>JAJHIY020000448.1:1855000-2079498 GCA_022114975.2 Lampris megalopsis
AGACCCCAGCAGTGCACTGTCCCCCTACTCCTACCCCTCCCCCAATGTCCAGTCCAGTCCACTGGATTTGTGTAAGTCTAAAGCCTTCCCTGCTGAGAAGGCTTCTGAGCCCGCCTTTAGTGCCAGTAAACTGTTACAGAATCTGGCGCAGTGTGGCACAGCTTCGCCCTCCCCGCCCGTCCCCTCGGGCAAAGTGCTTGGTCAGGAGTTAGACGTGGGTAGGCCCCTCGCCCTGTTAGAGAGGCTCAACACCCCAATCCAAAGGAATACCACCACTCCTCTCTCCGACAGGCCCTCAGGCAGCGGTACTCCGTTCAGCCGGAGGGAAGCCTCACCCCCCTCCTCCCAGATTGAAAACCTTTTGGAAAGGCGCACGGTGCTGCAGCTCCTGCTAGGGACCAGTTCGGCCTCCACTACTGTCAGTCGCAAAGACAGACCCACTGGGAGTGGGAGGAGGAGCGTGGAGGTGCCGGGGGGTTGCTTTGAGAAGACCCCCGGCGCCTCCGTCATTTGTGACAGCTCCAACGGCCTCTCTGTGGATGCAAAGGTTAAAACGGAGCTCGTGGAGGAAGAGGAGGAGGGGCCGTCCTCGGCTGCATCGGAGGAATTGAGTGGCAGAAAGAGACAGGGGGGCTATGAGAAGTATAGCCCCCCCTCAGAGCCCCAGCCAGACTTTAAAACAGAACCAAGGCCTGCTGAGGTCATAGCAAAATATGGCCTCCTAAGCCAACTCCTAAAACAACAGACTGCTACCTACTATACATCTGCTGCAATGCAGGCTGGGTCCCAGCCTAGACAGGTGAAGGAGGAACAGAGGGAGTACCAGGGGCCCAGCCCCAAGAAGAGACGCCTTGGCTCTGATCGAACTGACAGTCTGAGCAACGTCAGCTCTCCGAGGGCAGCAGACAGCGGCGATGGCAACGGCCTAGTCTCTGCTCACCAGGAGGAACGCCACCACCAGAGGACTCCCAAGAAGGAGGAGGCTCCAGCCAGGAGCCCCCCATGTGAATCCCTTCCCAGAGAGAGTCAGGGCTTCAATGTCCTCAAACAGCTGCTCCTCTCTGATAACTGCCTGAAGGAGCTGTCTCAGCCACCCCGGGGTGCAACCAGCCCCTCTGTCCTGCAGGCCAATGGTAAGGCCAATGGAAGCATCCTCAGCCAGCCAGCACACAATCACAGCTTCCTCCACTTGCCCTGGCATCCCCATGGCTCCCTCAATCTCAGACCCCTGGCTACCCCACCAGCAGGGGACGGCCCCCTCCGCTCCACCTGGGGACGCTACCCATCCCCGTGGCCAAGCTCTCAAAAACGGGAAGCCCCGTCTCTCGTTAAACAGGAGCCAAAGAGCCCGGTGCAGTGGGCCGGGCAGGAGGACGAGGACGAGGGCTGTGATTCCAACCCGGACTCTCCGCGGCTGACCCGCTCCAACCCCATCCTGTATTACATGTTGCAGAAAGGCAGCACACAGCTGAGGAGGGAGGCGAGGGACCAGGCAGAAGGGGCCCCGCCGGTGGTCCGAGTAAAGGAGGAGCCGCTTGGTGACGTGCACACCTATGAACACAGACTGAGCTCCACCCCGCATTCGCCTCCTCACAATGATAAGCACAGCCACAACAAGAGCCAGGGGCTGAGCCAATCATCTGACTAGAAATTTTATCAGACTTTTGTCAATGACAATAACAAAAAGACAAAAGAGGGAAAAGATTCTTTTTTTTTTTTTTTCTATTTTACTGACTTGCCAAATTGGTTTGCTGTTTGATGAGATGAAACAACATTAAGAATGCAAAAAAAAAAAAAAACAAACAAAAAAAAAAAATACAGATTTTTTAAGAGTAATGGAGCAAGTTCAAGTTTAAAGGCATATTTTTTATTGCTTTTCAATTTCAAACGACGGGGTCAAGGAAATGGTACAAAATTTCATAGAAGAATGTCGAACCAAAATCGGAGAATAATCAAATTTAACTTTCCCCTTTATTGGTATAAACCATGCAGTATGTTTCTCACGTTTCGGATTTCGAAGCCCTCCCTTGCAATTTGGTCTGTTCTTACCGCCCTAATTTTTGTCCGTATTGTGCACGTATTGCTGTTCTCTGCCCTCTTTGTTGCCTGCTATGAAACCTTCAGAAAGAGCATTTCAAGCAACATTTATTATTGATGACTCCAAAAAATGTTAGCGTTCAGTTCAGTGAGCATTACATTTATTTTTCTCCCATCAGAACATTTCCAGATAGACAGAGACCCATCAATTCTAGAGCGGCTTTCAAACGACGTCGTTCTAGGGCAAGTACGCCGGTCCATTACAAAAAGGAAAAAGAAAAAATAGAAAATGTACAAGATAGAGACATTCAAAGGAGGACCTTGAAAACAATATTTACATGACAATAGCTTTATACCGTAGGGGATTCTACTGTGATGAATGCTTTTCTTTCACATTTCCTGGAGAGTGATGGTGTGGTGTAATTCCAGGCGGGTGACAATACGTCGACAGGAGTTGGGACGGTCACAACTCATTGTATTTTGCTTTGATCTAAACTGAACTCGATGGGCTAAACTTCTCGACAGTGCAAATTCGGGGTAACGCCTTCTCAGAGGGCTGCAGGCTGCAGCCGCCGGGTCGGCGGGGCGACCGCAGACTCAGACCGGTGTCATTTCACCCCAGGCACACGCATATTTCCGGTATGAAGTAAAAACGGCACGCTCCTTCTCCATCTGCAGTCGTGCTGCACCCCAGAGTTTGCACCGTCGAATCTTTTTTTTTTTAATTTAATTCAATTTTTATTTGATTTTTTTAGTCTTTGGTGTCCTTTCAACAATAAGTTTAATGGCATGTTATGAAAAATGTCAGTATTGTTATCCGTTGGAAGTTTTTTGACAGTTTGTGAAGTTTTCGATTATTATTTCTTGACTCTTTGTGCTTCACCGGGCACCTTTCGTTTCTTCTTCATGGCCTCTTTACTCATAAAATTTCCACAAAAAAAAAAAAAATGAAAAAAAAAGAATTGCATGAAAACAAAGGAGAAAATCACAGGTACATTTTTCGAAGCAGCTGGATATTTGTATCTGCCCCCCCCCTCCCCCTCCACCCACACTTTCCGATAATCACCGAGATATGTTGGGGTCTTGAGGGATACCCGGTATCTAGTTCCTTAAGTTTTGTTTTTTTTATTATTTCTTTCTTTTTTTGTTCCCCCCTGCAGTATCAGTTTTAGTTTGACACGCCGCGTTACCCATTTAGTCTCGTGATCTTTTTAATACATATACCTACGAAGTCTGTTTCTTCTATTACCGCATTTTCACGATGGTTAAATATATTTGTGTAAATAGTACTTTCATTATGAAAGATGACTATTTTGTATTGTTGAAGAAAAAGATATTACCCTAGTTTTTAATGCCCTGATATGTAAATATGAATTATATGCGTACTAATGTACATATAAAGGCAAAGGATGCTATGCCCATCTTTATTTTTATTTTTTTTTTGGTTTTTTTTGTTTTTGTTTTTTTTTTTGGTTGGTTGGTTTGTTCTTTGCATGTGTCTCTATGTGGTAAATGATAATCTATCCTGCGCTGTGTTGTGTAATAATGTCCGACTCTCCTCACTGCTGCCTGTTGCATGCAGACGCATGGGAACTACCTGTGTATCCCTGGTGATGGGGGAAAATGTCAAGTCTTAAAAATAGGTCTTTTTTATCACGGAGAGCGAGAGACGGGTTTCGTTTAGACTACGAACGGTCCCTAAATAACTGCAGACTGTTGAGCAAGTTGATAAAAATGTGTGAAAATAAATGTGCATTGACTATTTTTGTGATTTTTTTTTTTCCTTTCTTTCTTTTCTTTTCTGTTACTGGTTAACATAAGGCTCTGTGAAGGGGCTCGGGGCTAGAATGGAGGATTGACGTACAATCATAGACCCACATCGTGCATCTAAGAAATACATTTGTAGCAGCAAATAAATACACACAAAACAAAAAAAAAAACCAAAAAAAAAAAAAAACCAGAGGTTTCATTTTCCATGTGAAGACCTGAGACATTATTTCATTTTATTTTATTTTATTATTATTTTTTTTTTTTTATGTTTTCATTTTTGGTGTTCATTTGCACTGATATCTCAAATAAAGTACTAAAATGCATGACCTAGTATGATTGCGTTTCCTTGTTTTCTGCTTCTCCCATCAGACGGCTTCACCGATCATGTGGTTATTGCGTTGTTCGATGATAATATTCGATAATGGGAACTGATCCGCCCCCGTCTCTCGCTGCCGCGTGGCGTGGTAAGTATCCTCATTTCTAGTATCCTGAATAGAATCCTAATCTAATCTCGCATCCTGAATAGAAATGGCTGATTTGCATCCTCGGCATAGTGATACCTCACGTTGAGGTCACATACAGCCGCTACGTGCATGGTGTACGACAAATGGACAAATCGGCTCAGAAAGTGACTTGTGCAGACTTGCACAGGGCGTCTGGCTGGTCCGTTTCGTCGCATACCGACACGGGGCTCGCCGGTTCGAATCCCCGTGTTGCCTCCGGCTTGGTCGGGCGTCCCTACAGACACAATTGGGAAGCCGGATGTGGGTGTGTGTCCTGGTCGCTGCACTAGAGCCTCCTCTGGTTGGTCGGGGCGCCTGTTCGGGGGGAACTGGGGGGAATAGCGGGATCCTCCCACGCGCTACGTCCTCCTGGTGAAACTCCTCACTGTCAGGTGAAAAGAAGCGGCTGGCGACTCCACATGTGTCGGAGGAGGCGTGTGGTAGTCTGCAGCCCTCCCCGGAGCGGCAGAAGGGGTGGGGAAGAGTGGGGTAACGGCAGAAGGGGTGGGGAAGAGTGGGGTAACTGGCCAAGTACAATTAGGGAGGAACAAAGGGGGGGAATCATCCAGAAAACAAAACAACTTGTAAAAAGGCAAACTGCAGTTAAAGGGAGAAAGAGCAGTGGGTTGCTCGTGGCACCGCCGGCTTAACGTCAGATCGAGGCCTTTAAGAAACGAGCGACAGAACTTTAGAGGAATTAAAGATTACGGGTGTTGTTATAATAGAGCCAGAGGATGTCCTGTATTTGCCCCAAAACCTCTGCTTCTGACTTGGCTGTTGTTGGCGATAATACCGACCCCTAACAAAGGCAGGAAAAACCCTGAGAGGGGCGAGGACACGCGGAGGTCAACAGATGGGCCCCGGGTGTATGCCCAGGGGGCCGCCTCAGAAAATGGAGCGTGCGTCTCGGAACGAGATCCCCCAAAAATA
Organism: Lampris megalopsis; assembly: GCA_022114975.2. Lineage (NCBI taxonomy): Eukaryota > Metazoa > Chordata > Actinopteri > Lampriformes > Lampridae > Lampris > Lampris megalopsis. Next base: position 1,860,241 of record JAJHIY020000448.1, read on the forward strand.
GAGCCGTTGAAACACCTGAAGTCGGCAGTTCGGACTCCCGTCGGTCGGCCCTTCTTTTGGCTGTAATTGGCCCGTGTTTCCCAGCAAACTCCGCCGGCAGTCAGGAGACTTTCCCGAAGGTGAGGGAGAGTTCAAGCCCGAACTTTTCCCTCGCTGTGCACCGGAATATGAAGTCCGCCGGGTGAAACAGTCGGCTTTTTGTCTGCCAGTGTACTTTTGAAATCCAGCTCAGTTCCTCAGCCCCGACTTCCTTTTTATTTAATCCTCCTCATGACTGACTGCACTCTCTTTAAACTCCCGGTAACCTTTCCCCTCGGTGAACTTCTCCATTTCAAGATCCTTATCGAGGCTGAACCGCCAGTAACCCCTTGATTTCCTGCGACTGCCGAGGCGGAGGCCGACATAAAGGAGGGGGGAGTCGCAAGTTTAAACCGAGGTCAAGGTGTAAAACTTGACAATCGGCTTGTTTGTCTGTTGCTCCTCTCTTTGATTTCCCGACCTCGGCGGGGGGCCGAAAGGATGTTAGCGCGGCACAACAGGTCGCCGGCGGCTCGAACCCCGGGCCAAGGACTCTGAAGCCGCACAACTTAAGAGGCCTCCGGAACAATTTCCTGGCTTTAAAGATGTTAATTCAGACTCCCACCCCCCTCCACCCCCTCCTCCTCCTCCTCCTCCACCTCCTCCTCTTTGCTCCAATCGTACTCAAAATATCCATTTATCATCCTAACGCCTCAATTCCGCCTCTCCTTTGGTGTTATCGTCGCGTCAGTGCAGCCCGGCTGCATGCGGATCCTCCGTCGCCAGACTTCGAGAAGAGTGCCTTTCGACCCGTGCACTCGTGTGACAAGTCCCTCTGAATGGGAATCGGTTGCTAGTCGCTACCGTGTTTGGCCCCCGGCTGTGTTGCTGTCACGCAGCCGAGAGTCACTATGACTTTCATTTCTTCTTCCCGTGTGGTCTCCCGTCTGAGGGCGATAACCGAGGCACGGGCTGCAGATTACATTGTGTTTCCTCGTTGGCCAAGAGGCGCGTTTGTTTATTCACATGGAGGCCATGCAAAGCTAACACTTGTCATTAGTTGTCCTGGTGATTGGTGTGATAAATATGGCCACAGATGTTCCACCACCCCGGCCCCATGCGAGTGTTTGAACTTTGAGCACATGCTTTGACCTCAGATGTTATGCAAACACACACACACACACACACACACACACGCACAATGTAATTAGCATTTTATAGGTGATGTGACCCAATATGGTTGTGTGACGTGGGCAAGCCCTTCTAAATAAACATCACACCACCCTCCAGCATGATGCAAGTGAGAACGAGGGTTTTTATTTTCTCGCCAGCGCTTTGACGAGCGAATAATTCATACGGTACAGGACGAGTGCGAAGTCGGTCAACAACAAGGAGGTTAAGCAAATTCCTGCTGTTAGAAATGAGGTCAAATTAGTTTATTTTCCCCAACCTCGCCGGTTCCCCGATGGGGTCTGGGCTTTTGAAGATGTACCTCTTTGTGAAGTCTGCTTCCCCCTCCTCCCCCCAGGGTCGCGACCTCTATCCTCCCCTCTCGCCCCTGACCTGGCTGATCCTGTTTCCCGACATAGGCTCAACGGTTGGCCTGCAGCTGTGAGCCCCCCCTCCCCACCCCCGCCTCTCCCCCCAAGCCTCACAATCACAAGGCCATTCTTCCAGCATTTCCCATAAATATGACAACGGGCAGCAGGATTTTAGCTCTCTCATTTAATCACAGCCGATAACCTTTGAACTGTTCTGCTTCCCAAGCTTCCTTGTTGGCGTGCATTAATGTGGGCCCTAATCACTCCCCGGTGACTAATAATCTTGATGTAAACAGATTGAGAAACTACTGAGGAATGACTATTAAAGGTGTAATCCGTATTTTCTTGCAGTAAAAATTCCATATTTTATACCTCTTCCCGCTGCCGTTTTCCCGGCAACAGCCACATCCGCCGTGTTAGGATTCCGTAATCGTGTCTTTATTTGCTATTTTCCACTGGTGGTATTCAAGCGTAATGGCGCGGGCGGAGGAAACGCATTGCGTCTGCCTGGGTTCGAATTAAGGGGAGCTCTGAAACGTCCATTTTCGTGTCACAGGTTATAGATTTTTTACTTTTCTGTACATTAAAGTTCCTGAAATGAATAATTATAGTAAAAAAAATGCCAATATTGTGTTTATTCGCTCATTACATCCCAATTTCCGAACATTTGTCTCCACTATAATAAACATAATATCGTGTCTGTTCCTGCTGCGGCCATCCAAGCGTAGTCGGATCACTACGTTTACGTCGCCGCTTGAACGTCTTCGCTTCACTGACCTGGCGAGCTAACAAGTTGCCCTGTGGTCACTTCTGATTTAGAGTTAGAATCACGGAATTCCTTGCTTGAGCTGTGCGTTTGTGAGGACTGGCCCTAGTCCTGTTTACTATCGACGTTTTTTTTGTCATGATTGTTATGTGATTCTGTTCCCTGACTGCGATGCCAACTGGTCTATTCTGCTTTTTATCAGGTTTGACTTGCATGATTTAGGATAGGGCGGCGCAGTGGTTAGCACGGTTGCCTCACAGCAAGAAGGTCCTGGGTTCGAGCCCGGGGTAGTCCAACCTTGGGGGTCGTCCCGGGTCGTCTTCTGTGTGGAGTTTGCATGTTCCCCCCGTGTCTGCGTGGGTTTCCTTCAGGTGCTCCGGTTTCCTCCCCCAGTCCAAAGACCTGTAGGTCAGGTGGCTCGGCCGTACTCAATTGCCCCTAGGTGTGAATGTGTGTGTCGCCCCTGTGTGACGGCCTGGCGGCCTGTACAGGATGTTTCCCCGCCTGCCGCCCAATGACTGCTGGGATAGGCTCCAGCATCCCCGCGGGCGACCCTGAGAGCAGGATAAGCGGTTCGGATAATGAATGGATGGATGGATTTAGGATAGGCTAGCCTATAATATAGGCAATGTGTGCTATGTGCCTGCATCCTGTAGCATGTGTGGTATTGATTGTCATTTCATTTAGGCCGATTCAATTCTATTTTTGCAAGGTGTTGAACAAAAGTGTGATGGGTACTGTATTATGGTGCATTATCATAGTGACGTTGCCTGCAGGACGTTTTACTATGCAGTGGTTTGCATGCTGTGTTTAGAGTGCGGCTGTTGTCTTGCTAGCCTATGTTTTGTGCAAGACCCACAGTTGAAGCTGTGGTTCCCACGTTGGATGTGATGTACCCTAGGTCTGGTCTGTGTAGAAGCGTAGCGCAGACCGTTGGCCGATTCACTGTGTGGGTTTTTGTTGTTGTCGCTCGGCTGATATAAAAACATTGCAACAGTGAATAGCGTTCCCCAGACAGCGTCCGGATGTGGGCCACTTCAGGCAGTGACGCGGCACTGATGGCCTTCTGGCCCTGACAGAAAGAATGTGAGCCTGAAGTGGCCCACATGTATAACAGCAAATATGGCCCAGATATGCCAAATCAAATGTGGGCCTTTCTTGGCAAAGACGCGGTGCTCTGGGCAACATGTGATCTGGGTGTGACCCTGAAGCGGCCTGTGTGGTAAATGGTGAATATGGCCCAAATATCACAAAACAAATATGGGCCACCTCTGGCAAATATTTGGCCCTCATTGCTATGGCTTGGTTCTGGCCCAGATCTGGCAAACAGGAGCCATCATTCCACGCGGTATGCGGGCCGGATGAAAGTGTCGGGTGTGGGTCGGGTCCAGGCCACAGCGATTTTGCTATCTGGGATATGAAAGAGCAAGCGATCGGCACTGAAATGCAAAGCAAAACATTATCTAACGTTTAATTGGGTTTAATTAACGGTTTGCTATGGCTCGATATGCTTCCCAACATTAGATGACATCGTTGATCAGCCTTCTTTCTCCAGATTACACTCGTTACACTGCTGGATTACTTTGCTGATGTAACGCCAAAACCTGCAACCGCTGAAAATTGTGACCTTTACATGAACACATTCCGCACGTTTCAGGATCACGTTTGCTTCGAATGGAGATCTGTGATTTGCGGTATGAAAGCAAAACTATTGTCCCCACCAGATGATGCCGCATCCACCGAAATGGAAGAAATGAAGAATAACCACTTTAAACACAGGCAGGGGAAAAGGGGGCGATAGCGAACAGTTCACATTTCTGAAACATCAGGTCCACGGGGCTCAGAAGATGAGAGGTCGTTGGTTCACGGGTTTTCATAATTGATAAGGTCGGTCACAGGTATTTTGTAAAGTCTGCATATTGATGCCCAGGCGGATGCATGTAAACAAATGAAATATTTACGATGAGTGAGAGTCCCCACGGTCCACCGAGCAGCCTGTCGGCTTGAGGGATCTTGGCTGACATTGAAGGAACATGGCTGACATTTGCAGTGTCAGATAAGCACAAGGGTAAATGTTTTACAAACTGGCGAGGGAGAGCTACCGATGCCAGTCTTCTGTCCGCTAATGTCTTCATCTACCGAGGAGCTTCTCATGCAATATGAACCGTCCTCGTTTTCCTGCTCTTTAAAGTGGAGATGAAATGAGGGGGGGGTGCCTTTTTAACCCTTTTATATCACATCTCCGGTCATACTGTGCACCTATTTAACAATATATCCCAAAAATATATAGATATAAAAAAATCAATTTCTTTGTATTTTTACATCAAAATCCAATCGTGTTTTCTTCAAAGCAAATTATGACGTGTGCTTGACCCAACCCATTTCAACCAATAATATCCTGGCATCCACCCACCAATCACTCTTCGGCTTTCAGCAGCGTCACGGAGCTGAGATTCACTAGTTAGCTAGCTAGCAGCACGCCCACTTTTCAACGTCCAGATCAAATTTCTCCCAAGGGTGGCAGGGGGAGGCTCATTAATATTCATAAAAGAAGCGCTGCCTGATTGGCCGGTGAAACGCTGCCGCTGCTCGCTCTGACGATGGCGTCCTGTCAAGACCTGCTGAGGAGACGAGCGTAAGGTAAGCACGCGTTAATACTGTAGGGAGTCCGGGGGGCAACCACAGAAACTGCCGCGGCCGGGACGCGAACCCGTATCGCCCGCGCCGCGGGAGACATCGCTAACCGCACACCAAAACCAAAAGCCACGACTGAACTTCGGGAATTCTATGATGCTGTTGTAGTGTACTGTCTAGGCTAGTTGGAAACTCAACATGAGAGTTAAGGAATCGCATACTGAAATAATTTGGTTTCTTTTTTTTTTTTTACAGTTAATGTTACTAAATATCTGATGTGCATAAACGAATACCGGTACAGTTAACATTTAGAGTTCCCCAGCAGTTCTGTTTCAATGTGTTATGTGGTGGTGGGAGTGCGGGAATGAGGAGACGGAGAGATCGAGTCAATTCCATTTACTCGCCACACAAAACAACACCCGTACAGCACAATCTCCCCTGGCAACCAGCTAACCAACCGCTAGGCTGCTGCCAACGTGGCTCCGCCCCGGAAACTCTACGCAGTGCCTACGTCAGCGCCCTGAATGTCCGCCTTAAAGGAGCAGCAGCCCCTGGTGAATCTACTCTCGTGTGTGTATCGCCACAATGTATCTGTATGCGTATATTGTAACGTGTTAGACGATTCGTGTATGCATACACATTATTGAACGTAGATCGTTTTAGCATTTAAAATACGAGTGGACGGGATAGTTGACTGGATAAGCTTTATTGCCCCGCGAAACATTACGAGGTATATGCGAGCCATGGCGCATATAGCGGACCCAAAAGGCCGCTATATGACGTAATTTATGGAGTCGTGGAGTCGATTCTCATATTTTAAATCAGAGTCGGAGTCGATTCCAAACATTTGAGAGTCGTGCACCCCTTTAGCTAGCTAGCTAGAAACAGAAGCTGCTCAGCTGCTGTCCGAAGCAGACTGCAGGAGGGAGGGAGTGTGACGCAGTGACGGACGATCCAAAGCGGCTGGCTGCCTGCCTGCCTATGCATTTATTTTCTTTGACATGAATTATTGTGAAAAATATACATTATTGATTTAAATGAACAGCACCTAATGTAAAATATCAGATAGAAGCATCTTATGCACGATCAGAAGCATATTCTGCATATGCGACTCGTGGCTGGGGGGGCCAGCGGGGGGGGCAGGGGTAGTATCAGGGTGGCCGCAGCCACCCCTGGCCACCCCTTAGGGGCGCCACTGGTACGAGCAGTTCTCATTGCCTAGAGCAGTGGTTCTCAACCTTTTTGGGGTCCTGGACCCCCTGCGTATTTTTGATCTACCCTGAGGACCCCTCCACCTGATCTTGGGGGAGGGGGGTTGCAATTTGATAGAAACAGTAGAAACTGCATTTTAAATTGCATTATAGCATTTATTCACTCTTTGGGGCAAAAATAAGAGCTTTCAGTTGTAACTTAGATATAGTTAACACAACAGAATTCTTATGCAGTAACTTTCAGATATATGTAACAACACAGAATATGTATTCAGTAACTTTCAGATATATGTAACAAAACAGAATATGTATTCAGTAACTTTCAGATATATGTAACAAAACAGAATATGTATTCAGTAACTTTCAGATATATGTAACAACAGAATTGTTATGCAGCAACTTTTGACAATGCAAACGGGAGCGAGATCTCTTATTAAAATACAATAAATTACACTTGTGAAACAGATGTAATTAGAGAAAAAAGTCCCGTTACCCTTTATAGTTTAGCTAGATAAAGGTCTCAGTCACATCTGAGTAAAATAATCCTATTTCTATAAATGTCATAGGATCTTTTTTTTTAAAGATATTTTATTTTCACGGACCCCTTGCAATTACACCACGGACCACTAGGGGTCCGCGGACCCCCGGTTGAGAAACACTGGCCTAGAGGCATGATGGAAGTAACACAACTGCGCATATTCCGTGTTGCTCCACCCCCTCTGCCGAGCCGGGAGGGCGTAGACTACCACATTCTTCCTCTGATACATTGGGAGTCACCAGCCGCTTCTTTTCACCTGACAGTGAGGAGTTTCGCCAGGGGGACCAAGTCGGAGGTAACGCGGGGATTCGAACCGGCGATCCCCGAACCGGCGATCCCCGAACCGGCGATCCCCGTGTTGGTAGGCAACGGGATAGATCGCTACGCTACCAGGGCGCCGGAAATCCTGTCCTGTCGAAATACCGTTTCAGATGGACTTTAAAAAACCAAAGAAGAAGAAGAAGCAGCGACTCATTGGTTTTCACATTAGCGTGTTGTAAACGGAGGCAAAACCCTGGCAGAGGACGTTTCCTTACATGATTTATTACACGCTGACCCGATTTGATTCTTAATATAGATTCAGATAAATAAATTATGTCAAAAATAACGTCGCCGGTTTTTTTTCTCTCTCCTCCTTTGAAGTACACAAAGCGTTGTCCGTGGTAACGGGGTTTTTTTTGACGGAAATGCGTGACGCGCCGTCACGGGCGATGACACCGTGGATCAGTGGTTCTCAACCGGGGGTCCGCGGACCCCTAGCGGTCAGTGGTGTAATTGCAAGGGGTCCGTGAAAATAAAATATCTTTAAAAAAAGATCCTATGACATTTATAGAAATAGGATTACTTTACTCAAATGTGACTGAGACCTTTATCTACCTAAACTATAAAGGGTAACGGGACTTTTTTCTCTCATTACATCTGTTTCACAAGTGTCATTTATTGTATTTTAATAAGAGATCTCGCTCCCGTTTGCATTGTTAAAAGTTACTGCATAAAAATTCTGTTTTGTTACATATATCTGAAAGTTACTGAATACATATTCTGTTTTGTTACATATATCTGAAAGTTACTGAATACATATTCTGTTTTGTTACATATATCTGAAAGTTACTGAATACATATTCTGTTTTGTTACATATATCTGAAAGTTACTGAATACATATTCTGTTTTGTTACATATATCTGAAAGTTACTGAATACATATTCTGTTTTGTTGCATATATCTGAAAGTTACTGAATACATATTCTGTTTTGTTACATATATCTGAAAGTTACTGCATAAGAATTCTGTTTTGTTACATATATCTGAAAGTTACTGCATAAGAATTCTGTTTTGTTAACTATATCTAAGTTACAACTGAAAGCTCTTATTTTTGCCCCAAAGAGTGAATAAATGCTATAATCTACAAATTGCAACCCCCCTCCCCCAAGATCAGGTGGAGGGGTCCTCAGGGTAGATCAAAAATACGCAGGGGGGTCCAGGACCCCAAAAAGGTTGAGAACCACTGCTGTGGAGGACGTGAGGGGTCGTGAACTTTACAAGTAGACATGGCTCGAGATCCCCGGTAGAACGAGAAAGGGGCAGCCCAGTGTCAGCCAGTCTAGCTGCAACCAGCTTGAGATGTGAACTTTGTACCGCGGGGGCTAAGGGCCGCTTTGGAGGGGGGGGGGCATGCCAGACCTAACGGTCGAGTTGGGGTTTTGATGTTTCACCATGTGTCGGAGGCACGCAAGACGAATACCGCTGCAATCCGGCATCCAAGAGGGATTTGGGGAACATTAAAAAAAAACATGGTGTGAAACGACACAAGCCATTAAAAGGTCGCCGGTGAGAAATGTAGACGGGCTGCCCGGCTGTGCAGGTAGGGCATGGTGGGACGGGGCAGAAATACACCACTCGCCGCACCTTGATTTTCAATGCAAGTTGACCTGAGCAGGGGGTCAAGTCAAGTCAAGTCCATTTTATTTGTGTAGCCCAATATCACAAATATTATATAGTGCTAATAAAACAATAGCATAAATAGTATAAATAGCAAATACTATAAATGATATACATACATACGTACATATATAGCCGTCCATCCATTGTCCAAACTGCTTATCCTGCTCTCAGGGTCGTGGGGATGCTGGAGCCTATCCCAGCAGTCATATATATATATATGTGTGTGTGTGTGTGTGTGTGTGTGTGTGTGTTATATTATGTTATGGTGTTGTTAATTTATATGTATAATATAATATATTATATACATATATATGATAACAATAATACAACAAATAACAATATAATACAATACACACACACACACACACACACACATATATATATATATATATATATATATATATATATATATATATACACACACACACACACACACACACACACACACACACACATATATATATATACACACACACACCATCCATCCATCTATCCATTATCCAAGCCGCTTATCCCAATCGGGGTCGCGGGGGATGCTGGAGCCTATCCCAGCAGTCACTGGGCGGCAGGCGGGGAGACACCCTGGACAGGCCGCCAGGCCATCACAGGGCCCCAATAATAATAATAATAACTTAATAATGTTAACATAGTATAAATATGAAATACTATAGCGTAATGAATAGTATAAAAAGCACTAATAAAATAATAGCATAAATAGTATTTTGCACTCACAGTGAAAGGTTCCCAACCACAGTATTAATGCCCAAATCTGTGATCCTGGCACCCGCTGGTGAAAGGGTATGCCTGGCTATGGGCTTTGCTCGCATTTTAATCCCATCACCAACTGAGCGTTTGCTAAAGTAATTGGCAGCATGTACAAAACGAAACTACGTCTCCCGTATATTTTGAGGCGATGGACTGTTTGGTAACATTCATCAATTTTGCATGGCCCAAGTCTGAACTGGGAAATTCACAAAGTAAGCAGTGGGGGGAAAGAAATGAATCTAGAAAGACATGGTGCATCTAATCCACAGTTTGCTGCTGAAGGTGGGGGGGGGGCACTAGAGGAAGTGGTCTAACGGACAGTTCAGAATTAGAAACATCAAGTATGACAGCACTGTGGTGCAGTGGTTAGCGCATTTGCCTCACAGCAAGAGGGTCCTGGGTTCGAGCCCCGGGGTAGTCCAACCTTAGGGGTCGTCCCAGGTCGTCCTCTGTGTGGCTCCAGTTTCCTCCCACAGTCCAAAGACATGTAGGTCAGGTGACTCGGCCGTACTACATTGTCCCTAGGCATGTGTGTGTGTGTGTGTGATGGCCTGGCGGCCTGTCCAGGGTGTCTCCCCGCCTGCTGCCAGATGACTGCTGGGATAGGCTCCAGCATCCCCGCGACCCTGAGAGCAGGATAAGCGGTTCAGATGATGGATGGAAGTATGACAGAATTCATGGTGCAATGCTCACATTGCAATCTCTCTAATTTGTCAAACTGTTATTTGGTCCATCACTGCAGTTTTAAATGAAACACATTATTGCGAGATCACCTAGTATAACCCGTAAATACATGTGCAGTACAGTTTGAGCACACCAGTGAATTGGATTCTTTATGTTAACATCTCTGACATCCATGTCTTTGTGTCATGGACATGTCTGTCATTTGATTGGAAGACAGGATTAGGTACTAGAATCTCTTTGCAGCATTGCCGTATCATCATCGGCAGTCACTCGGGGTTGAGTACGACCGTTCTCCCTCTCGGTCCCTCTGGGTACTCAGGTCGGCGGAGCTGATCCTGGAGCCACATAATGGGAGGACGCCTGTGCGTGACAGCTTTTTACGTGGCTGATGCGCCTGCAGCCACCACACGGTCCTTGGCAGGGGGAAGCCAGAGTCCAATGGCATGGAGAACCAAGACGATTGGGGACCACCCTCTGTTGCAGCCCTCATCCACCTTCACTGCCCGTCGTGACCTGGGGACATCTTCCGCCAGTTCTGCCGTTGAGGTCTTTGGATTTGATGTATCCCCTTAACTGAGAGAAATACAATGGCCTGCCTTCTTCCCATCATCCATCCATCCATCCGTTATCTGAACCGCTTATCCTGCTCTCAGGGTAGTGGAGATGCTGGAGCCTATCCGAGCAGTCACTGGGCAGCAGGCGGGGAGACACCCTGGACAGGCCGCCAGGCCATCACACAGGGTCCATACACACACATTCACACCTAGGGGCAATTTAGTACGGCCAATTCACCTGACATGCAAACGCCACACAGAGGACGATCCGGGACGACCCCCAAGGTTGGACTACCTCGGGGCTCAAACCCAGGACCTGCTTGCTGTGAGGCGACCGCGCTAACCACTGCGCCACCGTGCCGGCCCTTGTTCATATCAATACCGGTGAATTTTTTGATTGGCGTAACGATTGATTGGCCAGTTTGTGGCATCTGTGCTCATGTGTGGACAAGAAAACACAAAGCTTCAGAGAGCTGGACAGGAACAGCAGATCTAGCAGAGACTGCTTCAGAGAGCTGGACAGGAACAGCAGATCTAGCAGAGACTGCTTTAGAGATCTGGACAGGAACAGCAGATCTAGCAGGGACTGCTTCAGAGATCTGGACAGGAACAGCAGATGTAGCAGGGACTGCTTTAGAGATCTGGACAGGAATAGCAGATCTAGCAGGGACTGCTTCAGAGAGCTGGACAGGAATAGCAGATCTAGCAGAGACTGCTTCAGAGAGCTGGACAGGAACAGCAGATCTAGCAGAGACTGCTTCAGAGAGCTGGACAGGAATAGCAGATCTAGCAGAGACTGCTGTAGAGAGCTGGACAGGAACAGCAGATCTAGCAGAGACTGCTTCAGAGAGCTGGACAGGAATAGCAGATCTAGCAGGGACTGCTTTAGAGATCTGGACAGGAATAGCAGATCTAGCAGGGACTTCTTCAGAGAGCTGGACAGGAACAGCAGATCTAGCAGGGACTGCTGTAGAGATCTGGGCCATATTTGCTCAGCAGTAACTTGACAGGGGAACTGTTTTAAGTTTGTGGCATCTGTGCTCATGTGTGGACAAGAAAACACAAAGCTTCAGAGATCTGGACAGGAACAGCAGATCTAGCAGGGACTGCTTCAGAGATCTGGACAGGAACAGCAGATGTAGCAGGGACTGCTTTAGAGATCTGGACAGGAATAGCAGATCTAGCAGGGACTGCTTCAGAGAGCTGGACAGGAATAGCAGATCTAGCAGAGACTGCTTCAGAGAGCTGGACAGGAACAGCAGATCTAGCAGAGACTGCTTCAGAGAGCTGGACAGGAATAGCAGATCTAGCAGGGACTGCTTTAGAGATCTGGACAGGAATAGCAGATCTAGCAGAGACTGCTTCAGAGAGCTGGACAGGAACAGCAGATCTAGCAGGGACTGCTGTAGAGATCTGGGCCATATTTGCTCAGCAGTAACTTGACAGGGGAACTGTTTTAAGTTTGTGGCATCTGTGCTCATGTGTGGACAAGAAAACACAAAGCTTCAGAGAGCTGGACAGGAACAGCAGATCTAGCAGGGACTTCTTCAGAGAGCTGGACAGGAATAGCAGATCTAGCAGGGACTGCCTCAGAGAGCTGGGCAGGAATAGCAGATCTAGCAGGGACTGCTTTAGACATCTGGACAGGAATAGCAGATCTAGCAGGGACTTCTTCAGAGAGCTGGACAGGAATAGCAGATCTGGCAGGGACTGCCTCAGAGAGCTGGGCAGGAATAGCAGATCTAGCAGGGACTTCTTCAGTGAGCTGGACAGGAATAGCAGATCTAGCAGGGACTGCTTCAGAGAGCTGGATGGGAACAACAGATCTAGCAGGGACTGCTTCAGAGAGCTGGGCAGGAATAGCAGATCTAGCAGGGACTGCTTTAGAGAGCTGGACAGGAATAGCAGATCTAGCAGGGACTGCTTTAGAGATCTGGACAGGAATAGCAGATCTAGCAGGGACTTCTTCAGTGAGCTGGACAGGAGCAGCAGATCTAGCAGGGACTGCTGTAGAGATCTGGGCCATATTTGCTCAGCAGTAACTTGACAGGGGAACTGTTTTAAGTTATACTGTAGAAATGTAAGTGATATTTTTAGTTATTTTGAGGGGAAACATACTATCTATGAGGGGATGTGTGCAGTCTCTGAACTGGATGGGCAGGGCTGTCCATAAGGGGGGGGGCAGCAATAATCATGTTCGCCCTAAATATAAGTGATGATAATGATAGTACTTGCCGCTGAGTCTGAATGGACTAAACAGATGGACTTTAAAGACGTTATAAAGGACTTTGCATCCAGTAAGACAAGGAAGACGGATGTATTCGAGGCAGAGATGAAGCCATAAGGTAAGAAATTACATTTTCTATGAAGAAATGTGCGGTGTAAGTGTAGCAGACCTTTGTCTACAGGGACGCCCAACCAGGCCGGAGGTAACATGGGGATTCGAATCGGCGATCCTCGTGTTGCTAGGCAACGGAATACACCGCCACGCCACCCGGACGCCACTGGCTCTTGATAGTTTTAAGTTTGATAGTGATGGCGTTTCTTGCATGTGTAGCCTTCCTCAAATATAGCAGGTCTACCGCCATCTCTACAACTTTCAGTGGATTTCAGTGCACTTTCATGCACACCTGGTTTCACAGCGGTTGCCTATTTCAAGCCAAAAACACCCTCCACTAAGTTATAAACCACAGCACAGTGCTATTCACGAGCAATACACTGATTAATTGTCTGATTACTGTCTATTCAATTAAAGTTTGTCAGGAAATACCAGCACAGTCTTGGAGCACTCCGCGAGGGAGGCTGCTCGGGCATGTAATGAAAATGTGCTCTATCTTTAATGATGACTGGAGAGGTTAAAGGGTATGCCTGCTAAATTAAGCCATTTTATCACATATGAAGCATGGCCAAACTTCCCATTACGGCCAACACAAGTAGTCAACTCTTGGGGAGATGGATGACACTTTGTCAGCTGATTTAGAGTAATGTGTTTTAGCATTTGTGGCGAGCCCTGTTTTGTCCATATATAACTGTCTCTATTTGTGGTCACTGGAGTGTCCAGCTTCAGCTGCGGATCCTGGGCACTTTCTAAAACCCAGTCCCAGACTAAGAAGATCCTCACAATTGGAGAGATTTGCATGAGGCACATGAGACATTTCCTCTGTAGCTGCACCGTGTGCACGCAACAAGTAATGTAATCACAAAGAAACACATTAGCTAATAGCTTGACAATTATACTTTCATCAAGAGCGCGAGGATAAACAGAATGTATCAGATGACACGCTGCAGGATTTTGTCTCATAAGTAAGAACAATTTAACATTCAACTAAAGCGTTAGCTCACTAGTTGATTCCCCCATCCCCTCCCTTTTCTCCCCAATTGCACTTGGCCAATTACCCCACTCTTCCGCTCCATCCCCTCTGCCGATCCGGGGAGAGCTGCAGACTACCACACGCCTCCTCTGATACATGTGGAGTCGCCAGCCGCTTCTTTTCACCTGACAGTGAGGAGTTTCACCAGGGGGAATAAGTGCAGAAGGTGCTAGCGCAGCAACCACAACACATACCCGCATCTGGCTTCCCAGCCATATGTGTCTGTAGGGACGCCCGACCAAGCCGGAGTTAACACAGGGATTCGAACCGGCGATCCCTGTGTTGCTAGGCAACGGAATAGACCGCCACGCCACCCGGACGCCCCTAACAACATTGATTCTGATGTTGGGACCACACCAGTGAGTTTACTTAGCTGTATTCCATCACCAACATGTCCTTAGTCCATACACCAACACCTGTGTGCTGGGTTGGGAAACCTTGCCGTGTTTGCCCTGGAGGCTGGCTAGACCGGTGGTCTAGCCGCTAGACCACCACGGTTCTGTCAGTTGCTCAGAAACGACAAAAACCTGAAGGAGCATTTCCCTAATGTTTCAAAAATTGCAGTAAATCCAGCCTGCTCGACACTGATCGTCCAAAAAAACCAGCCCACATTAACGGCAGAGTGACAGCTGGGTGTGGAGCGTAGGGCGGGTGTCATAGTATTTAGGGCACGCCGTGCAAAATGTGTGGCCTGTTCACCTTTTCCATTTAGACCTCGCGAGGCCCCTTGTGATACGGGAACACTGAAATATGAAACAGATATCATCTTAAATGGGACCCCCATGCACACATGTACTTAACGGGACCCGGAGGCCGTGGCTCTTGCACTATGCGTCTCAAGGGGGATGGAGCGACAGCACAACAATATTAGTGCAGAAGCAACAGGTCCGAGCATTATTGACTTGTGTCCCCAGCTGGACTACATGCACACGATGCATAAAAACCTACAGTAATACAGACGGGGAGAACAACAAGAGTAGACACGAACCAACATTAAAACGTGGGCCTTGGTTCTTTAGTGGCACAGGACCACCAACAAAACTACGGACACATCATCATGGTTTATGGGCCCCACATGGCTTGAACCCCTAAGAAGCAAGGAACGAATTACACTTAACAGGGGACTTGAACGGCTAATATGTCCATCCATCCATCCATTATCCGAACCGCTTATCCTGCTCTCAGGGTCGCTCGCGGGGATGCTGGAGCCTATCCCAGCAGGCACTGGGCGGCGGGCCGGGAGCCACCCTGGGGAGGATGCCAGGCCATCACACAGGGCCAGTACACACACACATTCATACCTAGGGACCATTTAGTACGGCCGAGTCACCTGACCTACATGTCTTTGGACTGTGGGAGGAAGCCGGAGCCCCCGGAGGAAACCCACGCAGACACGGGGAGAACATGCAAACTCCACACAGAGGACGACCCCCAAGGTTGGACTAGCCCGGGGCTCGAACCCAGCACCTTCTTGCTGTGAGGCGACCGCGCTAACCACTGCACCACCATGCTGCCTAGCTAATATGTGTCTCTGCAAACATCTATTCTGCTATTTAGGCCCACATTTTGATATTAAGGCTTGGGGTCATCGGTGTAGCTCCATTACTAAATGTGAATGATACGTGAAGATTAGGCTTTACTCGTAGAGCTTTTTTGTCATCATGATTGAGACATCTGTCCAATGAGATGATCTGTACGTATCCATCTTTGTCATCTTTTACATTAACATGAATGAGGAAAAAAATCAAAGTACCATCATATCCCCCTTTGGGTGGATTTGCATAAAATTTGCACAGTCCTTCCAGTGGTTCCTGGCATACATTATCAAGTGTCTGATTGATCGTGCCAACCCACCTTGAGATGGGCTCCTAATAACAATAACCCGAGACCAAAAATTATGTATATTATACCCATACGGTGCCTGATCTGCCGTTAATAATGCAGCGCTAACACCAAAAGTAATTAAGCCCCTATCGGGCACGATTAATCTGATTCTTGATGCTTTTGACTAGACTCAAGGTGTTTTGTTTAATCCATTGCACCATTTCAGGTCCTGGCATCATGAAATATAAATGTCTCGAGTCCAGATATTTGGGAGAATGTGGTGAGGAAGTGTATTCGTGCTGGATTACATGGTCAGGCCGAATCAAAAAGAGATGCAGAAGGACACTCGAGGCGTCCTAGTGCGAGTAAAGCTGTTTCCTCACAGCCCTCGGGCTCGCTTTTCAAATCCACTTTCATCTTGGATCAACCCTCACAACTCTTTATGTCTTTCTCTTTTCTTTTTTTCTTTTTTTTTGAGGCGAGGGTCTGCAGTCTGTTTGACTCTCCGATTGATTCATCAATTTCTTTTCTGATTGGCTTCCTGACAGCTTTCCAGATACTTTGACTGATAGATACCCAGCAAGGTCTACTTTCTGCCTGTGGGTGGAATTGTGTGATCTTTCTTCCCAGACAAGAAAGGCTCCTTTAAAATGTCTTCTGACTGCTCACAGAAACCTTCACACACTCTGGTGGTCAGTCGATATGTCTGCATGCAGCCGGTACGTCACATCAGAAACTGAGAAAGCGGCTGTGCAGAATATTGAAGAAGAAGAAGAAAAAAGCCAAGATGCAAACTCTAATACCTCTTGTTTCACTAAGAGTCATTTTCTTGAATGGTTCCTTGTTCCTCTTTCATTCTGCTGCTGCGTAGCCTCTCTCTCTCTCCCCCTCTCTCTCATTATGAAACCGTGTAATCCAAATAAGATAGTATGTTGCCATCTGCTGGTCAAACTGTGAACTGTAGGGAAAGGTGGCATTTCAGAGATTCTGAGTTCCATGCAAGAAAATACAACTGAAAAAACCCCCAAAACAAACACATTTCCTGTTTTTATAAGGGTGATTCTTCAGTTTGGGACACATTTGGCTTCTGGAATATTGAGGGGGAAAAAAATTCTCTAAAATCTGTTTTTTTTTCTTCCCCAAAAGCTCTATTAAGTGGTCTGGAACAAATATCTTAGCGTAGCTTTGATCGACTTACAAAACAAGTTTGATGTCATGATGCTTTTTATCAAAGTTGTAACAGCAACACGTGATGGTGATGACACGTGATGGTCATGACAATTTTCCCTTTTTGGAGAAAAAGTCGGCTGAGTCTCAGACTTGCTAAGCTAACTCGTTAGCTAGCATACGATGTACAATGAATATAGGTGAATAAGGTGACATTTCCTATTTCTGGACTAGAATACTCAGCCAGTAACGTGTCTGGTAATGACTTGTAACTAGTAACCATCCTGTCAGGTCAGGACATATAAACCTTCACGTCACATTTGTGCACGTGAACAAGTCACGCTTCTGCCACGACGGCTCACGCGCCTCTGGCACTTCTCGTTTCCATGGCAACCGCGTCGTTGTAGGAAAAAATGTTGGGTGTGATGTGATGACGGATGTATAAGGGACAGCCATGTTTGACTATAGAAATGTGCAAACTGCACATATATATAAACCATGTGCATTTGAAATATGCCTTTTTAAATTATTGTGAGAAAATGTGAAGTAAAGCTTTAATGAATCTAACCATTTTCATTACTTTATTATAGAGGGGAAGCTAAAAAGCCTGGGTTGGGGACCAGCCCAAAACACTGAAATTCTGGCACATTTGAATTTTCAACACACTGTAAAAGTATTAAAATGTCATTATTGGGACACCATTTTTTTTATAGCTAACACAACCCAACTAATAAATACAATAATTCTTAAAAAAAAAAACAATATGGAAAATCTCCCCTGGGGACAGAAAAACTCCCTTCACTGGAGAATCACCCGTATATGCATACAAATGGTGGTCGTCCTCAGACAGCACGAATACTTCCCAAAATAACACCACAACACGCTCAGATCTAGTTCATAGTAACTGGTTCATATTAATATGAACTAGTTAAAGTGGAGGGGGAAAAGTAGCAGTGAGGGGTGGTGAATTCTTCAGTTACAACCACAACATCACAGCAAGGCTGTTCTTGAACATCTGAAGAATGACCCAGTTCTGTATCCGCGACTTGTTTCCCTTCATCCTCCACTGAATTAATAACTACTGACACATGCGAATGCCCACTGTTTGGATTTTGGTCCTATTCTATCTGTTTGGAAGAAGTAGGACATATTGGACTACGGTAAGAGTTTTTAATGCCACATATACGCTCGTAACAAATGCTGTCATGTCGAACCGTTGTGCCTGAAATGTGTTGCTGAAGTTGCTGAATAATCCAACGCACATACATCAGGGTAGTGATTGTGAGATCCACACCCAGCGGGGGGATTTTAGACTGACATCTAACAGCCACCTGGCCACTTTTGGAGATCAGGAGTTGACCTCTTAATAGTTTTACAGTACTGCTGAATTATTGAGATTGGGTGTAGCATCTGTTGTGGTTGATGTTTGGAGAATTTATGCTCAGCGGCATTGTCTCAGTTCCATATTGGAGTCCCTATATGTATTCGTGTTGCCGCGACTGACAAACAGTGTGTGCGGCCCCACTACATTTGCTTAATATGTGGTTTGCATGGTCCAATCGGCTGCTCAGTAGCATGCTACACATGACATAGAGATTGCACACAAAGCTCCTGAGTCATCAACTACAGCCATCCACTTCATATTGGTAGGCCCTAACGTTCATCAGTACATCACCTCCTGGCCATGGTGCAGGTGAGCTGAGTTTTATGGCATTTAGTTTGACGGATTTCAACATCTATGATGCCGAAATTTGGGAAATCGCTTGCAGCGATGTTGCGGCAGGTCATTGTTAAGCGTGATCACGACGTTTGGATTGGACAGGCTGGTCAAGTGGCAACGCGGGCCTGTTTTCCCTGCAAAGTAGACGGTTGAATCTGGGTAGATAGTGTGCCTATCTACCCAAATATGGATTATAGATACACAGACAGACCTTATTGATGTTTTTTCATCACACGTGTATGCTGTGTTAACAACATATAGTACACAAATCACAAGGTGCAATTAATTGCTTAAGGTAAGCCGGCTCCAGATGAGTTTAGCTGAAAAGAGCCGTCCGGTAATGGAGAAAATACTGATTAGACTCATCATAGGAGTCTGCACACAGTACACAATAACCCCAACCGGTGGCAAGGTGAAGAAGACTATAAACGTCCTCTGTGTTCAGACATCAATGCTGAGGCGTATCCTGTCAGGATGCATAATAAATCCTCGCTGAGGACGGAGCGTGCACTTGGCAGGCGAACCAAATACTGAAGTGCCACACGGCGGCTATTCGTGGAGAATGGACACCTATCAATCCCGTGCTGACCGAAAGACAGAAACACACGTGCTAAACTGCTTTTTCATTAGATGGGAGGCAAATGAGGAAAATCACAGGAAGGAAGTGAAACCCAAACTGGGATATTGAATATTTAAAGCCACGGGGGAAGCTGGAGCAGCATGGAAATGTTCACGGATGAGGTTTTGGTGGGACCAGAATACAGGTCATGCGGGTCTGTTGTCTGTTGTGTGTCCTGGCCCTTTTTGCATCGGTTCTCAAACGATGCATGAATCTAAATAGCGTGTAATGGGAAATATTTTGAATGAATTCCTTTTTTTAGACTGCTTTTTATTTGTCATGGCCTCGTAAGCGCGTCTCATACATACAAGGGAGCGAAACTAGGTTTCACAAGGACCTCGGTGCCGCACCAAAAAAACAAGCAACGCACAATAAATATTAAAAACAAAAAGTGCATTACAAACAAGAATGACTTCGCAGACCTAAACATCAGAAGCACGCCTGACACGGACAACGAGCAAGACGGTCAGAAAGTCCTTTTGTGGCAGGTGGAAGTGTTGCGGCTGCTGAGGAACGAAACTGTTGCTTAGTCTGCAGGAGGCAGCACAGATGCTCCGGTGCCTCCGGCCAGAGGGTAGGAGGGTGAGGTGGGTGTGGGAAGGGTGGTGGGTAGACGTCTAAGTGATTGTCAACCGATTACTGCATGTGTGAGAGCTACCGGATCCACTTAAGCGTGGTAAACAGAACACGTAGATATGCATGGATCTCGTATGACAGCTGAGTCACAACTCAATGTGCGAACATTCAACAATATCGACCTCAAACATCTACAGTGCTTGACATTAATCTGATGCGCAACACTTTAATTATAATCATGGCATATCCAATATGGATTTGAATGCACTATTAAAATTGTTAAGTTTGCATTGTCTGACAAACTGGTAACAAGAACGGCTTTCTGAATCTAATGCATTGAAATGTTATTGAAATTATTGCAGCTGCTGTGAGCGACAACAATAATAAAGTCTATAAATGCCATAAGTGTTTTTTTTTTACCAGTGCAAAGGATGCCTAATCATTATTATGTTGACTATATATATATATATGTGCATGCCGAAAGAGCAGAACAGCGGCCCTTTTCCCATTATTCACAAATAACGGTTGTCATGTTAATAATTGTATTCCATGGGGGGTCCCATTCATTATTGTTTGAGTGAATCAGCATTATTTATAGATATTTATAGTTTTAGATCATTAACATTCTCACAAATGCCTCAATGTCACATTAAAGGTGCACCTTGTCAACTCAAATTTCACTTTGTCTTATGTCACTACGTGCTTGCCATATTGTTTGGCGAGATGTTGCCATTTGGCCATATTGTTTGGGGGGGGGTATGTTTCTCCCCTGGGATGTTCACTTTCCATTAAGGGGCTTCCTGTCCTGCTCTGGAAGCCCTGGGTGGGAAACCTGCCCGCCCCATCTGACAGACAGTAGTTCCTCTTGGGGTTTAATGCACACACCAAAACAAACAGGGGGGGCGGGGCAATCATGTGAAAAGGGCCCAGAGTTGTCAAAATATACGGTCTCACTTATATAGTCGACCAACTGGTCAAATATTGTGTATATTACCAGCAAAACGTGTAATTGCTCTTAATTGGAAGTGTCGATGGACCAAGAATTGGTATGTGGGTTAAAGAAACGGCTTCAAACATGTCAGTGGAAAAGATCACGTATATTGTTAGACGTAAACAAAGTGTTCTTGATCAAATCTGGGGATTGTTTCTGTGCCTCTCAAGACATAATACTAATGTTGGTGACTTGCCTCGGCGAGAACAAGCTCTGGGGGAGTAGAGCAACTCTGTCTGATTGTTCATATGCGTAAAAGCAACTGAAAGAAAAAAAACCACACACCCTCTAATCAGTCTGTGAAAGAAATTATTATTATTATTTTATTTTATTATCTTCTTTAACCCTGCCTTGAATTGTATTACTTGTAATAGGGGACGGGGTTATGGGGAGGGGGGGTAGGGTGAAAATGTTAACTGTGCTGTGCTATTACTTGTTTTGATGTCATTTGCAAACAAAATTCAATAAATATATTGCTTGATAAACACTAGTCAAATATGTGTTGTGTAAGAATAAACGGTAACACTTTAGTATGGGGAACACATACACCAGTAAGTAGGTGCGGACTTTATAAGGTGGTGGTACCACAAGAAGACTTATTCTCCCTTACTAACACGTAATGAATATGGTCTGTTCTTACATAACAAAACACAAAAGTACAAGTGTTAAATTACTATAAATTAAGTTTTTGTTACTTAGAATATTGCATCGAATTCGGGGCACAACGCAACCACAGAAACTGCCGCGGCCGGGACGCGAACTCGTATCGCCCGCACCGCAGGAGGCATCGCTAACCGCTAGACTAAAGGGTCAGACCCGCGAGCCAGCGGCCAACTTATCCGTGCACGTGACACTACCCCCCTCCTTCGGGAAGCGCGTCCCCGCGCTTAAGCATACCAGCTCCTTCACGCCTCAGGGCGCATGCGCTTCCGATGGCCTTACGGTCGCTCCATCCCACTTCTGACACCGATGTAGCGAATTCGGGGGGACAACGAAACCACAGGAACTACCGCGGCCGGGACGCGAACCCGTGTCGCCCGCACCGCAGGAGGCATCGCTAACCGCTAGACTAAAGGGTCAGGCCCGCGAGCCAGCGGCCAGCGTGTCTTCTTATCCATGCACGTTACACTATGTTCCCCATACTCGAGTGTTACCGAATAAACAATAAGCGAGCCACTGCTGATGAGGTCACAGCCTCTCGCCCTTGACATCAGAGCGATCGCCATCACCCTTAAAAAGCCCCCACCGTGGACCAGTCTTGGCTGGAACGCCGCCATTCATGGACTTCTGCCGGCTCCTGCTCCACCCCTGAGATCGGCCACTTCAATAAAGACTTGATTTCTCCCCTTACCTGCTGGTCCCGTCTGCTTTTGGGTTCTTTCCTGATACGTGACAGATGGGGAATTCGGGAACTTTGATTGGATATTATTGTACTTTGAGTGAAAAAGGTTAGGAAATATTATATTGTAACGTGCATGGATAAGTAGACACGCTGGTCCTTGACTAACGGGTCGGACCTTTTAGTCCAGTGTTTCTCAACCCAGTCCTCAAGGACCCCCTATCCTGCAGATTTTCTTTGCAACCCTGCATAGGTACCTGTTTCTAGTTATTCAACCAATCAGCGATGAATTTTGTCAGACGTTGCACACCTTGCATAACTAAGTGCTGCGAGATGATTGGTCGAGTAAGTACAAGCAGAGCTGCCTATGCAGGGTTGCAAAGAAAATCTGCAGGATAGGGGGTCCTTGAGGACTGGATTGAGAAACACTGGTTTAGTCGACTGGTTAACCTTGTCGCTTGCGGAGCGGGAGATACAGGTTCGCGTCCCGGCCATGGCGACGGTCTCCCAGCCTGCCCCCCGAATTCGCTACAATATTTGTGTTTTCCCTGAGAACTAATTTGTTTGTTTGTTTGTTTGTTTGTTTGATGCTTGGCACTACAGCAGTGTTTCCCAACCCAGTCCTCAAGGACCCCCTATCCTGCATATTTTCTTTGCAACCCTGAATAGGTACCTGTTTGTAGTTATTCAACCAATCAGCGATGCATTTTGTCAGACGTTGCACACCTTGCATAATTAAGTGCTGCGAGATGATTGGCCGAGTCAGTACAAGCGGGGCCACCTATGCAGGGTTACAATGAAAATCTGCAGGATAGGGGGGGGGGTCCTCGAGGACCGGGTTGAGACACACTACACTACAGCAACAGGCGACGCCGGCCGACGTCACGCGCCGCGAGGTCCCGCGTGAAAACGACGTCGCCCTCGGGCGCGTTGCGCCGTGACGCAGGCGCGGTGCGCGCGCGGGGCAGACATGAGTAGTCGAGCCCGCAGAGCGAGGAGCGGCGATGTTTTTCTCGCCCGTCGCCACGCCATGGCGCCCGTTAGCCCGCTGACCGAGGAAGGGACGTCTCAGCTCGTCTGATCCGCTCCAGACAGAACCGGGCCCTCTGCGCCGCCCCGCTTCTAACCGTGTTTTAATTCCACCCCGGATCGGCCATGACCGTCGAGCAGAATGTCCTCCAGCAGCATTCTCAGAAGGTAAACTTGTTAGCTTAGCTTAGGACGCTCGGCTAACTCTAGCCGCCGTTAGCTTAAGCTAACGGCGGCTAGAGTTAGCCGAGCGTCCTAAGCTAGCCGCTCCGAATGCCGCCGAAATGGCGGACTGTGTCCAGCCTGAGGCCGTTTGATCGGTCGCCTCCGCAACACAGTTTCACCCCCCACCGCGTTGTTGTGTGAAGCTATCGCGTCGAGCGTTGCCGTGTTGAGGAAGCAGCGTCCCCCCAGGTTAGCTAACGCGTCGGGCCTCGGCGAGGCGTTACGCCCGTCAAGCTAATGTGGGGCGCTGGGGCGTTGAGGTGCAGGACGCGGGTCCGAGTCTTGGGTTCACGGCGTGTGTGTGCAGAGGCTTGCAGGTCGTGTTTGGGTTTCTGCGTGGTGACGCTGTGCTTTCCCCCCGTCCGGCGACGGCGTAAACGAGGGCCCCGTGTCATTGGCAGATCGAATGGGGTATTTGTTGTGAATCTCATACTCAGACGTTGAGTCAGCCCAGTGGCGTGATCCTCGACCATACGTGTGTGTGTCTGTGTGTGTGTGTGTGTTTCCAACACAACACGGCGCCAGCTGATTTCCCCCACTTCACACACCTTTAACCACACAGGCGTGGTGGACTCGGGAGACATCAGCCGGTGAAGGGTTGGGCCGGAATGAAGGCGCCTTACAAATGGGCCCCATAGCTCACTGGGTGTCAGTGATCTAGGCGCAGTGTTTCTCAAACCCAGTCCTCAAGGACCCCCTATCCTGCAGATTTTCATCGTAACCCTGCATAGGTAGCCTTGCTTGTACTCACTCAACCAATGACCTCATAGCACTTACTTATGCAAGGGGTGCAAACTCTGACATTCGTTGCTGATTGGTTGAATAACTACAAACAGGTACCTATTCAGGGTTGCAAAGAAGATCTGCAGGACAGGGGGGGTCCTTGAGGACTGGGTTGGGAAACGCTGATCTAGGGGACTTGTATGTCAAAGCGGTAAGACACACGATCTGCACCAAGAAACCCCGACGAAGTGGACGTGTGCAGCGGGGGTTGCGTGTAATTGTGTGGTTGTAGTTTGCATTTGTTTTTGGGCCTTGGGTTACTTACACCCGATATCTTTGTTTACAAGTCATGGCGAGCGGTGACGTTAGTCAGGCATGACTCGGGGAGATCTTGGCAGCTTCAGCAGCACTGGGCAGCTGCCTGGCAAGCCAACTGTGACGACTGACATCTAAGAGAAACACATAATGTCTTGAGAGACGGACAGGGGTTTGAAGAACATGGACTCGAGGTAGATTTACCGGGGGCAGTTAATGGAAGGGTTGTTTCAGTAAAAGCCTTCATGTTATATTTATCTGTACCGCCATAGGCGAAAAGAGAACAGCTTGGCTTACACTGGTTGGTTATGCAACGACTTGACCAAGGTTGGTGTTACATCAGGGTACATCCTCAACGCTTTGGTGGTCCAGTGCAGTCGATATAACAACAACAAACTAACTTTGCACAAATTAGTTACCTTCTCGTTATAAGGTAGTGCCCATAACACAGATTTCAGTCCCAGTATTCTGTGTAAATGAGCAACTGTAGAAAGAAAAACATAATAAACAGATTGTCGTCAAAACGTTGATGATTAAAACTGAAAGTAGCTGCGTTTTGGCAAAGCTGGCTAAGCTCAGCAATGAGTGGGGAAAAAGAAAAAGCACGATTTTCACACGACAGTGGAAGCAAAGTCAAGATTCTGGCCAACAGATCTATTCTCTTTGTCATTTGGTTGGTTTCGACAAATTAAAGTAATACATTCCTTTGTGTCTGTCTGCCAGACATTATGCAAGCTTAATTCCATTATTGAATGTAGTGGTTTCCCACACAGCAGCAGGACCCTCGGGCCAGGCCCCCACGTCCTGCTGCTGAAGCAGCAAGAGGAGGGGCCTGTCGCTAGATGTCTGCAGTCAGACCTTCTTGAGCAGCCTGGTAACACACCTAATATAAACATAAGACCTCGGATCATTTTGAAGTGCATGGGAATGAATGCCCATGCTTTTAAGCATCTGTAGAGCCACAAAGGTGACTAATTCAAGGCAGGCAGAAATTCTTTTCATTTGAATCCCAGCAGAGTCATTTGGAAGCTGCCTCTTAAGGGTGGACAACATAAAGTAATGACAAGTCACCACTGAGCATGTCACATGTCAGTGTGTGTATTTTTGTATATGCATGGTCCAAATGTGTCACTAGATCTATTCTTACACTGTCCTAAACCCTCTATCTTCTACAATGACCAGCCTATATCTGTCATTCTCTGATAGTGACCACAACACATTGGCAATCTGGTTTACATCTGTAATAAGTGAAGGAAACATAAAACAAAAAGCTGATAAACACCAAAGACACTCTTGATGTGAATGGTTTGTCCTCAGAGCTTCTAAAGATGGGAAAGAAATACAGTAGAATCCCAATTTTAGTGTGAGACCTCAAGTCGGCATACTACCTATACTCAGTACAGTGCTACACCGATGAGCCAAAACATTATGACCATCTGCCTAATATTCTGTCGGTCCTCCGTCTGCCACCAAAACAGAGCTGACCCACCAAAGCGTACAAATCGCCTGAAGGTGTCCTGTGGTATCTGGTACCAAAACATTAGTAGTAGATCCTTCAAGTCCTGTAAGTTGCGAAGTGGAGTAGTCACGGACTGGACTTGTCGGTCCAGCACATTCCACAGATGCTCAATCGGATTGAGATCTAAAGAATTTGGGAGGCCAGGGCAGCACCTTGGACACTAGGGAACGTGCACCAATGCTAAATTATTAAAGACCATCATATTGGTAAGCTCCGACGTTAACGGTTCTGCTATCAGTATTGGAGAAATTAAGAAAAATGTCCTATTTAGGTAGGCTACGTTATCTTACACCTTTTTATGTCACCAACCCTGTTTCTAATTTGCAATAACATTAAGACATTTGTCTATAATGCATTTATGCTATTCCCAATTCGGAAGAGAGAGCTCGCTTTGTCGGAGACTGTCGTATGTGCAAGCCGAGGGGCGGGGCCAGCTCTCTTTCTCGCTCTCGGATGCGTGCGCGCACACACACACACACACACACACACACACACACACACTGAGCCTCGCTCTTAGTGACAATGACGGAGAGAGAACTGAACGGTCAGAAGTCTGGTTATACTTAACTAGAGTCAGTGCTGACATTGCTCGTTGCCACAAGTGCAACAAGTCTTTTGCGGTAAGGGCGGAAACACAAGCAGTCTTTTGAAACATCTAGCGAAAGTGCATCAAATACAGGCAGAAAAATACAGTTTTTGACCGCTTAGCTTGTAGTTTGTCTTTTGCTGCCCCATCCACCTCAGGTATGTTATGTATGTGTGCTAGCAGTCTAGAGCCCACACGGTTAACTAAATTACACAAACATGGGTTAATGATTAAAGGTAACGCTCTGTCCAGACGTGAGAAAATAAAGTAATGTTAATTCTGTTCGTAATTTGTTTTTTCTCAAACTACAAAAAGAACCGACAAGAGTACCGTTAAAGTACTGGATCGATAAATAGTATTGGAAAGAGTGGTAGTACCGTTAAAATCTTAACGATACCCATCCCTATTGAACACTTCGTCGTGTTCCCCAAACCATTCCCGAAGAATGTTTGCTGTGTGGCAGGGTGCATTAGACTGCTGAAAGAGGCCACTGCCATCAGGGAATACCAGGGTGGACCTGGTCTGCAACGATGTTTAGGGAGGTGGCACGTGTCAAGTTGACATCCACATGAATGGCCAGACCCAGGGTTTCCCAGCAGAACGTTTCCCAGAGCATCACACTCCCGCCGCTGGCTTGTCGTTTTCCCGCCGTGCATCCTAATGCCATCACTTCCCCGGGTAAACGGTGCACACGTACAATGCCATCCATGTTATCCAAAAGAAAACAGGACTCATCAGACCAGGCAATCTTCTTCCACTGCTCCAAGGTCCAGTTACGATTCTCGTGCACCCATTGTCGGCACTTTCGACGGTAGACAGGGGTCATCATGGGCACTCTTGACCGGTCTGTGGCGACGCAGCCCCATATGCAGCAGGGTGTGATGCACCGTGTTCTGACACATTCCTCCCATAACCATCATTAACATTTTCTGTGACTTGTGCCACAGTAGACCTTCTGTTGGTTTGGACCAGACGGGATAGCCTTCGTTGCCCTCACGCATCAGTGAGCCTTAGGCGCCCAACACCTTGTCACCAGTTGGTGGTTTGTCCCTTCACAGACCAATGTTGGTAGGTACTCGCCACTGCTGACTAGGAGCACCCCACAAGCCTTGCCGTTTCAGAGGTGCTCTGACCTAGTTGTCCGGCCATAACAATTTAGCCCTTGTCAAAATCACTCAGGTCTTTACTATTGCCCATTTCACCTGCATCCAACATGTTGACTACGAGAACTGATTGTTCACTTACCATCTAATCTACCCAGACTTTGACATGTGCCCTGGTTTGGAGACAATCAATGTTATTTGGTTCACCTGTGACTGGTCATAATGTTTTGGCTCCTCAGTGTATATCTGTTATAATGAGAACCTCTGGTAAAGTAATATGTCTACCAGGTCTGCTATTTTCAAATTAAGCTTATTTCAAGTGTGGGAAAAGAACAATATTTTTCAAGTGATAATGCATCAAGTGTTTAAAATAGTTGGAAATATCTTAATACGGTCCGGGATCGGGATAACACGAAAGTACTAAGTTGACTCACATCGCTCGTTTTTGGTACACCTGAGAACTAATTCAGTTGTCCCTGGTAATCCAATTTAGCAGTCATTGCCAGAACAACAGTGAGTGGTGAAAATGTAACAGAATTAGATAAACCTAGCCCTGTGATGGCCTGGCAGCCTGTCCAGGGTGTTTCCCCGCCTGCCGCCCAATGACTGCTGGAATAGGCTCCAGCATCTGTATCCAGCTGTATTTTTTCCCGATACACAAGTACAATCGGAATAGAAATTAAAAAGGCAAAATAGAGTAGAAACACAAGTATGACTTCGGGACCGCTTTCTAGAATGTTCAGCATTTTTCCTTCCTTGTTTTAGTTCTGGCATTCTGTCGCTCATGAAAATGTGCTGGTGTTGGAGAGATCATTGTTTTAGATCAGTTTGCCACGGTACATTGCATGTGAGTCCGAGTGGCAAAGCAGTGATTTCTTCTCCGATACATCTTAGAGATTATTCCCTTATTTAGCATAAATGTTGTTTTTGGGGTCCAATAAATCAAGACTGGGAGAGAGCAGTGTTGTATTAGTTGTCTTGTTGTTTAGCGCCAATGAGCTTTGTGTACCTTTGTTGAGCAAACTGAGCAGCACCAGAGACGAAAGGAGCTCGGTGCATTATTAATGCAGTGTTATTATAACAAAGGTGTTAACTCTGTTTTCACTCTGTCTCATGGCTCTTTGTGAACAGGTGTCCCCGGGGTGAAACGCTCACTTTCTTCCTAAGCTTGTAGAAAGCCGTTGTGGCCTCAAGGCAGTTAAGGGTGTGGACATGATCAGTGTCAAGGATCTGGCTGTAGTGTTTGGACACAGATCTTGTCAACTTGGCCAGTGTTGTCTAGAAATTGATGTTCTGGGTTATGCCAGGATCCGACTACATGATATTTTTGTCTTTCACGATGGTCACCGTGTCACACTAGGCAGTCATAGACTATGATTGATTTATGGCACTATGATTCACAGTGCCATAAATTCTTGCCATGTCTTGCCCAGGAGACTGGCAACGCTACAAGTGTGACCCCCGACTAATCATAGTATGCTGCCTTTTGCGGTCTTGCACGAGTTCACAGGTCACCGGGAAGGAGGGTCAAGACATTGTCAATCATGGCAACAGAAGCGCTATGTGAGATGCCGGCGGTCTTGTATTCTGGAAAAAAAAAGAAAAGAAAAAACGATTGGACACTTGTGGCTGGTGTTGCTGAGGAAGGATAACCCAGCGTAGCTTACTACTGGGTTGCTGAAGTGCCGCCGCCATTTCTCGCCAACATTTGTCTTTTTTGACTCTGTCGTGGTACTCCCTCAAGGAAGTGTTAAAAAGGCAGGGGTGTTGTTGCCACTGCTCAGCGAACCTTTCCTCGGTGTCACTGTTCCCCCTGACAGCAGCAACAGCAGCATTCCTCCTTCTCTTTGCCGTGTTTACGTATGTGCACCAGAGAGCACTCTGTCATCCTATTGGTCAACGTCAAGGAACACGTCGCAGGAGATGTCGGACTAGGCAGGAAAATGCCAAAAATGCTAGATTTTCGTCGGGGTATCGTGGGGCGTCCCAGACGCCACATCGCTGTTCTTCGATTATGTCACACTACACAGGGTAAAGACTCCTGTTCATCATTCCTGATATTCATAATTGGGCCCAACGCTGTAAATTTGTCGGCGACGACAAAAATCGTGTCAAAATTGGGCTGAATTCATGTTGTCTGATCCCGGCGTTAGGAGTGCAGGTGCTTTTTCAGAAACGGAAAATTTTACAATATCTCATATAGTTTTTCTTTTGGAGTACTTCGGAGAGAATATATGATACTGGGACTACTGAATGCCCTTAAAAAGGTTTTGGGATATCCTATTGATCCCTGTAGTTGTTTTTAGCTTTCCGTTTTTTTTTAGTGAGGTCGGGGGTCAGCTGCAGAACATGCCTCTGGGAGTGCTCTGGGCTCAGTAACATATGAGCTCCACCACCAACGTTGTGTGGCATTGCCATCAGCGCCATGCCAATCTGACATTCTTACTTCTTCACAAGGCACATGGAGCCGTTCCGACTTGGGGAGTGGAAAGAGCATCTGTGCTGTATTTTCATCAATTCAACCTTTTCAGAGATCTAATGTCCCCCACATTAAAAGGCCTGTTTGCAGTGCTTATATGCTAGATTGATGGGATTTTCATTCATGGGAATCGGTAAACCAGAAAACAACCAGTGTCGACTTTGTTTCTCTTTATTTCAGTATACTATGTGAGGGCGAACTAGAGATCGTACATGTCAGCGACTGAGAATTGAACCTTTGTGATTTTTGAACTTGGATGCGGTCCAGCGTGACCGCAGCAAGGGAGTCGGAGCATGGTTCAGGGCTTTCAAAGGAAGCGTGTCTTTGATGGCGGGTGTTCGATGGCTGAAAGTGGAGAAGGGCGGTCAGACACCAAATGGCGTTTTATTAGCACGGGGTACTGTACTTGAGGCTCAAACCCATTCCTTTACATGGAGAACTGGTCTCTCTACTCACTACGCCGTCCCGGGACCGTTAGATGGTCTACCTAGTACCTACTGGGGTATCAACACTCAAGAGGTTTTTAGATTTTTTTTAGATATTTGTTGTTGTTTTTTTCCCCTGTTTTTGGTTGTGCAGGGATCCTTCCTAAGTTAGAATCAATGATGAAAGTTATGGAAGAAATATTATGTTGGGTGATTTAGCTTTCGTAGGGTCTCACTATTGAGACCCACATCACAGAGCTTTCCATAAGCGCCGGCTGCCGGCCAAGTGGCTGTCTGCTCATTTAAGTCCAGCCAACTACTTTATTATAGATTTTTGATTCTAATGACATAGTTTTGATTAACAAGTTGCGATTCGCCATGCGTATGCATTTACGACCACTAGCCTTCGCTTCAAAACAACAATGCAAGCATGATGGTGGAGAACCGTGCCCATCTGTCAGTATCGGTCCCGACCCCGCATGCTCTATGCGAATGTGTGTGTGTGCTCAGCTGAGAGGTTGTCTTGTGCCGAATAGAGAGCAGAGAGTCGTCTTCACTGTTTGAGAAATAGTAGCAAAATAATTGATGACAAAACACAAAAAATTTCACTAGACGGGCGACTTCGGGCAACACCGGCGGCAGCAACTTGACGATTGCTTAGTAAGTAGGACAAATTTGAAAGTCCACTGAAAACGCTGCATTCTCTGTATGCGCCACACAGACGTTTATGGGCTTTATGAATGAAAGAATTATCTTTATTTACATGGCAGGTTTTACAGCAGAGCCATAAGACACATTGCAAACACACACTGGAACAGGCAATGTTGTCGTAGGTCATATGAGGAAAATGTAGGCCGTACCACAGTCTCACACTGTAGTTTTACAGTTTAAAATGTCCTGGAACGCTTTTGTTTTTTTTGCCATTGCCCAATTAATGCAATTTAATATCAGGTGCCCCAAATTATGTTTACAGTCAGTTATGCGAATTCATTATATAAAAATATGCAGTTATATCAAGATATATCATCTCAAAATATACAATAATTAAGGTCAGTGTATATGATGAGCCGCTGCTCCTTCGCATCGAAAGGAGCCAGTTGAGGTGGTTTGGGTATCTGATCAGGATGCCTCTTGGGCGCCTTCCTTTGGAGGTTTACCAGGCACAGCCAACTGGGAGGAGACCCTGGGGTAGACCCAGGGACTACATGTCCAGTCTGGCCTGGGAACGCCTTGGGATCCCCCAGGAGGAGCTGGGGGGGGCGTTGCTGGGGAGAGGGACGTCTGGAGTGCCCTACTTAGCTTGCTGCCACCGCGACCCGACCCCGGAGAAGCTGCTGATGATGAGTGAATGAATGAATGTATATGATGGAATTGTGGCATTAGAATGTAGAAGCCACCACATTTAGGCTTTAACGGCCAAGATTGGACCGGCTGGCTCTTGTTTTATCCCACTGGGTGGCTACTCAATACCCTCGTGGAAAGCCCTGCATCAGTCATATGGTATCCACACATTCCACGTCACAGCAGTGCCCCGAATGTTTCCCACAGCTGAAGTCTCGACTGAGAGGCTGCGTTTGTACTGCAGCAGGAGATATCAACAGTCTGGTGATGTCGATGGCCCAACTTAATATGGATATTGGCATTCATGAACTTAATGTCCTTGTACAATCTAAACTTTTGATAACACCAGCCCAGTGAGCTTGCCCAGATATTAGTTCACAGGGGCTCAGTAGTCGCGCCGCTCGACACCGGTGAAAAATTCCTGTCTGTCCCTGAAGGCTTTTTTTCACTGTTTTTTAATTACAGATGTTACATTGAAGGTGTCCTTTTCGATCTGTAATTTAACTTTTATCTAAATTTATAGCTCAAATGAGCTTAAACCAGTTGTCAAATGGACTAGCAAACACTAATGCACAGTTCTGTCGCAACATTTTGCTTGTGAGAAGCAATGGAATTGGAGCTCGCAAATAAAGTGATGAGTTTTTTATGCTTATATACACAGTGGAGAGCTTTCCATTAGCATGTTTGGACCACGACTGGACTTGGACCAGAATCATGCCCCCCCCCAATGGTACTTGGCCAATAACCCTACTCTTCCGAGCCGTCCCCGGTCTCTGCTCCACCCCCTCTGCCGATCCGGGGAGGGCTGCAGACTACCACATGCCTCCTCCGATACATGTGGAGTCACCAGCCGCTTCTTTTC
Source organism: Lampris megalopsis (assembly GCA_022114975.2). NCBI lineage: Eukaryota > Metazoa > Chordata > Actinopteri > Lampriformes > Lampridae > Lampris > Lampris megalopsis. Next base: position 1,893,108 of record JAJHIY020000448.1, read on the forward strand.
ACCTGACAGTGAGGAGTTTCACCAGGGGGACGTAGTGCGTGGGAGGAACACACTACCCCCCCCCCCAGTTCCCCCTCCCCCCCGAATAGGCGCGCCAACTGACCATAGGAGGCGCTAGTGCAGCAGCCAGGACACATACCCACATCCGGCTTCCCACCTGCAGACATGGCCAGTTGTGTCTGTAGGGACGCCCGACCTCACTGGAGGTAACACGGGGGATTCAAACCGGGATCCCCGTGTTGGTAGGCAACGGAATAGACCGCTACGCTACCCGGATGCCCCAGAGTCATGTTTTTCATTATGTTTAGCACTGTACTGATAATATGCATCAGCTTGGACTGTTTGCCTTCCCCCTTTCTCAGCCAGCTGGCGTCTCAGCTCCACATGTAGTTGGGATACGCCGGTATTTGTGCATGTTGATTGTGTAGTGTCGTAGGGCGGACATCGGAAATGGGTTGTACTGTTGACACAGCTTGAGTTGAAGGTGACGAAAGATAAGTGATTTTGCTTTGCATACGAGATGTTATTTCCCAATACATGGTCTGTTTCCCCCGCATCTGTGTCCAGGACCCGTCCAGTGGCCACGCTCATCTTCGCTGTTGCCCACCGTGCTTGTAAAAGCTTTGGTCTGCGCTCGAGCTACTTTAATAACCGGTCCGCCTCGGGTCCTGACAGTAAGTGCAAGTCCTCATGATAAGAAGTGCGTTTGTTCAGGGTGTGTATTGCTCAGGGCCATTGTTGGGCTGACGCAGGTTAAGTGTGCGAAGGCCGTGCACTCCAGCCGTGCTGGACATATAACAGTAGGTTGTGCACCAAAGCGTTCGTCAGCTGAAAACGCAGGCCTCCAGGATTGAAAACGTTGCATCCTTCCAACTTGTGACCGTGCTGCCTGGCATATTGTGCTGTTCGCAAACTTGAGAGTGAATTTTGGTGTTGAAATGCCGGTCTCTGCCCTTCCAGTTGTGTTGTGGACACGTGCCCATGCTAGCAACCGCTGGCTTATTACAGTTGGCTAATGAATTGTAGGTAGCCGTACTATAACTTAAAATCAGATCGTTGAGATCATTAAAACAACAAGAACAAAGAAAAACCTGCTTTTTTATCAAAAACCAAAGCTTGTTAAAGGCCCACGTCTGGCAAAAACTGCTCCAGTCCAATAAACCCTGTTTTCTCAGGTCTCCACTTACTTTATGTCGTGGTCCTAGTCCACCGTCGCATGTTTGCTGTGTTTGTGACTTGTAGGTGGTGGAGCATAACTAAGCAGAACTGCTCCTTATCGGGGCGTCTGGGCAGCGTTACGGTCTATTACATTGCCTACCAACACGGGGATCGCCAGTTTGAACCCCCGTGTTACCTCCGGCTTGGTCGGGCATCCCTACAGACACAATTGGCCGTGTGGGTGTGTGTCCTGGTCACTGCACTAGCGCCTCCTCCGGTCGGTCGGGGTGCCTGTTCAGGGGGGAGGGGGAACTGGGGGGGAATAGCGTGATCCTCCCACGCGCTACGTCCCCCTGGCAAAACTCCTCACTGTCAGGTGAAAAGAAGCAGCTGGCGACTCCACATGTATGGGAGGAGGCATGTGGTAGTCTGCAGCCCTCCCCGGGTCAGCAGAGGGGGTGGAGCAGCAACCGGGACAGCTCGGAAAATAGGGTAATTGCCAAGTACAACTGGGGAGAAAAAGTGGGGAAAATCCAAAAACAAAAAAAGAGCTTCTCCTTATCATGTAAGACTTGAGAGGCTGTGCCCTGAGGATGTGTGTGTGTGTGTGTGTGTGTGTGTGTGTGTGTGCCTCGAGTCTGGCAGTTGGATGGCTCAGTTGTGCATGTGTTATTCATTTCTATGCTCACAATTACAGATGTTTAATTTTCCAAGGACTTCTATAAACTAGAACCAAATCCAAACATTACCATCAGCCACCCCTTTTAAAAGAGGGAATAGTTACTGAGGCGACAGGGATCCATTTCCTGCCATAATGTGCTTGAACACCATATGCCTTGAATGCACACGCATGCTGTTCTCACTGTGACTGTGTTTCTCTCCGGTTACCATCTGTCATCAGAGGAATCACTACCAGCAATCTGCTGGGCGCTGATCAATAATCATTCGCCACTTGCCTGTGTGAAAACAAACGCCACTTTAAATGATTATTTGCTTCAGTTGAGCAGTAATGCATTGTGGTTGGGTTTTACATTAAAAACGGTACTACTGGGGCATGCGAGTGGCGTAGCGGTCCATTCTGTTGCCTAGCAGCACACGGATCGGCGGTTCGAATCCCCGCGTTGCCTCCGGCGAGGTCGGGCGTCCCTACAGACACAATTGGCCGTGTCCGCGGGTGGGAAGCCGGATGTGGGTGCGCTGCAATAGTGCCTCCTCTGGTCGGTCGGGGCGCCTGTTTGGGGAGGGGGGGACTGGGGGCAATAGCAGGATCCTCCCACACGCTACGTCCCCCTGGCGAAACTCCTCACTATCGGGTGAAAAGGAGCGGCTGGCGACCCCACATGTATCGGAGGTCACAGATCGCAGTAAAGACACTCACTAAAAGTTGGTGGTGGTGAATTTTCGGTATGGGGGGTAATAGCGAATGGGGATAATCATGAATATCTTCATGAGTGACTTGAAAAAGCTGTCCAGCTCGGTCTCTCTTGCGTGCTCTCCCTGCACTGCATGCTGGGAGTCCCGATTGAATGTGAGTTGAGGTGGCAGAGTGTGTGTTTGGCACGGAGTTTCGACTGATCTCTGTTTCTAACTTGGGAGATTTTTTCCGTCCATTTTCCATCCGTCTTTTCTGCATGACCAGGCGAGTGTTTCTTTTTGTTGGACGATTGGTGACCGTCCTGCCATTTTATTTATTTATTTATTTAGCCGGTTGTTTTGCAGAGGAATGGTGTCCTCCGAGATGCCGCCTCTGTCCATCTGTCACGGGATCCGGATAGTCCCACCGGAGCCGAGTGTGATGGTGCTGGAGGTTTTGTTGGCCGTTGGAGAGCAAGTTGTCATTGTAATTACCTGCCGGGTGCTTTGTCCACACTAATACGGATATTTTGCAAAACGGTAATTTTCCTCTCTGTTTTGGCCTCTCATACTCATGCAAATGGTGTTTCAGGTGACTAAAATGGAGAGTTTTTAAAACGGGAGGAGAAAAATATCCATTTAGAAAAATAGTCGTATACGCATGGTCAAGGCCTGAATCTGGCCTTGTTTGTTTCTCACTAAAAAGGATGTCCATTAAAAAAAGATACGTGTCCAATCCGATGCAGTAAAAAAAATTATTTGTTTCTTAACAAAATGTAAGGTAAAATGATTCCAGTATTGTTTTAGTGCCATTTTAAGTGTTTTAAGCATATTTTGATGATTATCAGGATAATATCTTGAATCACAGTTATTTTAGCCGGGATAATCGTGACATGAAATTTTCATGTTGCCCACCGTTAGTCTCAAATGTATTCCCCCCACCCCTTTTCCTCCAGTTGTATCCGGCCAAGTACCCCACACTTCCGAGCTGTCCCCAGTCGCTGCTCCACCCTGTCTGCTGATCCGGGGAGGGCTGCAGTTAAGAGTTTCACCAGGGGGACGTAGCACATGGGAGGATCATGCTACCCCCCCCCCCTGAACAGGCACCCCGACCGACTGGAGGAGGCGCTAGTGCAGCAACCAGGACACATACCCACATCCGGCTTCCCACCCACAGACTCAGCCAATTGTGTCTGTAGGGACGCCTGACCAAGCCGGAGGTAACACTGGGATTCGAACCGGCGATCCCCGTGTTCGTAGGCAATAGAATAGACCACCACGCTACCCGGATGCCCTCAAATGTATTTTTTAGCAGTGCAGTGTACTTCTAGGGATTTGGCAGGGTAAAATGTGTCTGTGGGAGCACAGTGAGTTTTTGACCCAACATCCCTCAGTACATTATAGGTAGTGTAATTTATGGATATTATAGTTCAAAAATGTCTGTTTAGTGCTTAGAGGCAATATTTGTTTGTGTGTGTGTGTGTGTGTGTGTGTGTGTGTGTGTGTGTGTGTGAGAGAGAGGGAGAGAGATTGTAGCACATCACAGCAACCAAAACAAATAGAATTAAAGCTCTAGTTGACTCACCTGTTGTCGCCATGATATGGGCCGAACTTTCTTGTAATGAGCTCCGTGATACGTCTACGTCTTGGACAAGTGGAATAAGACAAAATGCACGACCTTGAATCTGTTAGCATGTTCTGAACTCTTACGATGATGACTCACGACCCTTTCAAAATGATTCCACTTATCTTGCTCGGCCTGAAGTATCGTATGGTTTGCTCACTTCTTCGAAGATACCTTGTGCCATTTGAATCTTTTACAATGCCTCCATATTATAAAGGTGTAGCATCTCTAGCTAACAAAACAGTCATTCAGCTACAGCAGTTTAAGTAATGGCACTCATAATATTCTTACACTAGCAGAGGTACCTGGTGTTGCCCGGGGAAAATGTTCTCACCAAAACAACCAACACGATCTGATCTTTACGATATAATCGATGATGAAATATGGGATAATTTATGATGTGATACATGTGATAAACAAATGTCGAATAAACGAATCTTACTAATGAAAATCATAAAATGGCATAATTTTCAACCCATTCATGAAGCTTCTTTGCCAATGTGTGTATTAACCGCTGCACATCGCCACTAAATAAACTCAATTTCACAAATAAATTAAAAGTTTTACTTGGCTTTTGAAATATTTTTCAAACTGCGCAATCCTTGGAAAGTGCTGATTCTAAAGATACCTTTCTTTTTTTTCTACGATGAGTATTTCTGGAGTTTTAAATGAACATACAAACATACACTCTTGCTTTATATATATATATATATAGATAGATAGATAGATAGATAGATAGATAGATAGATAGATAGATAGATAGATAGATATGAAAGTATTTGTAATTGTCCACCACCACAGTGGGTAGTTAGTAGAGTTGGGCAATATGTCATAATTTTCCTACCGGCCACCGTTAGCCCAGCAATCGGCACTTGCTGATACCCCCCCACACGCTGTTTATTTTCAGCGAATTCAATGATGGAAGAGCTCATTGCGAAAAAGAATAAAGAATTCCGTAAAATCCCCTACTCGGGGTTATTTTTGTTTTAAACCAGGCGCAGCCGACAAGCCGAAGGACAGAAATGAAGTACTCTGCCGTCTTTGTAAATGAGTCGTGGCAGCAAAAGGTTCTGACACTTACCAGTTTCCACGAGCAGTAATGTGACAATCTAGTTTTACTGAAACACTACAGCCTAGAGGCTACTCTTCAGTTAAACAAAATAAATCAAACAGGTGGGGATAAAATAACGATGCTATTAAGTAAGTGATCAGGGTGCACAACAGCACACACACACACACATATGTCTATATATACACACACACACACATATGTATATATATATATATATGTGTGTGTGTGCAAATATGATTTATGAATTGCCATTGCTTTACAGCACCAATCAAACGGACAGCGACCACTAAAGGCGGCTTAATTGTCATTTAATCGGTGCAACCACTGACCTGTTTTGTGAACGACTCGTCGGAAATCAGGTCAACAAGAACGTGCATACGGCCCAACGCCAACTGCCACTTCCTGTTGGCGCACGCTTTGAATTGCTCTTTATAGGTTAATTATTTATCGAGTTGAATTCTCCAGGATGCAGACCATTAAATTTGCAAAATAAAAGGACAAAAATTACCCCCCCAAAAAAAAACAATCGCCGATTGGACTCAGCCAATCGCCTATTGCCGATATATTCATCCAGTCGCCCAAGCCTAGTGGTAAGACGCTAAAGACACTATTTTTTCCCCCCATCGCCAAAGGTGTATAAATAGAAAATGTTGCTTTTCTTTGAGTCATGCTCTTACAGTTGTCATGTCCAGTCATCTGTATTCTTTCTTCTGACGCGCTGTATTTCACAGCTTTCTCAATCTCTTCCTCTGTGCCCTCCTCCCTGCCCTCTCCCAACAGCACCAGCAGACTCTATTAAACCAGCTGAGGGAGATTACAGGCACTACAGACGTCCAGCTGCTTCAGCAAGCCCTGCAGGTACATGGTGGCAGTCTCACAAAATCTCTCTCGCTCTCGCTCTCGCTCTCTCTCTCTCACACCCCCCCCCCTCGGTGGGTGGTTACCTTGTGTATGATGTCTTTTATGTCAGTGGCTTCAACTAAACTCACCTTAAACCTCTGAGGAGGACGAGAGTTATCTTTTTTTTTACTTTTCTTTTTGGGACCCCCCCCCCTTTTCTCACCAATTGTACTTGGCCAATTACTCCACTCTTCCGAGCTGTCCCGGAGCTGCTCCACCCCTTCTGCCGATCCGGGGAGGGCTGCAGACTACCACCGGTCTCCTCCGATACATGTGGTGTCGCCAGCCGCTTCTTTTCACCTGACAGTGGGGAGTTTCGCCAGGGGGACGTAGCGCGTGGGAGGATCACGCAATTCCCCCCAGTTCCCCCTCCCCCCCGAACAGGCGCTCCGACAGACCAGAGGAGGCGCTAGTGCAGAGACCAGGACACACACCCACATCCGGCTTTCCACCCGCAGACATGGCCAATTATGTCTGTAGGGACGCCCGGACAAGCCAGAGGCAACACGGGGATTTGAACCGGGATCCCCGTGTTGGTAGGCAACGGAATAGACTGCCACGCTACCTGGACACCCCTGACAGTTATCATATTTTTTATCATTAGCTGTTAGAAAGGCTTGAAAATTATGTTGCTAATGATGAGGTCTCGAATCTTGAAAACGTCTGCTGAAGGTTTTATATGTAGGAACTGTATTTGGCTCTAATGTGCATATGAGGATATAATTTGTTTCATCTTGTATTCATTTTCACTTATACAACCCATTCACATCCCTCATCAAAATACTTCAAGCTGAACATTGACCAAATTCTTTAAATCCATTCGAGAAATAAAGATTAGACAAACACGGACATTTCAGATGGAGAATGTTTCAGACTCAGAACCCTACGTTTAAGTTGTGATTATTTTCTGTCTTCAGTCCTACTAACAGTCACCATAAGCATTGTATAGGAGCGCCTGCAGGGGCTTATGATAAATGAAATGTGTCTCTTCAAAAATGATTCTGCACCATCTCACCTGTTTGTTTTTTTTTAAAAATCTTTTCTTAGGTGAGCAATGGAGATCTGGCGGAGGCAGTGGCTTTCCTGACGGAGAAGAATGCCAAGGTTCCTCAGCAAGACGAGGCCACCTACTACCAGACCTCCCAGGTGGCAAATGACAGATACATCAGTGTGGGTAGCCAGGCAGACACAAGTAAGTGTTAGATACACAACAGACAACTTTATATTAGTCAGTTTTGTGTGTGACTTTTATGTTTAAAGAGGTCATGTTTTTTGGGGTTTTCCCTTTCCTTTAGTGTTGTTACACAGCTGGGAGCTGGGAAGTGCATGTAAAACATCAAGTTAGGTAGAGCAGATGGGTCACAGATTTTGGTGCAACACAGGGAAGAGTTTGGTTAGCAAGTATTGCAATGTTGAGTGCGAAGGCAAATTTTTGTACGGACTTCCAAAGGAAGACGAAATGAAGAAACAGTGGTTAAAATGTCTTTTTACCACTGTTCCTCAGCAGTACAACCCCAACCTTTCATGTCTGCTTCATTTTACCGAGGACTGCCTTCTGAACCAGGCACCCTTCAATGCTGGATTTTCAATTTGTTTGCCTTTCCTCAAGAAGAAAGCACCAGACAACATTGGATACAGTTTCTTTTTCTGGGCCGACAACAGCCGTGTGCCAACGTGTTTGTTTGTTCACGCCACTTCAGAGGACTCCTCCCTCTGTAGATCCCAGTAGCCAAGCTGGATTTTCGACTAGGCTAGTGCTAAAAGACAGGGCAGCTCCATGTGTAATGGGCCGTGTTGAGTCAGAAGCGTAAGCTGTAAGTCAGGTCATATCACTGAAACGTTTGTCTTGTATTTATAACCGGGCCAGATGGCTTGTGAATACAGTTTCAGTGCAGACAATGTGCATATAAACAGTGAAGCTAAAGTTATTTATGCAGACAATGTGCATATAAACAATGAAGCTACAGTTATTTAGGCAGCTAACGGCAATTTGCTCAAAACAATACAGTCATGCACCGAGCAGTCAGATTACATGCCTTTATTTCAACCATATCCACTTCAAATCGTGGCGTGATTTTCACAGTCACCGAAGATAAATGTCACCATCCCCCAAACTAGGGCTGTTACATTAGATTTTCACTACACAATTATCGTGGCCAAAAGAATTCATGATAAAAATATTATTGTGATGTCTATGGAAAATTTGAAGGAGAAAAAAATAATGCTATAGTCAAGTTCATCTTTAACTTTGTTTATTGTGCGTTCTCTCTTTTGGCAAATTAATTGCGCTCAAAATATGAGTGTAGGGAGGTGGAGAGATGTAACCATCACTATACAAAACTGTACAAAAAGAACAATTACACTTAATGGATAAGGAAAAGGCAACCGGATGAACTGATTAGAAAAAAGGGGGGGCATCCGGGTAGCGTAGCGGTCTATTCTGTTCAGGGATCTCCGGTTCGAATCCCCGTGTTACCTCCGGCTTGGTCTGGCGTCCCTACAGACACAGTTGGCCGTGTCTGCGGGAGGGAAGCCGGATATGGGTATGTATCCTGGTTATTGCACTAGTGCCTCCTCTGGTCGGTCAAGGCGCCTGTTCGGGGGGGAGGGGGAACTGGGGGGGAATAGCATGATTCTCCCACACACTACGTCCCCCTGGTGAAACTCCTCACTGTCAGGTGAAAAGAAGCAGTTGGCGACTCCACATATATCGGAGGAGGCATGTGGTAGTCTGCAGCCCTCCCCGGATCGGCAGAGGGGGTGGAGCAGCGACCGGAATGGCTAGAGAGAGAGGGGTAGTTGGCCGGATACAACTGGGGAGAAAAAGGGGGAAAAAAATCCCCCCCCCCAAAAAAAAAGACCCACAAGGCCTAACATCTGCCATCAATACAATGTCAACTGAAACAAAATCACTTGTGAGAGCAGGGGGACAGAGTTTGTGTGTGAGACCACAGGCTGACAGCGAACCACGCTGATACACTGGGATTTAATGTCCTCTGATCATATCCTTACATCATTTTTTCCTCTTTCCATTTTTCATGACATGATTTTGCGCGGCAATAGTAGCAACACACTGTAGTACTAGCTAGCTAGCTAGCTGGCTAGTGTAGCGGTCTGACCAGGTTTAAATGAGGCTGAGTCACCGTCAAACCCCACAAAGCATACATGCATTCAGAATACACGACCCCTGGTTGTTTTATACAACACCAAACGCATTTATAATTAATTGCAAGGCAGGGAAATAAAACAGTCAGTTTAAAATACACTCAACCACACCATCAGTCAGTTTTCACAGGTTATATCAGAGCAAAAGGGGAAGAAAAAAAGTTCCATATAATTCAGTGCAATTTTTAAAGTAAATATACACCACTTCAGGACTTCCCGGTGATCACTGTCAGTTCAGTTCAGTTCACTCAACATAAATACTCCGCTTCGGAATTTCCTGGTTACCCAACAAACAAAACAAGAAAGTATTCCTGACCGCAGTTCGATTCAGTCAACTCAAACAAAAATCCACAAGCCCCCAAAGCTTTAGTCAGGAAAAAAGGCCAAAAAAAAAGAAAGAGACTAATTAGTCACCCGGCTTTCGCCAACTGACGGTTACCATGGTGAGTGATTACTAAGCTGCCGTCGAGTCTCCAGAGATGTTTGGCTGTTGGATCCTTGACAGATTGCTGGACATGATGAGAGGAGGTGATTTTTCACATGGAAACAACACGTGACTATATATAAAACCTGACTATATATAAAAACATGGCGCAAAGGCCTGGGTAGGATGACGAAGTGGAGGTCTGACTTCTCCCTGCGCTTTATTCACCAGCGTCCGTCGCCATACTGATTTGTGCGACTCATCATAAAGGAACGTAAGGGGCCAGTCTTTCCGAAAGCGGGTAAATCAGAGCCATATCACTGGCTGACAGGACTGGTGGGTGTGTGGAGGTGAGTGAAAACAAACTGATAGCCGGAAACATATTTCTTATTGTTTATAACAACGTAATTTGGGCAATGGTGTCAGGTGTGTGTGTGTGGGGGGGGCAAGCGAGAACGTAAAGAAATGGAAATGATTTAAGAGGCTCTGGATGTACGATTGTATTATTAACATGATATCAATATTTCATTTTTTAAATATCACGGCCATTGTCAATATTGGTATATTGCAACACCCCTACCCTGAACACGAATTTTTTCAAGTAATGAGCAATCAACTATCATTTTCCTAATGCCAAACGCAGTTATGCTCAAGCGAAGCTATTCCAAGCCAAAAGCCTATCAAACTACGGTCTTCTTGGTAAATGTATGTACATGCCAGACAGGCGGCTCTGCCACCGCCTCCTCCCCGTCACTCTGAGCTTCCTGCCTTGGCTCGGCTGCAGCAGTGGTCAGAGCTGTTACCCTCACAGCAGCGCCACTAGTTCTGTGCAAACTGCATCCCTCTGATACAGTTGCTACATCATCTACGGCCATTTTATCTTTTTCTGAATTACTATCAAGTTTAGGAGACTCCAGGGTTACATTTCTATGGGTTTTCACTTGTTTCCTCACACCCATGGGCCTCATTCCTCCCGCTACATGTTCTGGCTGCCTGGTTGTTGGCTTCTGTATCCTCCGCCTCCCGCTGTCTATGCGGGAAGCGAAGTGCTTGTTTCTCACATCCGTGCACTCAAAACACTTTGTACTACCTGAACTTGCATATACCATTTTAGCTATGTGGCTACCATTTTAGCTGATTGTGGACTACAGGAAGAGAGGGGGGTGGCTGGACCCCATCACCATAAACGGGACTGCTGTAGAGAGGGAGGTCAAGAGCTTCAAGTTCCTCGGTGTCCACATTACTGAGGACCTCAGCTGGGAGGAACACACCAGCCATGTGGTGAAAAAGGCCCAGCAACGCCTCTTTCACCTCAGGCGACTGCAGAAGTTCAGCATGGGGCCCAGGGTTCTACGGGCCTTCTACAGAGGCACGACCGAGAGCATCCTGACTGGATGCATCACCGCCTGGCACGGGAACTGGACTGCCCACAACTGCAAAACCCTGCAGAGGGTTGTGCGGACGGCCCAGGACATCAGTGGATGCGAGTTTCCCTCCATCCAGGACATATGCAATAGAAGTTGTGTCAGCAAAGCCAGTAGGATTATCAGAGACCCCAGCCACCCCAACTACGGACTGTTCCAGCTGCTACCGTCAGGCAAGCGGTACCGCAGCCTCAAAGCCCGGACCAGGAGGCTCCAGAACAGCCTCTTCCACCAAGCAACCAGGCTTTTGAACAAAGAACATTAAAAGACACTGAGCCTGGTGCCGGACTGATGTTACTGACCTGTGGTCTTCAGCGGATTGTCGGTTTACACACACACACACACACACACACACACACACACACACAGCACCTTACATACATCACACACTATTATTGTTGCTGTTTTTTTGTTCCGTTTTGTTGTTGTTCAGTTACTATTGTTGCTGCAGTGTTGAGGAGCCGAAACTCAAGAATTTTACTCTCTTGTACTTTTATGAGACGTAACAAATAAAGAATCTTGAAACCTATAGGCTTAAAATTGCATTATTAATTACATATTTATAATTCATAAAAACATCACACTATGGAATCTGGATCAGTAACGTCAGTCTGATATCCATTGAATGAATTACGGAAGCATTGGCACCCAATACTTTTATCGGATTGGTCCCAGCTCTAGTTTGAATACCCTTGGTTTTGTTTTTTCTTGTCCTCAACCTTTTATCTCAGTTCTACGTGTTTCTGAGGTTAAGGGCTTTTGTGTTGCTGCAGATGTGATTGACCTGACTGGCGATGACAAGGATGATCTGCAGAGGGCCATTGCCCTCAGCCTGGAGGAGTCCAATCGGGCCTTCAGGGAGACAGGCATCACCGATGAGGAGCAAGCGATTAGCAGGTGGGCTAAACTACTGACCAATATGAAATTACATAAACTTCACTCTGAACTGCTGACCAAGAAAAATACTGAATTCCTCTTGGCTTCAGTTGTTGGTTTGGACCAGGGCCCACTTTTGGAAACTGTAGATGTCTCACTCATATTCTCTGTGCGGTCTTACTTAATCATAAGGCTATTTTGAAAAATATTCTTGGTAATGTTATGTAATAGAGTAAACCAAGTCTTGTTCATTTGCCACACAGCTAGTCATTCAAAGCAGCAAAACATTTCTACTCGGAAATTAAGAAAACATATCAAAAATCAGATATTAAGTAAACATGAAAAATTAGATATAAACATGTCATCAGATTTTTTTGAAGTGGCAGCTCCGAAGTTTGAAAATGTGTCTGAAACAAAACATTTGTGGTTTTTGTTTGCGGACATTTTGGACAAGTTCAGATTTGAAATAAGATGAAATTCTACCCGTCACATGATAGACAGTGAATAGAGTAAATGTTGGGGTAAATTAATACTAGAACTGCTTTTCAGAGTCTTCTCGTTGTTTGATTTTTCTTAAGAATGGTGGAAAGGTTTGTCAAAGGGGCTTGCAATGGTTCAGCACTCCTGAAGTTAAGTATATAAATGGTTGCATTCGGTAGTTCTGAGCAGTGAAATACTGTGTTTATCCTGAGTAGATTTCCCTTGACTGTGGGGATTTTGACTGTTTTAGATAGTGGCAGACTTCCTCTCATGATGAACACAGCATGCAGATGGATGATAATGGAACAGCTGATCATGAGCTGTTGAAGCTAAACTACCTTATAGACCCGCTAAAGTAGTGCTTTTAGCTGGCCCACGTAAAACTGAGGCCACTGGTAAAAGGTACCAGTTCAATTTCAGGTTTCAGCCCAGAACGAAGTGTTCCGTACATGTTCCCATCCAAACGTTGAGTGAATTCAAGGCAACATTTGGAAAAGTTAATAAAAAGAAGGTCAGTTGCATATTAAAAGTGCAGCAGTAACTTGTATGTGCTGTTTTTTAAATACGAGTGTTACACAGAGGTACAACTGAAGTGACAGGGTAACGTGTGACAGTGTTTGATTTGTAACCAGGGCAGGTAAGACCTCACGTAGGCAACCTGAGGGTGTGTTTTAAGGAGAGGACGTTGTCGGACATTGAGGACATAATTGAACTACATGTAGTTAACTACTCCCCAACACTGCAGTTATTTTATTTTTGTAATTCTGAATATTAAAAAAATAATTAATTTACTACTAAATATTACTTCTAACCCTAACATTAACGTCTGTCTGTTATTGATCTGAGTATATTAAATAGAATTTCCTATTTATTTAAGCATATAGCACAGGCCTTCGTCACATGGTTATATGATATTATGCTGTCACTTTTTTTTTTTTACTTCGGGCAGCTCTCTCTTTTTTCACCTTACATGTGTTTGCATCCCTGAATAATGGTTACTTCCTATAGTACCTTGGCCTTTCCACAGAGATGACTTGGCTTAGGATGGCTGGAGCGGCTTGGCCAGATTTTGTTTTTTTGTGTCCTTTTCGTTTTGTGTTTATGTATTTTGTGTTTCTGTTTTGTAAATATTACTAAAACTCTAGCTTCTAACTTATCCCATAATAGTGTCTTTATACATGCTCAATAATCCAGGTAAGAAAATCACAGAAAGTTGAATCAGTTCATCTGGACACAATGTTTATTGAGAGAGAAATGTTTCATCACTCATCTAAGTGACCTCTTCCATCTCAACTGAAGAGGTCACTCAGAACTGGGGATACCTGCAGTCAGTTGAGACTGAGGAGGTCACTTAGAACTGGGGATACCTGCAGTCAGCTGAGACTGAAGTGGTCACTTAGAACTGGGGGTACCTGCAGTCAGCTGAGTCTGAAGAGGTCACTTAGAACTGGGGGTACCTGCAGTCAGCTGAGACTGAAGTGGTCACTTAGAACTGGGGGTACCTAGAGTCAGTTGAGACTGAAGAGGTCACTTAGAACTGGGGATACCTGCAGTCAGCTGAGACTGAAGTGGTCACTTAGAACTGGGGGTACATTTAGTCAGCTGAGACTGAAGAGGTCACTTAGAACTGGGGGTACCTAGAGTCAGTTGAGACTGAAGAGGTCACTTAGAACTGGGGATACCTGCAGTCAGCTGAGACTGAAGTGGTCACTTAGAACTGGGGGTACCTGCAGTCAGTTGAGACTGAAGAGGTCACTTAGAACTGGGGATACCTGCAGTCAGCTGAGACTGAAGAGGTCACATAGAACTGGGGGTACCTAGAGTCAGTTGAGACTGAAGAGGTCACTTAGAACTGGGGATACCTGCAGTCAGCTGAGACTGAAGAGGTCACTTAGAACTGGGGGTACCACCAGTCCGTTGAGGCTGAAGAGGTCACTTAGATGAGTGATGAAACATTTCTCTCAATAAACGTTGTTTCCAGATGAACTGATTCAACTTTGTGAATCCCATAGTAGTGTTGATATCCCTATGAACTCTTACTTTCAAACTGGATAATTTTAAAGGTTTAAAAAGTATTCATCTGAATTTTTTTTTGTCTTTTGTCAGAAATTGATTTATTCTGCATGGGTAGTCCAACATAATCCTAATATTATTACACTGTATGAAACATGGCTTAGTAGCAAAATCTCTGGCAATGAAATCAAAACTTGTAAATCATGTACTATATAGAGCTGATAGAAGCTCCAGGGGCGGTAGTGTGGCTACATATGTTTCCTCTGACTTGATACCTGAGCTAATTACATCTACACCTGAACCGATACATTTTGAATGCCTTTTTGTTAAAATAATTTTTCATCAGGATAAATATATAACTATTGGAAACCTATAGACCTCCCTCTGTCCCTGCCCGGTCCTCTGTTTGGTTTCCATCATTGATTCTATCTCATGCAAAAATTTAATGATTATTTTAGGTGATTTCAGCAAAAAATTGTTATAGACGTCTTCTGTAAAGGATAAAAATAATTTTGAAAATCTAAACTTAATTAATTAAGGAACTCACTCGAACCACCCCCACATGTCAGTCTTTACTTGATTGGATACTTGTCACTCACCCTGACAGATGTATTAAAGCTGGTGTCTTGTCAGACTTCTTCAGTGACCATTGTTATTTACTGTGTATGGAAGCGTAAAATTCCAAAATCACCACCAAAATTAATTGAAATTAGACAACAAAAGAAATGAACATTACATATTTATTAATGATCTAATCTCTATTAATTGGGTTAGGTACCAATTGTTACCCAATGTTCAGGATGCCTGGTATTTTCTTCATTCTGTGTTCACTCGAGTAGTAGACAGAAATGCTCCCTGGAAAAATCTCAAAGGCCAGGGGATGACGCCTACCATGGATAAGTGCAGAGGGATAAGACTTGGGCTCAGTTTCATCTGGCAAGGGAAAATGCCGATTGGGAAACATACAGGCAACTAAGAAACCGCTCCAAGACCGTGACCCGCAATGCTAAATCCAATTATTATAAAGAATGTCCCTCTAATAATTTAAAAAACCCTACACAATTCTGGAACAGTAAAAAAGCCATAATAAACACTTCAGACAAATTTCCTATCAATCAAATAAGAGATAGCAATATAATTATTCATGACTCTCTATCTATTGCCCAAGTGTTCGGTCAGCATTTTTCTTCTGTCTGCTCTAACCTAATACCTGACTTTTCCTACACTGATAGATTCCATAATATTTCTTCTTGTCACAGTGCCTTGTCCTTTATGAAAATAACATCTACAGAAGATCTGAATGCCACCAAACAACCAAGTTTGAGCAGTGATACTGGACCTGATGGGATTGAATCCAGATATATTAGATTAGCCCCATATACTCATCTACTTGCTGACTTGTTTAACATGTCCTTATCTACCTATGAGTTACCGGTTATCTGGAAACATTCACGCATTACTTCACTTTAAAAAGGTGGCGACATTCTTGAGTCAAATAATTATAGACCTATATCGATAATCTGTTCTATTGCCAAAGTATTTGAAAAACTAATCTTTAATGAGTTATCACAGTATCTTAAGACTAATAATATCCTATTGCTGTTTCAGTCTGGATTTGGACCTAGTAATCATTCAACAACTACTCTTTTCTTAAAATTTAGTATGTGTTTTCCGTATCTGATACTAGTAATCTTACAGGGGCCATTTTTATTAATCTGAAGTAGAATTTTGATTTGGTTGATCACTACTTACTCTTAGATAAACTCTATGCAGTTGGTCTATCTCAAAATGCACTATTATGGTTTAACTCTTATTTACATAATGGAAAACAATGTGTTGACCTTCAAGGGAGTAAGTCTGATTTATTTGTTCAACAAAGAGGTGTACCCCAAGAGTTCAACGCTGGGTCGACTTCTTCTCTCTATTTTCATTAATGATCTTCCTTTAATCCTTTCTAAAGCTTTTGTTAAACTATATGTAGATGATACTGTCATTCATACTTCTAATCCTCATTTGTTGCAAATCCAAACTGCCCTTCAGTTGGATTTCAATACCTTGCAAAAGTGGCTCTCATCTAATAAACTACTGTTCAATAAAACAAAATCTTACATTATGGCCTTTGGTACAAGACATAACCATAAGCAAAATCTAATAATTTAATAATAATGTGTAATGATGGTACTTACCTGCATAGAGTTGATCAAACTAAATACTTGGGTTTATGGCTTGACTGAATTTATATTCAAACCTAACATTGATGAGGAGCAAAATCATTTCAAGTATTGTTGCTTAAACCAGAGCAGGTAAGCCAAGAACAGTGATTGATTACCCTGTGGTTACAGCCAAACTTAAACAATATTTAAGAGACGTTTTCATGTTGTAGTTGATGTGTGAATATTAAACTCAAAACTAATTTGATTTGATATTTTGATATACTTAAATGATCCCTGTAGGGAAATTACGCTCTGCATTTAACCCATTCTAGCTGTGTAGCAAGGAGCAGTGGGCAGCTGCCGTGCAGCGCCCAGGGACCAACTCTAGTTCGTCTTGCCATGCCTCAGTCAAGAGCACAGACAGGAGTATTAACCCTAACATGCATGTCTTTTTGATGGTAGGGGAAACCGGAGCACCCGGAGAAAACCCACCGCAGACACTGGGAGAACATACAAAATGTTCTCAAAATGCTAAAGGTCAAAACTAAAAGGGTGCATTGGAATATCATTTGTTGAAAGGGACATTCATTGGCTTTATTTGAAGTTGTTCGTGCGGTGCTTTCCCCTTTTCAGAGTACTGGAAGCCAGCATAGCGGAGAACAAGGCAAGCTTGAAGCGCACTCACACAGAAGTATGGAGTGACTCGCCTAACCCTCACGACAGGAAGAGGATGGACAACTGTCCTGTGGGGCTGAAGAATGTTGGCAATACCTGCTGGTTCAGTGCTGTCATTCAGGTGGACACACACACAAACCCATCTAAACAGATCAGAAGACCAAGTTAAAAAGACTTAATGACGCTTAACCACAGATCCTTAATTAGTCTTGAAATAGCCTTTTCAGGTGGCATGCAGGAACATTTCAGACCAGTCATTGTAATGGCAGTTTAAGTTATTGTTTTTCTTCCAGAGCTGTTAGCAGAATGTGAACTAAACAAAAATTCGGCTGATGAACACTGGATACACCGTCACATGGTGCCTGGCTCCTGTGTGTAATGTAATTCCATCCCAAGTAGCACAGCCTGGCCATGTCCCCTCTGCTAGATTGACTGAAGGCAGGGGATAAAAACAAGTAAACAAGTTTCTCCTTTCCCTACCGGGTGTCCAAATCTCGAGAGACCCAGGGCGCACAGTGTATGAAAGTTATTGCCCTCACTTCAGTTTCTTCTCACTTTCACATACATGATGGAAATGAACAGCAATAGGACCATAGAATTAAATGTGTGACTCTCACAACTCTTGCACTCACAACTATTGCACTCACAGTGCTGCGGTGCTGGTGGCAGTTCTGTGTAATGCGAAGGGAGGCCAAGGTAGAAGTCTCACTGTTGGCAAGCAGTGTCTTTGCTGAGGCTGCTTAAGCAAAACAATGGATTCTTACCTAAGGGAGTTATTTTCTAGGTGACTATGTGCTCCGACTTCCTTTCAAATTTAATGTTCTTTAAAAGGAACAACAACATAACAACCTTGTTATGAAGTATAAGGTCCAATTTATTACATGTTGTGTGCACTATTAGGTGGATTGATAGGTAAAAATCAGAATCAAAATAAAATCAAATGGATATCAGGAATTGAGCAATGTAATATGACAAATGTTTTAAACATAAATACTCTGCTGTCTTCTCCCTTCAGTCTCTGTTCAACCTCCTGGAGTTTCAGAGGCTGGTTCTCCACTACTCTCCCCCAGCCAGGGTTCAGGACCTGCCACGCAACCAGAAGGTGAGAGACCCATGCTCCACCCACCGCTCCCCATACCTGCGTGTCCCCACTTGTGGTTGACACTGGTGGTAATGGATTTGCAGATTTAAGGGATCTCTTTGACACTAGCTCACATGTATGTACATGTATGTGGCCTCTCTTTTCTACTCCAATTACTTGCTTTTTAGGGTGGAAACGACTATTTATTCAGCACTTTATTTGTTCTGGATTTATCATCAAAGATAATACCCTACTTTATTTAAAAATGTCTGACACGTTGCCTCGCAAAGTATGGGAACACTTCCAGAAAAAGCAGCATGCTTCAAGTAACTATAAGATAGACTTGACCTTCACTAGTGGTATACTAGTAGTTCAATGTGTATGCAACTGGGGAAAAAAAAACATTTTGGTGCAGAGGGTATCACGACATCGTGATACCTGAAGTATAAATTTTGAGATGACGAAATGTTAGTGTTGATGTAGCTAAAAAAAATAGTGCAGACAATAATAAAAGGAAATCATGCATGGTGTAGGTATGAAAGGTAATTCTAAGGAAATGAACTATGATAACTTTCTTTTTTACTGTTGAATTCAAACACTATTGCTTAATGCACAGCTGAAAAAGCACATTCTCAATGCTAACAGACAAAAATACCATAGTAATGGTATGTGTGGTTTCACTTTCTTACGTTTTGTATGATGATGAAGACACTTGGGCACAGTTTTTTTTGTTTTCGTGAACTGTTACTAACAAATTTGGAATGCTGTAATGGTTTTCTGTAATACCTATGCAACAGTTGTCTAAACTGTCTCACAATCGTTGCACTTGCAAGGTAACAAAATTAGGCTCGCCCTCACTAGCAAAGTCATGCTCAGGTGCACCAATTTAGTCCCAACCCAAAATCCTTTGTTCTCCAACCTGAGGCGTGTTCGTTGTTCCCTGTACCTCTGAGTTTATACAACCACCCCTGTGATGCAAACCACCCATCAACCACACAGTAAATTGAGTAAATAGGTCTGTGGTCTGTCTTCTTCCATCCATGCACATATTAATGAATTCTCTCAGTCAAACCATTTAATGCCAGTGTTGTTGTTCTACGAGGTAGGCCAGTCTTTGTTGTGACAGTCTGAATTTTGACCTGTGGTACTTAGATTCATTTTTTTCAATTCAGGAAAGTGATTCAGGTTTAGCATATCAATCCAGCCTTCTTTTTTTTTTGAGGCAACGTTCAAGAAACAAATGTTGAGGAATGATGCATTAACTTGTGCTTAAACATTTGCCTCATAAGCTCACATGCCTTTAAATGTGCAGACAGGACATTTTAGCTACCAATTGCAACTGGCCAGCAATTTTTTTTCTTCACACTTAAAGCCAGAATCTGTATAAAACAAATTAATCCTCAGATTATTCAGTCATAGAAATGATGGTTTGTGGGACCCCTTCATCGTTGTGGACCCAGCATCGCCTGACAGCACTAGGAGAGTTTTAGCTCTAGGCTTGATCCTCTGAAGAGTGTCATGAGCCACAGGGATGAAATCAGTGCAGATGTTATGGCACCGTCCAGCAGCTGTGTGATCTCACCCAAGGGTCACAGCAGCTTAGACGGTGTACTTTGACTGCTGGTGTGACATGTAAACCAGCAAATACAAAAAGTGAGAATATTTCAATTGCTTCAGGGTTCAAGTAAAACTAACTAGCCTACCTGATCCAGACGTTCTCCAAGACTCATTGGCCCTAGAGTTCTTAAAATGTTACCCTTTTTGCTCCTTTACTTTCAGGGAGCTCAGCATAGGGTTAGCACCCTGTTGCTAATCTGGTCTAAGCCTCTCCATGGCTGTACAGATCTCTCAATCTCTCACTCTTAATCACTGGACTGTTGCTCCACCACCAGTAGGAGACTCGTAGAGTTTAGACCCTAATCCGATATCAGCATCCCTGACTCGGTATTACAGGAAAACAAGTGATATTATTTTCCTTCATCCACTGCGAGCAAGTCTCTAGATGGAGTTTTACTCCTTTATATTTCCTTATTGTTGCTGTGGTCTTAATCAGTGGGTATCGGTATAATGGTATGATTATGAAAATTACCAGTAATCTAATAAATTAAAATATACAGACATTGCAATTCTCAAAGAAAGGCAGGGATTTTTAAATCACAGGAGTTTCAGGCCAGTTTGTCAACGAACCATTCCAGTTCTGTTCATTGTTATTAACTTGGCAGTATTATTCATAATTAATTAACTTGAGACCCTCCGCTATTGCCTGTTTTAATCGCTGTTGTACTGGTAAGTACACTGTCGGGAAATATTAGTGTCACATGGGAAGTGATACGTTTTACCTAACATCCTGTTACCCTTAATGGAACCGATCCTGTCCTTCCTTGAACTCTAGCTCTCCAGACGGTGGAAGACGTACCGGGAAGGTCAAGTGTCCTCACTGGAGCTCTTAATTTGACACAAAACACATCAACTCCTTAATCTACGTTTCAAATTACCCATGGCTCGCCAAGAGCTCTGTGTTTCCAAGGTCGACAATTCAATTAACAATATGTTACGCTCCGTCATCTTCATATTTGTCTGGTAGCCGAAAAACATTATCATCGTTTGTTAATGTGGTTTATAAAGAACACAACTTATATATGTATATATATATATCCATCCATTATCCGAACCGCTTATCCTGCTCTCAGGGTTGCGGGGATGCTGGAGCCTATATTAAAATTATTTTATTACTGTTTATCTCAACAAGCTGTGTTGTAGCTATTGATTGTGTTTCTATAACCAGGAACACAGGAACCTGCCCTTCATGCAGGAGCTGAGACACCTCTTCTCCCTCATGGTGGGCTCTAAGAGAAAGTATGTCGACCCGTCTCGTGCCGTGGACATCCTTAAAGATGCCTTCAAGTCCAGCGAGTCACAGCAGGTAACCTTCCTTTATTCGTAGTCAGCTGGGCATGATAATACTTACTCATTCCTGGTCATGTCTAATGATGCTTGCATGCAACCTGTGGATTTAATACCTTTCAACCCTCTATTGTACATTTATCCTTTTGGCTCAAGGATTGACCCCTCAATTTTATTAACATTTCTACTGACTCAGCTTTCCCTACCCGAGAGACTTTACTTCCATTGTCTATGTTAATTCCCAGTCCACCCTCGTGAACTCTGTGAAAATAATTGACTGGGGATTAAACTCTGTATGCCAGTATGCTGTAATGTCATGTTAATATGACAAGTGTTAAAAATGCCCCTGTCCCTCTCATTTCACATAAACATAGCACTGAGCTATTGTCTCCACCGGGGTTACTAAGGTCTGCCCTCTGGACCCTCCGCTCATCAGTTACGTCTCTCCCTTCTAAATTAGCCAGAGTAGAGAGTCATTGACCTGAATAAGAGCACCATTGATTTGTATGGGAGGGCCATCAGGCCCGCAGGTTCTCTTGTGAAGTTCAGCAATTGGCGATGTCCTCTGATGACTCATGCGGTATTCAAGCCTTGCTTTTCATCAATGAGTGACTCTTTACCCTGATTTGACTGAATGAGCCTGGTTGCTCCTAGGTGTAGTTAAGTCCTTTAGTACGATTTTTGACCTCATTGTCCCAAAAGCAGTCCTGTAATTGGTCTTGCCGTCTGTGTGCCTGTTTTCTTTCCCCAACAGCAGGATGTGAGTGAGTTCACCCACAAGCTGCTGGACTGGCTGGAGGATGCCTTCCAGATGAAGGCTGAGGAGGACAGGTAACCAAAGCCCCCAAACACCAAGCATGTACATCGGTCATCCTGGAGAAATGTTACATCAGCAACTGAGTTATTTGTGGAAATGTTATGAGGGAGAAAAATTCAAAGTATAGAATTTAATGCACATGGCTCAGAATGGCCCCCTTTTGACATTGCTGCATATGTTTGTGACTTCTTCCCCTCTGTGTTTTGACAGGGAAGGTGAAAAGCCAAAGAACCCCATGGTGGAACTTTTCTACGGCCGCTTCCTGGCGGTGGGTGTTTTGGAAGGTAAGATGAGGTGGAAGGGTTTATTATGCAAACAAAGAGGGAGAGAGGGAGAGATAGAGAGACTCAGCCTCTCAGCCTGGCCCTGGTGCAGTAGCCAGAAAGCAGCAAGCGAGTCCTTGCCCCCAGTAATGAAAGGTGACCTTGCTTTAATGAGATGTGGCCCATGCAAAAAAGGTAGAGGACAGCAGCATTGATCATAGAGGACCTTGAAGGCTGATTGTCATTGTGCTTATTATGCATAACAATGCCACTAGCCCAGACACACCAAAAGCTGCGGCAGTCCGCCACATCCAGCAGACACTTCTGCTCATAAAATGACCTTAACGCCTCATCTGCATGTCCGCTAACACACATGCACGCCATTTTGACCTCTCATCAGTGCTTGATGCAGAGTGCTCCTTGATGCTGTTCAAGTGGTCTTGATGAGTGACTGACTTCTGAACTAGTGACTATCAGCTTGGATGCAAATGAGTGTGAAATGGCTCCTATTATTGGTTTTTCTCTCAAGCGCTCTCTTTTCCCACTCTCACGCCTGACGTGTTTCTCTCTCGGTCTGTGCAAACGGTTCTCTCTCTCTCCCTGCTCTTTTGCTTCTCTCGTTGTCATTTTGTGTCATTCATTCACATGGTGATTAGAATAAAACTCCAAGGAGAATATTGCATAACAGTGTACATCTGCCTCTAATGTTTACACACTGCGGTTATCAGTATCTCCTAAAGTCAACAATTCTGGCCATGTATGTTGCTGTAGTTGTGCTCAAATATATGCTCTGTGTGTGTGTGTGTGTGTGTGTGTGTGTGTGTGTGTGTGCGCACGCAACTCCACAGGTAAAAAATTTGAGAACACAGAGATGTTTGGGCAATACCCCCTGCAGGTGAATGGCTTCAAGGACCTCCATGAGTGTCTGGAAGCAGCGATGATTGAGGGTGAAATTGAGTCCCTGCACTCAGCAGAAAACTCTGCCAGGTCCGGACAGGAGGTCAGTGCTAAAGCCAGGTTACAACCACCTACACACACACACACATATATATATTTTTTTATATGTATTTTTTTTTTTACATGGTAATAACAGAGTTGTGTTGTGAGTGTGCAGTGCAGATAATTTCACAATAGCACAGTGGCAGAACTAGATTCTTGAGGCTCAGTCACAAATGAAAACATGACCAACACTGATAGTGGATAAGAAAAGGTTTTTGTTTGAATAATGTAGCTGCTTTGCATGGCGGACCCTCTCCACAGAATTACCTGTGGAGAGAGCGACGGTGACCTCTGCCAGTCTGGCTCGTACCTCTGGTCAGTAGTAGCACTGTCCACATTGTCCCACAGCAGCTGGGAGCAGCTAATTACCAGGCTGCTACACAGATGGGTGTGGCGCCCAGCCCATGGATTAGCCCCAGCTATCAACTAAATCCGTGTGTGTGTGTGTGTGTGTGTGTGTGTGTGTGTGTGTGTGTGTGTGTGTGTGTGTGTGTGTGTGTGTGTGTGTGTGTGTGTTTGGCAGAAAAGAGCTCCTAGATAAAAGTGCAATTTAGGCGAGGTAGGTCAGTTGATGTACTTAAGAACCCTGTGTTCTTTCGTGGTATTCAGATATACAGCTGTTAAATAGTTTGCTTATGACTGGTTTCGTGGTAAATAGAAGCCGGACGTTGAGCACATGACATGTCTGTCCCAGTCTGATGTATCATTCATTTGTCAAATACCTTTTCTGAGTGTAACGCCTCTGGTGTGCCCTTCCGCCTTCTACTGTGCAACAGAATATGATATGAGAATGTGATATGATATATAACATTATCTATCAATGTCACGTTTTCTTTCAGCACTGGTTTACTGAACTCCCTCCTGTGTTGACCTTTGAACTGTCCAGATTTGAGTTCAACCAAGCACTGGGACGCCCCGAGAAAATTCACAACAAGCTTGAGTTCCCCTCTATGCTCTACATGGACAGGTGAAGGGGATACAGAGGAAGAGGGCACATTATATTGTTTCTTTCTGTAAATAAAATATAACTTTTATTTATTTGTTTGTTGTATTCATCCATTTATTTACCTATTTCTTTCCTTCTTTTCCCAGATATATGGACAAGAACAGGGACATCACCAGAATCAAGCGGGAGGAGATCAGGAGACTGAAAGAGCATCTGACGCTGCTCCAACAGCGACTGGAGAGGTACAGCATACCGACCAGCACCCATTTGCTTAGCTAAGGTCAATAAAGCTTTCAGATACAGCCATGGGAGTTATTTTTCACTCTGCCTGTGTCCTTTCTCTATCTCCTCACCAACGATATTATTCTCTCTCTCTCTCTCTCTCTCTCTCTCTCTCTCTCTCTCTCTCTCTCTCTCTCTCTCTCACCCTCACCCCCCTCCCTCAGGTATCTGAGTTATGGCTCAGGCCCCAAGAGGTTCCCTCTGGCAGACGTCCTCCAGTATGCCATGGAGTTTGCCTCCAGTAAGCCCGTGTGCACCTCGCCTGTGGAGGATATTGACACATCAGTGCCCCCCGGTGGTGCAACAGGACAACAGCTGCCCCCACCAAGGCAAGTTGCACAAGGCCGATCCATCTTCCAAGTCTACTGCTTTTCCTCAACTCCTCACAACCACTGATTTTTCAAGAGCCAGGAAATTACAGGGAGGAGATGAGGGACAGAACATAGGGAAGGAGTGGTGAAGACAACATTTAGGATTATATGCAAACTAGCATTACGGACGAGAAATCAGTGGAAGTCACCTGGAAGCAAATACACACATTTTTGAAGGCCTTTTTAATATATGACTTTAGGGTTGATTTATTAAATGTATAAATGAATACCCTTTGGATTGATTTTTTACAAAACACATGGGATGATGGCAAGGTCGAGGAACAGCGTGATTCAATCGCACACAAAAAACTACACAGAAACACCATACAACCATAGCATGTAGTATTTGCATGTTCATGCAAGTTCAATTGGCTATTCAAATTTACTGTAAATGCAAATATTTAATTTGCAGTTCATTTCAGTTCAGGATGTGTCTCACACTGCCATAGGGTCACCAGAACAGCCAAGGGTTTCTTTACCGGGACACAAATGTTCCTATATTGCCCTCCATTGTAACTCTTGTCTCTTGGATGGAAGGTAAGGCTGTACTTCGTTGTTGTCCGAGTCTGGCATGAAATTTTTGGCCCCATAGAGCAGTTTCGAACGTGGGTGTTGACACGGATGACTGTGAGAGCCACGCATATTCAAATATCACAGGAAGGAACAGCCTTGGAGAATTTCTTTCATTTTATTTAAACATGGCATAAACGTTTTCATCCCATGGTATCACAATTCGTCATCGATTCAGTAAATGATATTTAGTTTAGTTAAAGCATTTTAATTTCAAGTTTATCCACCAAATCACAATTGGTGAATGCTAATATTGCTGTTGGGATTTGGGTATCGAATTACCCATGTGGGTCTTTCTACGATTTATCCTGCCAGCTGCTGCCCTACTGTCAGTTGTATAGGTCAGTAGTGGGAGGTTTTAAATTGACGAACTATGATGTTTTAAGTTTGTGCTAGTACAGTGTAGTATAGACGAGTGTTGTTCCGGTCAATGTTGTGAACAGGTGTGACAAAACGGGGTTGATTCTGCGATGCTAGAACTTGATGTTGAGCTATCTGAATGTGTGATGGGAGGTGCCCGTCTGATAACCCCATTGACAGTCTTTCTTATTCACCCTCTCTGTTCAATATCATGTACACTGCTAAATGTTTGACCCAAAAAAAGCCATATCACGTTCGGCAAGGATAAAGGCTCTGACTCAGTTCTGTTGAGGTTCCTGGTCCCATTGGCCCAGCAGGACTAGGATAGGTTTCAAGGTGGTACACATTGTGTGTTCTAGTGAGCAGCATTTCCAGTGTTTGACCTGCTTCAAAGATCCCATGAAAAATGTATTTTTATTCTTGTTACTTCTTTTATCTGTACTTAATTTCCATGTATTTAACAATAATTTATAAAACACAGTTCTGTTTCATTTGGGTATATATCAAATAAATACCAGCAGTTAGCGGTGCTCTAAGTGCTTGTTCATAGCAAACCTTTTCTTCCGTCCATTTTTTTGTTCTGAAAACATGTTGGTATCCTAGCTTTTTCTTACTTCCAGGGGAAACAAACGTTACAGTAGACCCCCCCCCCCAATTATCCTCCTTATTATGGGTGCATCAAAGATGGCGGGACCCATGTGACTTAGAAAACACATGTGGGTCCAGCACATTAGACCAATGAAATATAAAGATGACACGCCAGTGTCAGCCAACTAAATTCTTTGGATAGGCTTGTAAGAAGCAGATGTGAGGTATATTAATCCAACACTGCCACCATCTGTACTGTACCCCCACACACACACACACACACACATTCATTGTCATCTTCATCTACAGCTCCTCTGTCCACCTTTTGTTGTTGGTAAAACCAAGTAAATTTGACTTTTGAAACCTTATCTTTCTGCCATTATTTCAGCACTGCGGCTAAGATGAAATCATCTTATTATTTTGCTATTTCCTCCTTAAAACTTGCAACCCATTCATATCAAAAGTTCATGCTCGTAATTGGTCAGTATTGCAAGACGGAAGTTGACAGTAAAAATTTGTTTGATTGACTGTTTTGCACTGCATTTCTGTTTCTGCAGTACAGCAGAGCAGAGCTCCTCGGGTCCCCTGGAGGCCTTGCCGCTGCCCCAAGGCTCCACCACAGCCTCTGCATCCCAGCAACAGAGAGTACCCATTCATAAGCCCTTCACTCAGTCCCGACTGCCCCCCGACCTGCCCATGCACCCTGCTCCCCGTCATATCACGGAAGAGGAGCTGAGGGTCCTCGAGGGTTGCCTGCATCGTTGGAGGAGCGAGGTGGAGAATGACACCCGTGGTACGACCTTCCACCTTCCGTACAACTCTCGTAGTTTTTCACTGTCAGGGAAGCCTTGACCGTGATTTATGGCGTCACAGCAGTACTCTGTGATAAGGGAAAGGTGATGTAGTATGAGGCACTTTGAAGCTCTATGTAATGATTGTCTGTAAAATGCAACTTGATTGATTGATTGATTGATTGATTGATTCCTTGCAGATCTGCAGGGCAGTATATCCAGAATCCACAGGACCATTGAGCTGATGTACTCTGACAAGTCCATGATGCAGGTGTGTAGGACTCCGTCCTTGGTTCACTACTTTTCTCAATCTACATGTTACCTCTAGGCGATCTGGTTAGCAAGTTCAGTTTCATCTCTCACCACTGCTATGCTGATGACATGCAGCTGTATTTTAGTCAAGCCAAATGATATGGGTAATATTGCTACCCTTCATGACTGCCTGGCTGCTATTAAGGAATGGATGTCACTCAGTTTCCTTCAGCTCAATTCAGACAAAACTAAGGTTCTCCTTATTGGTCCTGATAAGTTTGTCTCAGAAGTGAACCCTTGTATCGGCCCTCTGGCCACCAATGTTAAATCCTCCACATGAAGTCTTTGACCAAACTCTGGATTTTGACCCACACGTAAACAAGCTTGGGGCAGCACAGTGGTTAGCGCGGTTGCCTCACAGCAACAAGGTCCTGGGTTCGAGCCCCGGCGCTGTCCAATCTTGGGGTTCATCCCAGGTTGTCCTCTGTGTGGAGTTTTGTTCTCCCCGTGTCTGCATGGGTTTCCTGCGGGTGCTCTGGTTTCCTCCCACAGTCCAAAGACATGTAGGCCAAGTGAATCGGCCATACTGAATTGTCCCTAGGTGTGAATGTGTTGGCCCTGTGATGGACTGGCGGCCTGTCCAGGGTGTCTCCCTGCCTGCCGCCCAATGACTGCTGGGATAGGCTCCAACAGCCCACGACCCGACTTTGGATAAGCAGCTTGGATAATGGCTGGATGGATAAACAAGCTTGTGCAACTCCAGAACATCACAAAAAACAAATCAATACTATCAACCAGAGATCTAGAATTACTAATCGTACCCTAATTTTTTACACATCTTGACTACTGCAATGCTATTTTCTCCTGTCTCAGCCAAGTAGCCCTGTCCCGTCTGCAACTCGGGCAAAACACTGCAGCCAGGCTGCTAACCAATACCAGTCTTCGATCCCACATCACACCAATCCTCGCATCCCTTCATTGGCTCCCCGTAAAGCATAGAATAGACTTGAAGATATTGCTTATCACATATAAGGCCCTACATGGTCTTGCCCCTTTATACATTTATGAACTTTTGCATCCTTACTCCACCCCAAGGCCAATCAGATATTCCAAGCAGGGTCACTTATCTGTACCTCCGCTCCCTCCGCAAATCCAAGGGTGACAGTACATTTGCCGTAAGAGCCCTATTCCTGTGGAACCCCCCCCCCCATTAGATCAGCTGAGTCTGTAAACAGCTGTAAAAAAAACTTGTCAAAACCCATCTCTACCGACTTGCCTTCCCTGTAATGGGGCTGTAATGTATATTTTCTGTATATAACTGTGTATGTATGGTGTTTATTTTTCTGTATCTTGTGCAGCACGTTGTAACTTGGTTTTAAAAGGTGCTGTGTAAATGAACTCTTACTTACTCACTATATACAGCTAGAATTTACACTTAGAAATGGCAACCCATATTTTAAAAATATTAAAATATAATTCTCTTTTTTAGTAAGCAAGCCTTTTTTTTTCTTTTTTTCTTTTTTTTTTTTTTTCTTTTTGTGTCTGTGATACCAGGTTCCATACCGGCTACATGCAGTGCTGGTCCACGAGGGCCAGGCAAATGCCGGCCACTACTGGGCCTACATATATGACCCACACCAGCGGCGTTGGATGAAGTACAATGACATCTCTGTCACCAAATCATCATGGGAGGAGCTGGTCAGGGACTCATTTGGAGGCTATCGCAATGCCAGCGCCTATTGTCTCATGTATATTAATGACAAGAAGCCTTTTCTCATAGAAGGTACACAAAGAAGGAGCGTTTAGGGCGGTGTTAGCGACCCATGTTGATGTTATCGCTCTTTTGGGTCATGTGTTTGAATCCTTATGCTTTGAATGTAGTAGATTTTACCTGACAGTGTTTATTTGTTTAGTTGTTGTAAATGTTTTGCATGGGATTTTCCACAGCATAGACGGTACTGACGGGTCTGACTGTTTTACCGTCCTTGTATCTACACAGAGGAATTTGACAAAGAGACAGGTCAGATGCTGAGTGGCTTGGACAAATTGCCTCCCGACCTGAAGCACTATGTAAAGGAGGACAACGAGTTGTTCATCAAGGAGATTGAGGAGTGGAACGCCTTGCAAGCCCGCAAGGCCCAACAGGAGAAGCTTGCTCTGGCTGCAGCAGCTGCGGCAGCGGCGGCAGCAGCAGCATCCAATACCTCCACCTCCTCCTCCTCCCCTCAGCCCATGAGCATCGAGTCCAGTCCTCCCGACAACACAGGTTAGGGTCGCAACACATAAGAGGCATCGAATAAAATAAAAATACTGAATCAGCACCTCGTGGATGGCAAGCAGTTCACTTGAGAGCAGCGAAATAATAGGTTTCCAATGAGTTCAATGTGGGTTAGCATGATAAAGGGAAGAGGAACTGACCTTGAAAGATTGCATCTTGGCATGCAGGCATACAATTATAATGCACTATAATCTGTAACTTATTTAACTGGAAGAGCAGGAGCTTATAGTCATGTGCAGATGCACTCAGAAATTCACCACTCAAGCCACACTGGACATACACTGTACTATTATCTACATTTCTGCTGAATTACAGCAGACTAATAGTATGAGAATTAGGCAGGATTTAGCCATAATAGGCAGTCTCACAAAAATTTAAAAGACTGGAGTGAAAATCCAACGGCTATATAATTTTTTTTTTCTTTTTGCCCAGTTATTTTTCCCAGAGCTCTCTGAAACTGATACTCTGTCTGTTACAGTAGTTTTGCTGCTTGGTTTGTTTGAGAAATGTCGACACATGCATTCCATATGACTGTGGTTGTTGTGCCGTCCCCCAGTGCCCCAACAGGACCCGGAGTACATGGAGCAGCCGTCGCCTACCAACGACTCCAAGCACCTCCAAGAGGACATGGAGAGGGCTATCTCCAAAGCTGCTGCCGAGCAGGAGGAGAGGAGCCCCGAGGCACTACTGAACGCTGTGTGTAAAACAAACACACACACACACAGCCGTGACTCACTGTAGCCCATCCTGTGCTACCCATACTAAATCCCTGTGACTTCGACTTTATCTCCAAACTACTTTTTTTGTTTTGCAGGGGGGTTTTTTTGTGACATGTTTTAGGGCTACAAACATCTTTCCACCTCAGATATCTGTTCATGAAAGGCTTGGCTAGGAATGTGGAGCGATTCATTTCCGTGCCTCTGAATTTTATCAGAATCAGAATCACATTTTTTGCCAAGTACAAGAATTTGTCTAGGTATGTTGGTGTAAGAGGGAAAAATTAACAGTAAATAGTAAAGTTAAAGAATAAGAATAATTACATATACACGATATAAGAATAATTACTTATACAAGATAAAATATAAGAATTATTACATATACAAGATATAATAAAAGTAAGGTGCAATCAACGCCGGTTCAGAGCTATAAGAAGCTTTAGCATTTTATGAATTAAATGTGGTGTTAAGTGCCGTCATTGCACCACATTAAACTGTTAGGTATGAATATTTAAGTGTCAGTGCAACAGAGGTATTTTCTTCCTCTGCAGTGTTGGTTGTTTAAAGGTCATCGAAGCTCTTCAACAGCATCTCCTGCCTAGTTGGTAATATTTGCTACCCCTTTGGAAAAACACTGGAGACAAAGTAGATGTTGTTAGTGGAGCTTGTGTGTTAGGGTTGACCAAAGTCTCTTTCCATATGGTATGAGAAGACTCTGCTTCTTATTTAAGACTAGAAGAGAATAGTTCTGGTTCAAAATGCTATAATTTGTTATTTATGTGTGACAAGGGTGGCACGGTAGCGCAGTGGTTAGCACGGTTGCCTCACAGCTGGGTTCGAGCCCCGGGGTCGTTCAACCTTGGGGGTTGTCCCAGGTCGTCCTCTGTGTGCAGTTTGCATGTTCTCCCTGTGGTCTGCATGGGTTTCCTGCCACAGTCCAAAGACATGTAGGTCAGGTAAATCGGCCATACTAAATTGTCCCTAGGTGTGAATATGTGTGTGTGTGTCGGCCCTGTGATGATCTGGCAGCCTGTCCAGGCTGTCTCCCGCCTGCCGCCCAATGACTGCTGGGATAGGCTCCAGCATCCCCGCGACCCTGAGAGCAGGATAAGCGGTTTGGATAATGATGGATGGATGTGAGAATGAGTCATTACAACTAAGCCAAAGCATCCCGAGTTATTTAGCCTGGTATGAAACTCAACCAGAAAAAAACAAGTCACTTGAGGCTCAGTTTGATTCCATTTCCTGAGGAAAGGACAGCGCTTACTTAAAAAAGCACGATCTTAAATTTGACACAAGATGAGGTACCAAAATGTTTTTGAGTTTTTTTTTTTTTAATTCCTAAACATTTCATAAGGTGCCACATGTTTTATGTCTATCCCCTTGCCATCCTGTCTGTTCTCCGTTCCGTCCTCTCCACAGTCCCCTCGCCCTCCTCCTTCCCCTCAGCCTGAGGTCCAGGTGCATGCCCCCTGTGCTCCTCTTCCTGACCCCGGCACAGAAGACGAGTCCCCCGCCCAGCGCACAGTAGAGGTGGCCATCCCTCACGTGGGAACCTTTGTCATTGAGTCAGAGGAAGGGGGGTATGATGATGAGGTAGCACCTAACCTGGCAGGTTTCTCTGCCTGTTGTGCCAAGAGGTGTATGCCCCATTGATGTAGCAAGAGAAACATCACTGCTCGTCCTAGTGGCTCTGTAGAGATTTTTCACACCTGAGAAAATCCATCTCCTTATGCCTGAAGTTCTGTTAGTTTCTAAGCTCACTGCCGTGCAGGTTTTGATAAGGCCAGGTACAACACTAAAGGGATCAGAAGTCAAGAAGCCTATCAGACTCCCGTGTGAAAAGTCTTAACGCTATTGAGCCAGCCTACTTCTTGCCAGTTTGACCTCTTGATGAAAAAAGCTCAGCTTTGCCTCTTCACCTGTCATTGTAAAGAGAAAAATATAGATGCCACATCTTTATGACATGAAAGATATTGAGGTTGGTGTAATGCCTGTTGAAATGCATCAGGTTTTGCTGCACAGATTTAATGGAGATGTCATAGAAAAAGTCTCCTCTGCGTTGGTTTGGTATCTGCAGTAGTTGGAAGTCAGCATGTGCAGAGCTTCGAGCTGCTGCAGTCGAGTCAATAATCCAGCTTGTCCCCTTGCACCACTGGCTGGCTCTTTGTTTTATCACACAGCCCCCCAAATGGCTGCAGTGAGTTTAAACTTCATCTGTGTTTGGGTAATGTCTTGTAATGGACGCCACCATTCGTTGGACTGGCCGTGTCCTTGACCGTTGTGTCAGACTAACCTCTGCATGGACTGCTGAGTGATGCCCTGACTACAGTGCCTCAGAGCACACAGCATGGTGTGTGGCCTTACGTGGTTTATCCCAACAATCTATTGTCATCTTTAACTCGGCTCCCCCTCCCTCCCCCCTCCCTTCCCGGGCAGGCAATGATGACCCCAAACATGCAGAGTATTATTATGGCCATTGGCAAATCCAGCAGTGTGTATGAAAAGAGCGGGCCTGAGGCAGCCTTCTTTAAGGTACACGTTCCATCTCTCCCTCTCCTCTTTCCTTTCCCTCCCTACCCTCTATCCACTCCTTTTTCACACCTCCGTTTACGTCGCCCTTCAATTATTTTTGTCTTTGTCCCGTCTCCTCATGGTCTTTTTTAACAGCAGATTTGTCAAAACGGAATCAATGCAGTAGGAAGCCAGTCCACCAGGATTATTAAAATAAAAAAATCATGTTGCATTAGACGTCTTTTATGCAAATCATGCTCTCAGGTGTTTGTGTCAGTGGTTAATTTAAGTTCAGCATCTATTGAGGCAATATGAAGTGTGTTTGGAGACGGTGCGCAGCGGGTCGGTTAGTCCCCCCCCCCCAAGCAACCAGGGTGTCATGAAATGACATTTTATTTTGCAAATTGCAGCCCCTCTCTTGAGATTCATGTTCTTGTTAAAATGGAGAATCGTAGATAGTGTTGCACTAAAATGTCTACTTCAATACGTTTCTTTGTCATGCTGCTGTATAGGCTCGCAGCATTTACAGATTCTGTCCTTACGTGGAAAGACAGGGGAAAAAAAGAGCATACAATCAGTCTAGTCCCTTCACCAGAGCGGTATTTCATTTGTTATGAAAAAAGTCACACTGTGTCCTTATTTAGCCTAAATTGCATTTCCTGCAAAATCCATGCCGACCGACTGATGGGTTGCACATCAGAAGTACCATTGAAGGAATATTAGTTATTCTTTGATTAAAAACTGATTAAAAATTGTATATTTGTTCACGGGGCGGCGCAGTGGTTAGCGCGGTCTCCTCACAGGAAGAAGGTCCTGGGTTCGAGCCCCGGGGTAGTCCAACCTTGGGGGTCGTCCTCTGTGTGGAGTTTGTGTTTTCTCCCCGTGTCTAAATGGGTTTCCTCCCACAGTCCAAAGACATGTAGGTCAGGTGAATGTGTGTGTGTCGGCCCTGTGTGATGGCCTGGCAGCCTGTCCGGGGTGTCTCCCCGCCTGCCGCCCAGTGACTGCTGGGATAGGCTCCAGCATCCCCGCGACCCCGAGAGCAGGATAAGCAGTTTGGATAATGGATGGATGGATGTTCACAACTTGTGATCATGGTTTGTGATGACCAAATCCTACACAGGCTATGTTTAATGAAGTGCTGGGCTGATGAGGAGCTGAATAAGCACCCACAAGTATATGCATGTCAGCATCGCCTTGACCTCGATCAGCTCTCTTTGTTAATCTATCTCCCCTCCTTCCTGCTCTGTCTCTGGTCAGGCTATA
This sequence comes from Lampris megalopsis, assembly GCA_022114975.2. Classification (NCBI taxonomy): domain Eukaryota; kingdom Metazoa; phylum Chordata; class Actinopteri; order Lampriformes; family Lampridae; genus Lampris; species Lampris megalopsis. Next base: position 1,927,423 of record JAJHIY020000448.1, read on the forward strand.
AAGTTGGAGTACGCCCGTCTCGTGAGGTTCGCCCAGGAGGACACACCACCAGAGAACGACTACCGGCTGCAGCATGTCATCGTCTACTTTATCCACAACCAGGCGCCCAAGAAGATTCTTGAGAGGACCCTGCTCACACAGTTTGCTGACAGGAACCTAGCCTTCGATGAGAGGTAGGTTGGACGACATACCTCGGGTGTGTGGTATTGGTCAATTTACACAGGTTGAATTTTCTAATTCCCACCAGCAGAGGGTAGCAGAGCCCATTGCTTAGACAAGCAAGAGACTGCACCATTTGCTAACAGTCAGCTTTAGCTTGGTAATGTCTGGTTGCCAGTGCATTTCCACAGCTAATCCTAACTAATGAGTTCTCCCTCTGCCTCTGCACAAGAACATACCTTAACAGACACACTTTCATTTATGACCTATTTTCCACACTATTGGCCGATATCAAGGATCCCTTTGGTATTAACATAGCAATTCTCATATCATTAGGGTATCAAGTGCCCCTTACTATCTCTGAAAACTTTTCAACTATCCTTGTTGGCCTCAATCCATATTCATGAGTGAAAAATTGATTTCACCCTTCTCTATTTTGAGCAGGATAATTAGATTTATGTGTGCATGTGGCCTCAATAGGAGCCTCCGGAGGAGCGTTTCACTTCTCCTCTCAGCACTAAAGAGTGATTCATTAAACCATGTTAAGGCCTAGGGGCAGGGTGGACCATTTCATCTGGAGTACCTTACAGTGACTCACCATTTCTGCTCTAACGCCAGTCCCCCCCTCTCTCTCCCCCTCCCTGCCCTTCCCGTCTTCCTTCCAAGATGTAAGAGCATTATGAATGTAGCACGTGCCAAACTGGACCTAATCAAGCCAGAGGAGGTCAACATGGATGAATATGAGGTCAGCAGTCCTGTCATTCTTGCTTTCATTTATCAGAAATATCATTTGTTTGACCGCTTAACAACTTCTTGTAAAGATGTGATCACACACTGCTTATGCCGTCACTGCTTTTGCCATGAAAAAAATAGAAAATAAACATTGACATAGAAACAGTTTTTGCACACACACACACAGACACACACCCCACCACTAGAAACTTCAGAGAGCTGGCTTGCGTTAACTTCTGTTCTGCGTCTTTATCAGATGTGGCATCAAGACTACAGGAATTTCCGCGAGACAACAATCTTTCTGATGATTGGTTTGGAGCTGTTCCAGAAGACAAAGTATGGTCACACCTTTCCAGTTCTTCTCCTGATACACCTTATATTGTCCTACAGGAAAACCTGTGATCTCCAAATATTACTGATGTTTCACTTCAGCCGCAGAAAAGTGGATTGCCTGTCGGTATAATCATTTTAAGTTTATCCACCTTATGTGGCAGCTAATCCATCTTAAAAAACAATAAGTCATGCACAGGACAGACAGCAGAATGTCTGCATCCCCTGCAGCTATTCCTACTCAGACCTTACTTTGGTGTAGGTCTTGACGGTTGTGCATGCATGGTGAATATTTTTGCTTCATTCGATTTTTCGTTACATACACATACCCTACTCTCACATAGACTCACAAATCTTGTCAGCCTTTGTTCTTTTACTTTGAACTCGATAAAATCTCTCTATAGTTCCCTAAATTTCCTGTTTGGAAAAGAAAATGTCTGTGCCATTTAAAGATTTGGTGCAGCAGGTCATTAATGAGTCTTTTGTCTTATATTTCCTCCTATGCAGTTACGTGGAGGCTCTGATGTACCTGGTCTACTCGTACCATTACAACAGGGAGCTCCTGGCCAAGGGCCCGTACAGAGGTCACGACGAACGGCTTCTCGGCCATTGCCGCAGAGAATGTTTACTGGTGAGACAACGCAGCTTATCCAAAATATTTGGTCCTTTAAATCAGTGTTTCCCAACCCAGTCCTTAAGGACCGCCTATCCTACAGATTTTCATTGTAACCCTGCTCGTACTTACTCAACCAATCATCTCACAGCACTTAATTATGCAAGGTGTGCAACATCTGACATAATTCATTGCTGATTGGTTGAATAACTACAAACAGGTACCTATTCAAGATTGCAAAAAAAATCTGCAGGATAGGCGGTCCTTGAGGACTGGGTTGGGAAACACTGCTTTAAATGTCTCCTTACCTTAAGTGGAGATGGTGAATTTAGTCGTTACTGAGGTCGACCCTGATGGTACAATTTTACATCTTTAATAAAAGGATACAATACACAAGACGGTAATGACGGGTTTAAATAACCTGACAAACTTTACGACAAGACGTTATGATAACGCAAACACTTAATTAATACGTAACACTAAAGTTTATGCAGACAGCCATATGGCAGCAATTCCAGGAACTGGTTACAAAGGACACATTGCCGACATATGGATTCTGTTTTAAAACAGCATCTTTAATGTTGAGCCGTGACCCCATTCCCCTTTAGCTGACTCCCTCTCCCCCATCAGACTCCCTCTGTTCGACAAAAGTGACTTGGCTTAAGTGACATAAAACTATCACGACTGAGCTGTGGAACTATAATCAACTTGCTGTGGCCAAGATATTACTTTGGCTTCCTTACGGATCATAAAAGATCCCACTGAAATGTATTCATCCAGTACCCTGTCTTCCTGGCTCAGCACTCTGATGTGAGCCCCATTTTCATTTCACTGTCACTTTGCTTTAGGCCATGCTCGGGTATTATTGGTTTGGGGTGAGGGCTTTTGGTCTGATCAGCCTTGTACCGGTCTGCTGCGGTCCTGTTGCTGCTGTACTCAGTAACCTTACACCAGCATTGTGCTCATAATGTAATCATTGCAGTGGGAATAGGAAGCAGGAGGGCCAGCGAGTGTAAACACATTACCATGAGACACAACCGTGTCCTCGGCTAACCTCGAAAACCTCAGCTTTCCACAGCTAGATCTGCCATCTCTGATCTCCGGCCAGAACCTCTGGCTCCCTGCTCCTGCCGCTCAGCTGTTTACCTTCAGCTCTTGTTTTAATTGAAAACACTGCTAACATTGACATAGTTAATGTACTTGGATGTTTTGCAACTCCAACCTTAGAGTCCCTAATTCCAGTGTGGCTTGCAAAAAGGGGATCTTTTCCACAGCGAGGTCAGGGAGTTTAGCTGTGAGACAAGGTGGCCTCAGCCCAGAAGGGGGGGGTGTCAGCTATAATGCATCACTAAGTACGTCAGCATCCACGTCAGCACCAGAGGCTGTAGGTCATGTTTGACAATGTTTTTGAGAGAAATAAGATGCCGGGAGAGTCACAAGTGGCCTTTTGTGGACAAATGTTAGTTTATGCACCAATTATTCATTGAGGTATGTATATGCACGTAAATCGCTGCGTGTTTCATTTACTCATATGGGCAAAGCCGTTGACTTGAATGTCATCCGTGTGTCCCCTGTAGAAACTAAATGAGCAAGCAGCGGCCATGTTTGAGTCTGGGGAGGAGCCAGAGGTGACCACTGGGCTGGGCATCATGAATGAGCTGGTGGTACCCTGCCTCCCTCTGCTGCTGGTCCACGACACTGAGAAAGACCTGCTGGCTGTAGAGGACATGAGGAACCGCTGGTGCTCCTACCTGGGCCAGGAGATGGAATGTGAGTCGTCACGGGAAAGGGAATGAACGGCCCGTTTGATAATTCTTGAAGGCGGAAGGCTCGGGTTACTCGTACACCCCTTACATCCTCAGTCGAGATTGTAACAGTGCATCTGTATTGATCACAGAATACAGTCACAGTATTCCTTGTCCTGCAAGATTTCAACATGGGCTTCTTTCTCTCTGGTGGGAAAAACAATCAAATGCCAGGACTTGGGGTAGTCTTGCGAATCAAAAGATGCAGGTCATACTAAAAGAATTAATCAAAAATTAACATTTAAACTGTTCAGAAAAATAAGACTGGAAACCAAGGTGGCTCCCCGACTATATCTGTATAACAATGTTTTTATGGCGAGACCAAGATGGCCCTGTTGGCCCGCTCGACACACCACCTTATCAACAAGTCTTTTTGTAAAATTATGCATCTCAAAATTAAATTCCCTCATCGTTCATCTGTTCATACTCTTAACAATAATTTTTGATAGAAAACGATTTCTTAGATCCAATCTTTTATACTGGCAGCGCTCTCCAGCACGAGTCCTGACTGATAGTGTTTGTTGTCCTGGCCTCTGGTCAGGAAATGTTCTATACTATTAGCCAGGATATATATGTTTTAACGGTCTTTGTTTCTGTTGTGAAGCACGTTTATCATCCTGTGATACCACAGAGGAAACATTAAGCTCATCATTTCCCCATCAGTGGATCTGTATGTCAGTACGTGGTAATGCTTATATGAACTTTTATCTTCCTCTTGTTTTTGCAGCCAACCTCCAGGAGAAGCTCACAGACTTCCTCCCAAAGTTACTGGACTGTTCAACCGAGATCAAAAGCTTCCACGACCCTCCCAAGCTCCCCACCTACTCCACCCTGGAGCTGTGCGAACGCTTCGGCCGCATCATGGTTGCCCTCGGCAGGGTTCCTTCTGACGGCAGATGAGCTCGGAGGGGCAGCAAGCCCCCGCCCCCCGACCCCCGCCCCACCTCACCCCACCCCGTGTCACAAACCCAACCCTGGACACCAAACCCGTGGACCTCTCTCTTAACCCACGCCTTCCTTCTAAACCAGGGGTCACTCGCTATTGGCTGTTATTCCTCTGTTTCTCTTTTGCTGCTATAGGTTTTATCATTATAAATATTGTATCAATTTTATTTGAAGAAAAACGCAACAGAGGAACGAGGAGGACCGTCTGTGGAATAAAGAGACACGAGCAAGGAGAAACATATATATTACAATAACAACGAAGCAATCCTGCAGTGATTGAAAGCCGAGCACATTCTGCTTCAGTGTTGCTAAGACGAGGTTGAGGGTTTTTTTTTCTTTTTTCTTTTTTTTTTTTTGTAGTTTTGTATTGTTGCTGTTTAAGTTTATGCTCCCACATAGCCCTTTCTTAAGCACCCTTCTCCATGTGAAAAGGATCACCCTGCTGCTCTGCCACCAGTTTGGTACAGTATTATCACTTTATTTTGTTTTATTTTTCTAAGGAAGTTAACGAAATTAGAGCCTCGGTATTCGTCAGTGGCTTTAAGTATCTGGATTGGGTCTCATGTCTTCGTGGACGACGCAAGGACGAGACGTTTTAAGTGCTGTGGTAGACGGCCATGGACACACTATGGCTTGTTAATAACGCGAGAGAATAAAATCTATTTATGGCCCTTTTAGGTCAAATAAGTGAAACGTCTGGTGTGGGGTTTTTTTCCGCTGCATTGAAACGTACCAAACGACTGCGTTCGTACCAAAAAAAACTCCCCGTCATGTACGAGCACTTCGCTTGAGCTTCCTCAGGACCAGTAGCTCACCTTGAAGCAGCCTTTACTTAATTCTTGAGCCTCGGGATTCAGATGGACCCGTCAGCCATTGGCAGCTCGTAATCCACTTATTGCTACCAGTTGTGATGTTGGGGGCTTTTAACTTGAGCAGTACAGATAAATGAGCAAGGACGGGGGGGGGGGGACGGTAAGGGATGTTCTGGTTTTCATTTGTGTGTGCAGGGAAAGCAGATGGCGGTTATTTGCCGATCTGCCGGACACTTCACGTCATCACGTCGGGGTGCCAGAGAACGCAAACGTAGTACCGAATTGCACATAACGCTTCGGGTTGGCTGTCTGCCGTTTGCACGTGTGAGACGTAGAAGTGTTTCGGGGGGGATTTGAAACCACCGGGTGAGCACGTTCTGCTCGTTTTCCTGGAAGACGCCACGCTCATCCAGGAGGGAGATGGCTGTAGAGGAAAACAGTCAGATTTATTTACCCCCACCCCACCCCACTCCCCAGTTGTACCCGTCCAATTACCCCCATACTCCCGAGCTGTCCCGGTCACCGCTCCACCCCCCTCTGCTGATCCGGGGAGGGCTGCAGACTACCACATGCCTCCTCCCATACATGTGGAGTCACCAGCCGCTTCTTTCACCTGACGGTGAGGTGTTTCACCAGGGGGACGTAGCACGTGGGAGGATCACGCTATCCCCCCCCCCCCCGAACAGGTGCGGTGACCGACCAGAGGAGGCGCTAGTGAAGTGATCAGGACACATGGACACATCCGGCTTCCCACCCACAGACACGGCCAATTGTGTCCGTAGGGACGCCCAACCAAGCCGAAGGTAACACGGGGATTCGAACCGGTGATCCCCATGTTGGTAGGCAACGGAATAGAGCGCCACGCCACCCGGACGCCCCCTAACACATTCACATTTCTGTCAGACTTCTTGTACAGATAACAGATTGAGCTCCGTGCTGGGAGAGTCACCAAACACCACCATCAGATCTGTATAATGAGGGAAACTCGGTGTCATCCGGACTTGTTTTGGCCGTGTTCTGCACCTCCGTCATTCGTTTACAATGAAGCTCGCCATCTTAAAAGCTGCCTGATCAATTTCCTCCCGGCCCATGGCAACAAATCAATGCAGACCTACACTTTGTACGAGTGGATTTATAGATCTTGATATGGATATAGGACGTTCAATACACTGTCAGTACACTAAAAGGGGTTTTCTTAATATACTTCCATGTGTGACATGACTGTTTTCCACGGACTGGTCAGTTAAGGTTACCCTGAAGGAGGCCAAAGCAACTTTGATGTACTGTACACGAGCATGGTTTCTTCTCAGCAATGCAACAATCTAGCCACTGTGCAATAACTTTCCAAACCTGTATAAATAGCAACACGAATTACAGGTGAAAATCAAGTTATCAAGGAACATCTGCATAACGCGATCCTTTGCTACTTCACTGCCAAGCGGGGTAAATTAATAAGCCAAGGTAGATCCAGGACAAGCTGCAAAATGAGATTCCTGCCAACTCTCTGTTCTAATGACTTGATGAGGGAGACGAATGTGTTTAGGTGATGCTGCGCCGCTGAGATATATTAAAAGTGTTGCAGCATTTTTAAAGCACAACGGAAAAGCCGTGTCCATCTCTAACCCCGTCACATCTGAAATCACATTTTGGAAGTAATTTTTCAACATGCAGTCGACATTTCTCAGTGTGGGTGGGGGCGGGTGGGGGCTTAAAAGTATGTGCGCCATAAAACACTGCTGCAATTCCTGTCATGTTACTCCATGCTGCTTGACAGGAGGCATTTCAAAGCGGGCTTAGCTGGACCCGATTCTTGTTCGAGTTGCGCTGAAGTGGGTCGAGGTTGCTACCTTACAATGAATTAACAGGTTTTGTTGTGTGCAGGGCGGCACGGTGGCTAGCGCAGTCTTCTCACAGCAACAAGGCCCTGGGTTCAAACCCCGGGGTAGTCCAACCTTGGGGGTCGTCCCGGGTCGTCCTCTGTGTGGAGTTTGCATGTTCTCCCCGTGTCTGCGTGGGTTTCCTCCGGGTGCTCCGGTTTCCTCCCACAGTCCAAACACATGGAGGTCAGGTGAAGCAGCCATGCTAAACCGTCCCTAGGTGTGAATGTGTGGGTCCTGTGATGGCCCGGCAGCCTGTCCAGGGTGTCTCCCCGCTTGCCGCCCAGTGACTGCTGGGATAGGCTCCAGCATCCCCGCGATCCCCGATTGGGATAAGCGGCTTGGATAATGGATGGATGGATGGATGTTGTGTGTAATAGTTTAGACAGATGTGACTTTTGAGTTTTACCCATTTTCAGATGGCCCAGTATAATCTGCAAGTGAATCACAGGCACATTGGCAAAATAAGGGTGTGATATTCATATAGGGGAGCTGAAACGGACCTAACCCATACACACTTGTATAATAGTAATAGGGAAGAACAGGCTGCTAGCCATTAACAAGCAGCCAGTAATGGATTTTTCCGTGTGAGATGTGTCATGTCTATCATTCGGCCTTGTATATATAGCCTATTGACAACATATGATCTTGTGTGTATTCTCTCATGTCAGCGTCTATGGATCTTTCAGCACCAGTGCTGCACTGCCAGATGAGAGGCTTGCAGCTTGTCTGCAGCAATTTCTGCTGCCTGTCTTCGGGCTCTTTTATTTGGCCTGTCCGTTTGGCAGTGGATCGGTTTTTATAACAGCAAGCTGTCGGGCATGACAAACCTCTCTGCACTGCAGTTCCTGAGACACTCAAACCCGCATCTGTCATATGTAATTACGTGCCCCGCCGAAAGGTGCTCAAATTTGTGGATTAATCCTCTAAATGGCCTTGCCCAATTAATCCCAGCGACGTCCTTTTTCAGACTGTTCCCCGCCCTCCGTGTGCCCGACTGAAACAGATGTGACAGTGAAATCAGTGAAGTCTCAACAGGAAACAATACTGAGGGTATGGCCGGCACACTTTATCTGATATTTACTTTAGTTGTTTGTTTGTTTGGTACTGCATTGGGCTAACTCATCTTCTCTGCACTGACGACTGTGGCGGCAGCCATACGCATACCGATCCTTCATTGTCTGACCACCTAGACACCATGTGACACCTGATACACTGTGCCACCCCCAGCTACGGTGAATACTATCTGTCTGAAAATCAATGCTCTACTTCTCAGGTTGTGATTATTTAACCGCTGTCACAATACCCAACAAGTAACACGAGGCGGGGATCGGTAAAAGCTATTTTGTTCCTTTGTCTTTGTTTCGCCCTCTAGTTTTAAATAATACCAGGGCCGGGGTCACCCTGGGTGTTACCGCGTGCCTGTGTTAGTGTGTGAGGTCATTTTTGAGTCTTGGGTTGAGCTACAGGGGCATGAATAATGGATGAGGCATGTTGGAATTAAATAATCCTTCATCTTATTGCAACACGTGCATGACTTGTTTGATGCCTACTCCACACGTACACGGGTGTTTTTGAAAACGTACCTTTCTCTTCGCGTTTTGGCCTTTCGTCCACACGCGAGCTGCGTTCAAGGTCGCTGAAAACGGGCCTCTTGGAAAACTCCTTCCGTGGTGACGATTTCCAGAAACTCCGTTGCAGGCAGTTTCACTTTTGAAGAACTCTATTCCTGCAAATGATGGAAAAGGGGGGGAAAGAATCCATGGTTTCGAGGCGGAGAAGACGCTTTTCAACAACATTGTAGAACAACAGCAATAACGACAGAATAATGAGTCACAGGTGTTATCCAGTCGAGCAATTTCTTTCTAAATATGTGAGAGATCTCAATACATTACGCTCGTTTTGGTCTCTCCATCCAGAAACAACGTCACATATCTTTTGGTACTGCCGGTATACGAAAAAACTACGGCAAGGCATATCAATGCTCATTGGAGAGAAGCTATTGGACAACTTTGAGTTATTTTATAAATATATTTTGTGGGTTTTCATACTCAGGATAAGAATTTGGGGGGGGAAATGCTTTTGTGATTAACCTCATTCTCTTTCTGGTAAAATTTCACATCCATCGACGCAAGTTGTGTAAAAGGCCTCCTCTTTACAGTGTTTTCTCAAAGGACTCGCAGCATTACATGGACACAACGTCTTTAAGTCACAGTAAGAAGGCTGTAAAAACAGTGACTTTATTTAATGACTCTTTATTGTGGGAACAGAGTTGATGGCCTTGCTGGGTATATTACGCTTACTGGAAGAGCCCCGCTACAATGTAGCGGTTTGGTTCTCCACCCGTCTAAATCTCCCTCCTCTTCATCCTGCCAGCTAACCGCCTTCCCCCTGCCCCTAAACTCCCCCCACTCCAACTCCCTCCCCCAGAATCATCTGAAAGGCCGAGAAAAGTGGTTTTTAGCCATTTTTAGAAAATGCATATTTTGCATAATTATGCATAATTATAATTATTTTAATGTTCTGCTATTTTTCTGGTTCTCTCTGGAACAATACCTACCACCTCCAAAAAAAAATTAGGATCATAAGTGCATTTTTGCAAAAATGCATATATTTTGCATAATGCCAAAACATTTCCAAGTCCCAGAAAAAAAATGTTATATAGGTGAAAAAAAATCAAAAATGCTCAGAATCATCTGAAATGCAGAGAAAAGTGGTTTTTGGCCATTTTTTAAAAAATTCATATTTTGCATATTTATGCATAATTATGCATAATTTTAATTTTCTGGGATTTTCCCCTCTCTGAGACAATACCTACCACCTCCAAAAAGAAGTAGGATCATAAGTGCTTTAGTTTTCGGTCCCGCTATCTACACTAACACCACACACATTACGAAAATATGTGAGTAGATTTTTCTTTTCTTTACCTATTTTATTACATCAATTTTTCACCCCCTGGCATTTACGTTCTTGATTGTTCTGTAATGTTCGTAAGTTGATAAATGTTTCCATTAATTAAAAAAAGAAAAAAGGTAGCGGTGACAGGAAGTAGACGCATTTTCGCGCATGCGTTGAACAAATCGGGTTTCCGGTTGGGATCGGGCAATGGCGCTCCCGTTTCCGGTGTTGACGTGTAGACAGGGGCTGTGCCCAAAATAAAAGAAATAAACCAGTAAAAAGCAGCTTGTGGAGTTAGAAAACAACGAGACAGGAGACGTGAGAGTAGACGTAGTCGAGGTAGTTTACTAGCTCCAACTTAGCATGTCATACATTCGACAACGACGCTGAACTGTGAACCGGAAGCGGAAGTGCATTATCTGACCCCTCGCCTCTTCCCTTAAAGGTACACCGTCCTCTTAGGTGAATGTCTCTCGTTATATAGATGTGGGTCACCACAAGCTCTCGTTCACGACCCCGTACTCCCTGCCTCTATGTGGAGGACTGCTGTATGTAGTCAGCTCATCCACAAAATGAAAAAACACTTTCGGACGCTACTCGGGGGGTCATTTTCTCTGCGCCGTTGGTTACGTCATCGCTGTCGCGCGATTAAAACGTGCCAGATCGACATCGGGCGGACCGTCCATGAGAAATAGTAGTACTAATAATCATTATACTGTGGCGAATTCGGGGGACAACGCAACCACAGGAACTGCCGCGGCCGGGAAGCGAACCCGCATCGCCCGCACCGCAGGAGACATCGCTAACCGCTCGACGAAAGGGAAGCGCGTCTCCGCGCTTAAGCATATCAACGCCTTCACGCCTCAGGGCGCATGCGCTTCCCATGGCCTTACGGTCGTCGCTCCATCCCACTTCTGACACCAATGTAGCGAATTCGGGGGACAACGCAACCACAGGAAGGGCCGCGGCCGGGACGCGAACCCGTATCGCCCGCACCGCAGGGGGCATCGCTAACCGCTCGACGAAAGGGTCAGACCCGCCAGCCAGCGGCCAGCCGGTACCGGCGGCGGCGCGCTGGGACGTGACCGCGGTGACGTAACGGCGGCGCGCTGGGACGTGACCGCGGTGACGTGGCGGCGGCGCTCACAACTGTTCGAGGCGGCGGCGGAGAATCGTCTTTGTTCCTCACCGCTCACAGGTTTGTAAATTCCCCCACAAACGAAGTGTACTTACCCCCCTTTTTAAAAAGGTAAACACGTCGTTGTGATGAAACCTGAGGTTGAAACTTGTGTATTTAATTAAGCTAATGTGTTTTTTGCTAACTCACGCCAGTGGGCGGGAAGGCTAACGTTAGCTAGGAGGGACGTTGTGACGGTCACGTAAATAAACTGTAGAGGTTATAACGTTAATGCGGGACGGGTTATAGCGACCGTATTGTGAATACGACGTTTTATAAAGCATTTACTTTCATTTCAGGGTGCTGTGTTCTGGTAGTCTGGTAAGTTCATAACGTTGTTACCCAACTGCCATGATTTGCCTCAATGACAATGAAGTACAGATGTGTAGGCTTTACTTTTTTTTGTCTCAAATAGCTTAAAAATGGTTAATTTAGCTGCCGAAATTTAAATAAAAATACAAATCTTCCGGGGCAGGCCTTATCATACGGCAAGGAAACATGTTTTTCTTTGCTGAAAACTGTCGTAAAATGGCAGTTGAAACCCGTTTTTTTTTTTTTTACAAAATTCCCAGGGGAGCATGCCCCCGGAGCCCCCTACAGGGTTTTGCCCCCCCCCCATGTAAAACTCTCTCCTGCGCCCTTGGACATCTGCATACAATGCATAGAAGCTGAATTGGGAAATTCATCATTATGTCGACAGCAAATACATGCACCATCTCGGGGGATCCAACGGCTGAAGCCAAAATCGGTTTAGGTTTTGCTCGTCCAACAAGGTCATTTTATTGGGGTCTGTCACCTGTGTTGTTGTTTTCTCAGAACGGGGATTGAATGATTTAACATCTATATGCAGAGGTGGAAAAAACCCGGTCCAGAAAGTAAAAACCCTAACCGTGTCTTTACTCCATCCATGTATTAAACCAGCTGATTTGGGAAACTAGTCGGTGCAATCCGGTGGTTTAGAACGTGGGTGGAGTAAAGACACGGTTAGGGTTTTTACTTTCTGGACCGGGTTTTTGCACCTCTGTCTATATGAAACGGTGTCCTCTGTTGGCTCGTTGGCCCCAAGTTTAGTCAAGAGGTGGGAATTTTTGCACCATTTGCACCGGGGATGACGAACGGCGTGTGGCTTATACTGCATCCTCCAGTGTTAAGTTTATTTACAAGTGAGAATACATTCACACGGTGATGAATGTGATTTTGTCAAACGGCACCCGGGGACATTTTACACAGATTTCCTTGCCAGACAGCCGTGATTTAATGACTAAATGTTTGAATAAATTAGCTGTAAACAAGTTAGATTTGGTTCCCACACTAAAAGTATAGGGCAAGCAGGATCTTGTCTGCCACCCGTTGCACTACTGTTGCAGTGAGCCGGTCCACATTCTAGCCACAGAGAGCCGAGGCCACAGAGGAATACAGTTGTAGCGAATTCAGGGGGCAGCCGGGGGAATCCGCCGCAGCCGGGACGCAGACCCGGGTCTCCTGCACCATGGGCGACTACGTTAACCAGTCGACTAAAGGGTCCGACCCATTAGCCAACAGGCTAGCGAGTCTAGTCATTCGTGATCGTTACACTACCCCCCCTTCCCCCCCTTGGAAGCGCGTCCCCGCGCTTCAGTATACCAGCTCCCTCATGCCTCTGGGCGCATGTGCTTCTGATGGCCTCACGGTCTCACCAATTAGGGTTGTGTATTGACGAGAATCTGGCGATACGATACGCATCACGATACAGGGTTACGGTTCAATATATTGTGATATATCGCGATACTGTAAGAAAGGCGATATATTGCGGTTTCATAGGCCTGTGTTCTTTGTGCTTATGCTACTTCCTGTCTCGGTTTACGTTGTTGCGTTGGAGTGGAAGAGTCAAATGGCTGAAGGTAGATTACAACACTGTTATCTAGTGGCTGTGGGGTTACACACAACACAACATGTTTGTCACAAACCTTTACATGTACACAATTAAAAATCGATATAGTGGTTTTGAGAATCGATAAAGTATCACAAAAGATAATATCGCGATACTTGAGTGCATCGATATTTCCTTACACCCCTACTCACCATCCCACTTCTGACGCCAATGTAGCAAATTCAGGGGGCAGCCGGGGCGCAAACCCTGTTCGCCCGCACCACGAGCGACTACGTTAACCAGTTGACTAAAGGGTCCCGACCCATTAGCCAACCAGCTAGCGAGTCTAGTCGTTTGTGATCATTACACAGTCAAAGACGGTGCAGTGGGTGGTAGAAGAAGCGGATGAGGCTTGTCACTGAGTGTCTGGAACATTACATACTTGCATTACATATTTACCCCAAAGGGAAAAGCCTAACATGTGAATGGACCCAGCTGTGTTTGTTTCCGGAAAGTCACACGTTAGAAGTGTAAATACAATTGTAGGTCTGATAGATAAATAAGTGCATAGTAAGAACCCAACTTACATCAGGGGTGCGTTGGCTAAATCCGGCCAGAGGCCACCAGGGTGCACATGGAGAGCTCCGAGTTCAAAGCTGGCGAATTCGCTGCCATCGCGAGAATGGAAAATCTATGGAGGACATTCTTTGCCTCTCTGAACACAAATTTTAACATCTTTGTCCACGGGAGTCCCTTTTTTCCCCCCTCTCTCCAACTGAATATCAATGAATGAGCACCTCTTTAGCCAGCTTGAAATTTGAGAATAGTTGGCGAAAAAAAAAAAAGGAAGGAAAAAAAAAAGACGGATTTTAAATTGCTGCCTGTTCATTTAGGGCTTAATGATGCTTTCTCGGAGTCCTGTCCTCATTGGGTTCTGTTTTATGGTTAGATAAAAGTTCTGCAGGGAGGAAAATACCATCTGGGCTCTGTGCCAGAAGCTGGTATTTCACAGCAGCCACAGCCTCACACCAGGGTGTGATGAGAAACCTGGTGGGAAAAGGGAGGGTGGAGGGGTGGGGGCTGAGAGCCTCTTCAACGTGCCACTTCCATGGAGATGCAGCTGGGCCAAACAAGACTTCAATCAGCAGGGCAAACAAAAGGTGAGGCAGTTGTCTGACTGCCTTGTTACTGAGGGGGCAAAATTTGGTGCTAAAAACAAAACACTATGATGTCTCACTGTACTTCTCAGCACAGTCACTTCAGTTTGGGCTAAAGCTCATTAACCATTTTTTCCCCTTTGTTTTGTGCCGATGAAGCAAGTGAGACGTATGAATCCTTTCTCATGTAGATGAGCGTGGTTGCCCTGGAAATGAGAAATCTCTCCTGGAGCATCGGCCCTGCGCTTTTTCCCCTCACGTCACGCCTATACGTTTTCTGTCCCTCGACTCGATTTTGTTCCAATAAACTTTTTATGGCCCTTCTGACTTTCATAAGTCTGTCAAGCAAGTTCAGGATTCTTAAGGATTATTTTTTCCCCCTACTTCATTGCCCAGTTTGAGGGGAGAGGGGAAAATGGCGCTGAGGTCACCTCTCACCTCCTCATTCCCTTTGTGTTCATTCTCCTGATGGACCCGGTGACTCTGGACGGAGAGAGAGAGCACAGAGTGCCACCAGTCTTCCTTCCAAACACACGCAGCATGGGCCTCGCTCTCTGCTTTCAATCAGCACATGTGGAAAAGGACCCAGCATGTGTTTGTCCAGATAAGACTGAAACAGGATGAAACACTGACATCACCAGATGGTCACATGGGAACGTGGGATTTTCATTGCAGGCTACCTTGTTGATGGCAGAGTCCATAACAGGGCTAGGCAAAGGTTAAACATTGTCCTTTTGTCATCTTTCAGAGGTGTTGTATCGGGAGGAAATTTGGATATCGTCATTACTGTAATATACGATTTTGCTTTCCGAATTAATCACAATCACAATCTATTCCAAAAAATTTTTCACAAAATTAAGTCTAAGATAATATTATCTAAAAACTCTATATTATTCGTTCCATTACCAAACAGTTCAATTTGATGGATCTCTTGGATTCTTAAACATGGCATGTTTGCATATGTAAGCAGATCTTGTGATACATCTCAATGTTGCATAATATTCCCTATGGTTGTCATCAAAATAATATTATCCATATTGCACTAATCCGTAACCTGGCATGGTGACGCAGTGGTTAGCGTGGTTGCCTCACAAAGTCCTGGGTTTGAACCCTGGGGTAGTCCAACCTTGGGGGTCGTCCCGGGTCGTCCTCTGTGTGGCATTTGCATGGTCTCCCCGTGTCTGTGTGGGTTTCCTCCGGGTGTTCCAGTTTCCTCCCCCAGTCCAAAGACATGTAGGTCAGGTGAATCGGCCATACTAAATTGCCCCTAGGTGTGACTGTGTCGACCCTGTGATGGACTGGCGGCCTGTCCAGGGTGTCTCCCCACCTGCTGCATAGTGACTGCTGGGATAGGCTCCAGCATCCCCATGACCCTGAGTAAGGATAAGCGGTTTGGAAGATGAATGAATGAATATTGCACTAATCCATAACCTGGTGCAGCTGTGCAGATTTACCTGTAACGATTAGTGCTATTTAAACATACGGCATTTTTTTCCTGTGACAACTATCTGAAGACATGAAAACAGACAGGCTGCTTCGACTTAAACATGGCTTTAGAATAGTTAATAGTTAGGCGGCACGGTCGCCCAGTGGTTAGCACTGTTGCCTCACAGCAAGAAGGTCCTGGGTTCGAACCCTAGGCCGTCCCAGGTCCTTTCTGTGTGGAGTTTGCATGTTCTCCCCGTGTCTGCGTGGGTTTCCTCCGGGTGCTCCGGTTTCCTCCCACCATCAAAAAGACATGCATGTTAGGGTTAATACTCCTGTCTGTGCCCCTGAGCAAGGCAGTAGAAAGAACTGGAGTTGGTCCCCGGGCGCTGCAGCTGCCCACTGCTCCTATACAATAGGATGGGTTAAATGCAGAGAACCAATTCATCAAATTCATTCAAATTCATTCATACCTCTTAAGAACATAAGGTTTGTCTTTGGTTGAGCAGTCAGATCAGGGTCGTACTTCGACTGAATTTTGATGCAATTACTTTTTTGGAATTCGTCTAACATTGAAGAGAGGAGCTAACAACATTTTAAGTGAAGGGAACTGGAAGAGGAGAAGGAGAACCTTTCACGGACAGAATCTCCTCCGGATGAATTTAGCTCCCATTTAGACGAATTCACAATCGGCAAAAAGTTCCTTGGCTTCCAGTAAGCTCAGAGAAGGACTGATGCATTAAATGTATGAAGAGGCATTCCTTTAACCGCAGGGTCGTAAATCATTATCCTAAGCTCTTTCAGTATACGTTTTCCACTTTAAACCCCCCCCCACCACCCCACCTCCCCGACCCCTCCTCGTGTCCCAGATCACTGAGGAACTCACTAAGAGTATTGTTTTGCTTGCCAGCTCACTTGGCATATCTAGTTTTATTTAGAAGCCATGGGCCATTTGGCAGGAGGAGGGAATAAGTGGTGTTAAAGGCATTTATGATGTTGTCCTTAAGAAACCTTTTCTTTACATCAACAGTTTGACTAATTTGTGCAACGACGAACTTGGTGTTGGAAACAATTATGAAGACGACGTTGTGACGAACGCTGGCTGTGATCGTTGCCAAACCAAGATGTATTATATGAAATTAACTTTTAAACGGTGTCTATCCACAAAAGACATAAACATTAATATCTACTTAACCAGAACATAAACTGGTATCTACTCAGATTGCCAGACTGTTATGTATTAAATTCCCAGAGTGTTTACTTAGATAGAAATACCCATTCTAAGACAAACACGTGCAAAATGCATACGAAGTTGAGATGAAAGGAGGTTCGGTTTCAGCTCCCTGAAAAGCTCACAATCAGTTGTTGACCATGGCAGCTTTTTCCAAAGTTTAAGGATACGGGGGGTCGGGCCAAGCAGTCCTCCGAGGGGTTAGTTCACTTCTGCTGCCATAAGGTACTCTGGTCTTGCCAAGTTTTTCGGGCCGCACTGAATTTGAATTTCGTTGAGTGCTTGGACAAAGAACCAGGACTAAACCAAACATTGCCTCTCGTAGCTTGGCAAACGGCTTTTATTAAGTCTCACGTGATTTTTGGGGCACGGCTGAATTTTCATCGAAAATCTGACTGTCCAGATTTGTGTCTCAGCAGCAACAACATTAATAATGACATCAATGGTAATAACAACACCAATAATGATAAAAATAACAATATCAGTAATAATAATACCCGCCACAATAATGATAATGATAATAATAATGGCAGCACAGTGGCGCAGTGGTTAGCGCAGTCGCCTCACAGCAAGAAGATCCTGGGTTCGATCCTCGGGGTAGGCCAACCTTGGGGGTCGCCTGGATCATCCTCTGAGTGGAGTTTGCATGTTCCGTCCGTGTCTGCATGGGTTTCCCCCGGGTGCTCCAGTTTCCTCAGACATGTAGGTCAGGTGAATCGGCTGTACTAAATTGTCCCTAGGTGTGTGTGTGTGTGTGTGTGTGTGTGTGTATATATATGTCAGCCTTGTGATGGCCTGGGGCCTGTCCAGGGTGTCTACCCGCCTGTCACCCGATGACTGTTGGGATAGGCTCCAGCATCCCCACGATCCTGAGAGCAGAATAGCAGGATAAGCGGTTTGGGTAATGGATGGATGGATAATAATAATAATGATAATGCTAATAATAATAATAAAGGCATGTTTTTCATGTTTTAAGGGGAAATTAGCATTCTTGAGCCATATCTTCATTAATCATATTAACTAGCATCCCATAATGTATTGTCCCAGCCCGTAGGCAGTGAATGCTGTGCTCTCACATGTGGTTACAGTTAATGCAAGGTAGTCGGAGCTCTGTCCTCCTCTTTGTTTTCTGTTCTATGTCGTACGTGCATAGCCCTCTAACAGGCTTCACTATTGATTTACCCCATTGAGGCTCCACCTCAGCACCTGAGAAAGATCTTTGCACTCACCACCCAATCAGTTGGTAGGAACCACATAGCACCCACCCCCTATAAAAGCCCTGCTTCTCCGCTGCTTGTCTCCCTTTTTCACTCAGCCACCTGAGCTGTGGATCTTTGCTGCAAGTGTCCTGTCACCTTCCGGTGTCGCAGCTTCAAGATGTCTACTGGCTTCACCAAGACCTGCTCCACCTGAGCTGCATGGCTGTCACTCCTGGACGCCCACCTTTCCTGCTTCGCCTGCCTCAGTTGGCAGCACCAAGTGGAGTTCAAAACCTGCCCTGCCCTGCCTCGCTCTCCTTCAGGAGAAGCGAGAGTTGGCAGAAGTTTGCTGAGTCCGTCTACCTCTTCTCTATGCTGGCCAGGTGCCAGCAAGCGAAAGGACGTCAGCCTGCTCCAAACCCTGGGACAAGTATAATGAGGAAGATGACCATCTTGTACATGAGAGAGAGGACCCAGCTACCCTCTTCCTCAATGAGGAGCCGACAGTGGCACATCAGTTTCAACTCGACAACCTGCCCAGCCTGTTCGCCTCCGCCACCAAAAGGATGGAAACCCCGCTTCCGCTGGCTTCACCCTCATCTGCTCCACTGGACAACTTCACCATTGGCCTCTGTGCTCAGCCATGTGTTAGGTCTCGAACACGTGTTGTTTATCCCAGGATGGTGCCACTTCCACTATGCACAGCGTGAGTGGGCTTCTTCGTTCAATGTTAAACCCCCAGATGTGGCCTACAGTCCCTACTGCTCCATGGAGGGCTGGGAGTGGGATAAGGGAGTGCTGTTGATAGAGGATGCAGTCAGGGTCTGCCTCCTCGGCCATCACTACCCAATGAACGGGACCGAGTGATGGTCAACTTCTTTTACTGCAGCTATGCCAGTGCCCGGTGCCTCCCAGATGGTGGCACTGGCTAGCAATTTGGCTTTCCTTGCTGGATCCCTCAACAAGCTCACCCATGAGCAAACTGAGCTGTCACCGACTGAGATCACCGAGGTCCAGACAACAGCCACTGCCATCCTCTGGATGTCTCAGGCCTTCACCATCTACAATGGCTGTGCCATCTGCATGGTGAAAGTGGGCTACAGGCACCTTTGGCTGGGCCTTTCCTCCCTGAAGGAGCATGAATGGCACTTTCTGCTCAACATGCCCCTCTCTTGTGAGTCGTTCTCTCTTCAACCCGGATATCTGGGTGTTCATTTACTGGCGTCAGAGCAGCTGGGATCCCATCTTCACCCCCAGCAGCCCCCTCCTCAACAGCAGCAGCAGCAGCAGCAGCAATGACAGCAGCAGAGGCCCTGCTGTCAGTGCTTCACCGGGCATGGGCCCCATGATGGGACCACCACCAGTGTGAGCCACCCTGGTCCCGCTCAAGCTCCCCCGCCCCCCTTCACAACCAGGCACGTGACAGGGGTGTCAGCCCCATTCATTCTGCTGGCTCTTGATGGAGACGGAATGTTTCTGGTTTTGTGTATAATAAAGGGTGTCATCCCACTCGTTACGTCCTCCCCCTAAAGAGCAGTCCTGAGCACTACACACTCTGATACACAGGTTATTTCTGATGCTAGTACTGACAGCCGTGAGAGGTGCCCCACCTGGGCTGGGGGGGGATGTCTCCATTCCTCCCCAGTTGAGGCAAATAAGGGGCAGGTAGTGCACGTTGCCTGCTCTTCCCCAGCCTCCACTCCACATTCACTAGAAGCTAATGTAGGTAACTACGGCCTGTTGGTGCCATTGGCTACCAGAGGCGCTGATGTGGCTAACCGCAGCCTGCTATCCTCATTGGCAGCTAGCAAGGCTAATTTAGATACCAGTGGCCGGATGGCTCGATGAGCATCTGGAAGGGCTAATAAAGCTAACAGCAGCTTGCTGTCTTTTTCTAAGGCTAATAAGCTTTTCATTTCACTTTGGTTGAGCAGTTGCTGTCAAAGATGGCAACCAAAACAAGACAGCTACCGAACAGCTGCTCAGACAAGCTATTCCGCTGTCTGCTAAGGTGAGTTTTTATCCTTCTACCTCTGTGCACAGTGATACTGGCTTACACACTGTTTCTTTGTCTGGCCCCGACACTGATTTCTCTCCATCATCCCCTGTGACCAGCTCACTGGAGGATGAAGTGAGGGAAGTGGCTGAATCTTTGTTGGCATTAGCTGTCTGTCAGCCCTTTCGGCCAAGCCCCATTCGGTAAATACAGTTTTTTTATACTTCCATTTGGAATCAAATTGGCCTGAAATCTATCACAAAGCAATCGAAATGATCATTGGGGTCTAGAAGGCACCTGGGTTTACATTGATGACTTAGTTGTGTGGGGCTCTACACTACAACAACACAACGAGAGACTGTTGAACCTCCTACAGAGAATCCAGTTGAGTTGTCTGAAACAGAACAAAAACAAATGTCAGTTCGAGGCAACAGAGATCCCTTTCTTAGGTGACAAGCTGTCTGGAGAAGAAGTGGAACCAGGCCGCTCCAAAGTACAGGCCATTCTGGACATGCCCCCACCAACAGACAAGAGGGGAGTACTGTGAGCCATGGGTATGGTAAATTTCCTCAGCAAATTCATCCTGATTTTCTCTGCAAAAACAGTCTGTATCCGAGATCTGCTGCACAAAGGCAAAGTGTTCAAGTGGACTGCCAGACATGACAGAAAATGGAGAAAGCTTAAAGAGACACTTACCACAGAGCCGGTGCTTACCTTTTTCTATCCCTCACGCAGAACAAAAATCTCCACGGACACAGCCAAAGACGGATTGGGTGCCGTGCTTCTCCAGGCTGACGATGACGACACTTGGAGACCAGTGGCGTATGCGTCCAGAGCAATGACGAAGACTGAAACACGATTTGCCCATATTGGAAAGGAGACCCTAGGGTTAGTTTTTGGATGTAAGACATCCATGTCTATGGTTCCACTTCCTGCCGTGCCACGCAAGCCCACACAGCCTTGGTCATCCAACATGTCACACAGCTGGGCTTTGCTATCAACCCCACCAAGAGTGCCCTTCAGCCTAGCCAGCAGATGCCCTACCTCGGTCTGCTTTTGGACTTCCACGCTATGACAGCGCGCCTATCAGAGGAGCATGAGGAAGCGTTAATGCATCTGACTCGACACATGTTTTCCTCAGCCTCAGTGCCAGCAGGGAGTGTTATATCACTCCTCGGGATGATGTAATCAGCGCATCCAGTGGTTCGCCTGGGGCTGCTACACATGAGGAACCTGCAACATTGGTTTGCATGGCTTTGGCTGGACCAAAACTGAGACAAACAGCACAAGTTCCATATCAGAGAGACATGATGTTTTGGGGCTCACCCAGCCGTCTCCACGAGGGAGGGCAGGGGGGTCGGCGTCTCCACGTGGGGGGGGGGGTTCGGCTGGGGTGCGTCCCTCACAACATCCAAGTCTTCACGGATGCCACCCTGGCCAGCTGGGGGAGGGGGGGACCCTCGGCCAGGCCAGTCCAATGTGGGGGGCACAGGGTTGGGCTCCCCTTGCCACATAAACCTGCTAAAGCTCACAGCAGTTCAAAAAGTGCTTCACCACTTCTCTCCTCGTCTGAGAGGGAAGCACATCCTGGTGAGGTCATACAACACCACTGTGGTGGCTTACCTGAACAGACAGCGGGGCGTCAGATCCCGGCCCTGCACAGGATGACGGTGTCCATCCTGATTTGGGCAGATTGCCATCTCCACTCCTTGAAATGTTCCAGGATCTCTCAACGTGGTGGTAGACAGGATATTTAAAGGGAGCCTGCTCCAGGAGGAATAGAGCATCTGGTGATGGTTTCGGTGACCAGTGGCTGACCTGTGTGCGAGCAAGGAGAACGCCAAGTGTTCCCTGTGGTTCTCTCTGAGAGTGACTGACGCCTCCCCCATTGGGGGTGGATCCGTTAGACAGCCCAGTGTGGCCTCGCGGCCTGCTGTATTTGTTTTGGGCTAGTGTCAGTTCGGGCCCAGCTGGGAGTACACTTCATCCCTAATTACCTTTGCCTTAGGTGGGAACCAATAGTGAAGCCCGTTAGAGGGCAGAGCACATATGACATAGAAAGAGTAGTTCCCCTGGATGTAACCCCCAATCTATGAGTACATGCGTAGCCCTCTAACCACAAGCTCAGCTGGCCCCAGTCTTTGTTGCTGAGTTTCAAAGGGAGACGAGCAACAGAGCCACAGGGGTTTTGTAGGGGATTGGTGCAATGTGGTTCGTACCATCTGATTGGGTGGTGAGTGCAAAGATCTTTCTCAGGTGCCGAGGTGGAGCCTTGATGGGGTAAACCAATAGTCAAGCCCGTCATAGGGCTACACATATACTCATAGAACTGGAGTTACATCCAGGGTATGTTCTATTTCTCCCTTAATGACAGGCTAGATGCAACAGCTATGGGAAAATTATATTCAGACATTTTTATCTGTAATTTGTCATCTAGCTCCCTTGAACGATGACGGTTTTGCGATTTGTTTCTCAGTAACTTCTAGATTTGTACTGCATGTCATTGATATTAGTCACACTGGGAGGCACATTTTAGGCTAATATAGAGTTAAGAGAAGATTTAACTTGGCCTACTCCAAATAATGAGGGAGACATGATCAGCTTTTTTCTAGTTTCCGTATTTAATTTGAAACAGGAGATTAATACTGAGATGTTAAAATGACCATCTATATACAAAAAGGTGTGCTAACAGATTAATTGTTAATCTATCAATCAATTAAGTTGCATTTTATACAGTGCTTTTCTAGCTGCAACAGCCACTCAAAGCGCTATAAATATCCACTCAGCCATCTCATTGTTCACAATAAGCTCTTATTTTGAATTTAACAATTGAATTGTTAATGATGTCACCACTACCTCACCTGGCGTTGCTGATTAATGTATTAGCATGCCTGTAGGTACGCAGCCATTATAACGTGTCAGCATTTTTGCCTGATGATAGTTTTGAATGAAAACCAAAAGCTGGTGAACTGATAATAATGTCTTTCTCATTATCTGGAGTAATTCTCATGAACCTAATTGAATCACTGATATGTTGAAGCCCTGTGTGTCACACAAATAGGTTATCTCATGACAATTGAAAATTGTCTTATTTAACTACTTTCACTGGCTGACTAGTATATACCTGTTTAGCCATGGAAAGCAAAATACAACAATTTTGGCATATTGTGACACTTGTGCCACACATTGTGACAGAAGTAGGCTTGTCAGCATAAGGTGCACTAGACTAAACCATGGGCTAAAATTCAACTCGTCAAAAATAGGCTGCACTGTGCCTTGAGTGTAAACTAAATTAAGCCTTCTAACAATAAGGCCCCAGGCAGTTGTAGGCTATTACTGTGCGATTGCTGTCGAGATGAAGGAGCAGTAATTTTCATGTAAAATATGTGCTGTCAGGAAAAGGCCGCCTCAGCCCGCTGAAGAAAAAAAAAAAGTTTGGGATCATTCTTCTACCTAATTTGGAGTTGACATCTCATCAAAACAACTGAGAAATCACAGGGTGAGTTCATTCAAACAGCCGTTAGTAATTTTTACTCATTTTCATCAGCAATTCCATATTCAGCCTGACTTCCTCCATGGGTCATGTTGCAGTGTGACCTATACTCTTAAGTCAGCCAGATTCCCCTGTGTCTGGAACGGGATGGGAGTGGTATATTGATTAAGGCTTCCCCAGAGCAGACTGAAGACAGGATAGGATCTGTCTCTTCAGTTCAAGTTGTTCAGTACTGGGGGCCTACTTTTGCGTAGATGCCAAAAAAACTCCAGATCTCTCAGTCAGAAGTAGTCGATATAATGGCTTTTTTATTTTTTGTTGGTCAGCATAAAGGGGACACAATCTATATTGTGTATAACTGCACAACTTAAAGCCAAACTTCTATAAGTTGTTTTTCTTCTTAATGAGCTTCCAGAACAGCAAATGCCAGCACATCCACTATATGTTTATGGTAACTCTGCTGGATATATTTGACTGATTGTCATCACTGTTAGACGATGGCGAAAATAAGTGCTTTGATGTAAGCTTTTAGCTATTCACACTGGGCTATTGTATAATCTGGCCCTCATCTGATAGTAACATCCTTTTTACCTATTGGGAAATAAGTACATCTATAATTTCATGTGGGAAACGCAGCCACTGAGGATGCACAAGCCAGTGTATTCGTAGTGCTGGTCCCAAGCCCGGATAAATAGGGAGGGTTGTGTCAGGAAGGGCATCCAGCATAAAACCTTTGCCAAATCAAACATGTGGATCATAAATCAGATTTCCATACTGGATCGGTCGAGGCCCGGGTTACCAATGACTGCCACCGGTACTGTTGGCCAGCAGGGTGCCTGTGGAAACTATGCTACTGTTGGGTGAAGGAGAAGGGGAAGGCATGTCCATAGGCAGCGGGAGAGGAGGAAGGGTAAGTGTGTGGAGGTGAGAGTCGAAACTTTGAATGTTGACACTATGACTGGTAAAAGGAGAGAGCTGATTGATATGATGGAGAGAAGAAAGGTAGGTATACTGTGTGCAAGAGACCAGGTGGAAAGGGAGTAAGGCCAGGAACATTGGAGGAGGGTTCAAACTCTTCTACCATGGTGCAAATGGGAGGAGAAACAGGGTAGGGGTAATTCTGAAGAAAGAGTATGACATGAGTGTGTTGGAGGTGAAGAGAGTGTCGGACAGAGTGATGAGTATAAAGCTGGAAATCGAAGGTGTGTTGATGAATGTTATCAGCGCATATGCCCTGCAAATTGGGAATGAGATGGAAGAGAAAGAATAATTCTGGAGTGAGTTGAATGAAGTGGTGGAGAGTGTACTCAAGGAGGACAGAGTGGTGATTGGAGCAGACTTCAATGGGCATGTTGGTAAAGGGAACAGAGGTGATGAGGAGGATGGGTAGGTATGGGGTCAAGGAGAGGAATGTGGAAGGACAGATGGTGGTGGATTTTGTGAAAAGGATGGAAATGGCTGTGGTTAATACATATTTCAAGAGGGTGACGTATAAGAGTGGAGGAAAGTGCACACAGGTGGACTATATCTTATGTAGAAGGCGTGATCTAAAAGGGATTGGAGACTGCAAGGTGGTGACAGGGGAGGACATACCTAGGCAGCATCGGATGGTGGTCTGTAGGATGACTAGGGAGACCACAAAGAGGAAGAGAGTGAAGACAGAACCAAGGATCAAATGGTGGAAGTTGAAGAAGGAAGACTGTTGTGTGGAGTTCAGGCAGGAGGTAAGACAGACACTGGGTGGTAGTGAAGTTGCCAGATGGCTGGGCAAGCACCGCAGAAATAGTGAGGGAGACAGCTAGGAAGGTACTTGGTGTGTCCTCTGGACAGAGGAAGGAAGACAAGGAGACTTGGTGGTGGGATGAGGAAGTACAGCAAAGCATACAGAAGAAGAGGTTGGCAAAGAAGTTGGATAGAGAGATGAGAGTAGACAGGAGTACAAGGAGATGCAGCGTAAAGCGAAGAGAGAGGTGGCAAAGGCAAAGGCGTATGGTGAGTTATATGAAAGGTTAGACACCAAGGAAGGAGAAAAGGACTTATACCGATTGGTTAGACAGAGGAACTGAGCTGGGAAGGATGTGCAGCAAGTTAGGGTGATCAAGGATAGAGATGGAAATGTGCTGACAAGTGAGGAGAGTGTGCTGAGAAGGTGGAAGGAGTACTTTGAGGGGCTGATGATGTAGGGATAGTGAATCAGGAAGTGTGGTGGATTAGCAAGGATAAAGTTAGGGCAGCTATGAAGAGGATGAAGAGTGGAAAGGTGGTTGGTCCAGATGATACACCCGTGGTGGCATGGAGGTGTTTAGGAGAGATGGCAGTGGAGTTTTTAACTAGGTTGTTTAACTCAATCTTGGAAAGTGAGAGGATGCCTGAGGAGTGGAGAAGAAGTATACTGGTACCGATTTTCAAGAACAAGGGCGATGTGCAGAACTGTAGCAACTACAGAGGTATAAAGTTGATCAACCACAGCAGGAAGATATGGAGAAGAGTAATAAAAGCTAGGTTAAGAGGAGAGGTGATGATTAGCGAGCAGCAGTATGGTTTAATGCCACGAAAGAGCACCACAGATGTGATGTTTGCTTTGAGAATGTTGATGGAGAAGTATAGAGAAGATCAGAAGGAGTTACATTATGTCTTTGTGGATTTAGAGAAAGCATATGACAGGAGAGGTGTGGTATTGTATGAGGATGTCAGGAGTTGCAGAGAAGTATGTAGGAGTTGTGCAGGATATGTATGAGGGAAGTGTGACGGTGGTGAAGTGTGCGGTTGGAATGACAGATGGGTTCAAGGTGGAGGTGGGATTACATCAAGGATCAGCTCTGAGCCCTTTCTTGTTTGCAATGGTGATGGACAGGTTGATGAATGAAATCAGGCAGGAGTCTCCGTGGACTATGATGTTTGCGGATGACATGATCTGTAGTGAGAGTAGGGAGCAGGTTGAGGAGAGCCTGGAGAGGTGGAGGTATGCACTGGAGAGAAGAGGAATGAAAGTCAGTAGCAGCAAGACGGAATGACTATGCATGAATAAGAGGGAGGACAGTGGAATGGCGAGGATGCAAGGAGTAAAGGTGATAAAGGCGTATGAGTTTAAATACTTGGGGTCAACTGTTCAAAGTAATGGGGAGTGTGGAAGAGAGCTGAAGAGGAGAGTGCAGGCAGGGTGGAGTAGGTGGAGAAGAGTGTCCGGAGTGATTTGTGACAAAAGGGTACCAGCAAGAGTTAAAGGGAAGGTTTACAAGATGGTTGTGAGACCAGCTATGGTTTGGAGACAGTGGCACTGATGAAAAGACAGGAGGTGGAGCTGGAGGTGGCAGAGTTGAAGATGCTAAGATTTTCATTGGGAGTGACGAAGAAGGACAGGATTAGGAACAAGTATATTAAAGGGACATCTCAGGTTGGATGGTTTGAAGACAAAGCAAGAGAGACAAAATTGAGATGGTTTGGACATGTGTGGAGGAGAGATGCTGGGTATATTGGGAGAAGGATGCTGAATGTGGAACTGCCAGGTAAGAGGAAAAGAATAAGGCCAAAGAGGAGGTTTATGGATGTGGTGAGGGAAGATGTGCAGGTGGCTGGCCTGACAGAGGAAGGTGCAGAGGACAGGAAGAGATGGAGATGGATGACCCGCTGTGGCGACCCTTAATGGGAGCAGCCGAAAGTGATAGTAGATAATTTCATGTGGAGGGCAGCAGTAGGGGGCAACACGGTGGTGCAGTGATTAGCGCGGTCACCTCAGCAAGAAGGTCCTGGGTTCGAGCCCCGGGGTAGTCCAACCTTGGGGGTCATCCCACATTGTCCTCTGTGTGGAGTTTGCATGTTCTCCCCGTGTCTGCGTGGGTTTCCTCCGGGTGCTCCAGTTTCCTCCCACAGTCCAAAGAAATGGAGGTCAGGTGAATCGACCATACTAATTGTCCCTGTGTGTGTGTGTGTGGGGGGGGGGCTGTGATGGCCTGGCAGCCTGTCCAGGGTGTCTCCCCGCCTGCCACCCAATGACTGCTGGGATAGGTTCCTGCAGCCCCGTGACCCTGACAGCAGGATGAGCGGTTTAGGTAATGGATGGATGGATGGGCAGCAGTAGGCTTGTTATGTATCTTACCTGCCTGAAATCCTACCAGACAAATAACACTCTACCTCTTTTCTGTAGGACAATGTTGAAGGGCCAAATTGTCATCATGATCCAACCCCAAGCACAAAACATCAGGTCATACCTGATGGCAATGATGTCTATGTGACATCATCGCCGGCAGCCATACCAACATGTAGCCTGGCTCTCCCAAATGATTGAAGCTAGCAGGTATGGGCTTGGCTAGTACTTGGATGGGAGACCCCCTGGGAAAACTGAGTTGCTGCCGGAAGTGGTGTTGGTGGGCCAGTAGGGGGCAATCTTCCCTCTGGTCCTCACAAAAAAAAAAATCCTTATGCCCCAGTGCAGTGACGGGGACACTGCTGTAGGAAATGCCATCCTTCGGATGAGACGTTAAACTGAGGTCCTGACTCACTGTGGTCATTAAAGATCCCGTGGCACTTCTCGCAAAGAATAGGGGGTTCCCAGTGTCCTGGCAAAATTCCTAACCTGGCTCTCTCCATCTGGCCATCTAATCATCGCCCCATGTAATTGGCTCAATGATTCCTCCCTCTCCACCTCAAGCTGATGTGTGGTTAGCATTCTGGCACAAAATGGCCACCGTGCATCACCCAGGTGGGTGCTACTCATTGGTGGTGGTTGAAGTGAGTTACCCCCTTCAATGTGTAGTACTTTGGGTGTCTGGAAAAGCACTATATGAATGTAATGATTATTATTATTATTATTATTATCATAAACCAAGGTCCAGCCCATTTAGGGGGTGCAAGTTGCATCCCCAAGTTTTCTGATCGCTGAGATGACTATGCCATGTTAATTACAAAGAACACACTATGATTGAAGAGCTGCTATACATAAATTTGATGAAGAGGCAATTGAAACATTATCATAAGATGCAACAAATATTGAAGGCTAGTCTGCTGTCAGTCAGAACATTAAGGAATAAATGCTTAAAGGTTGAAGAAACCTTTTGATTTTTTTCAGCTTTATGAGGAAAGTAGAATCCTATGATCATGCTCTTTTTAAATCAAAATTTTAAATACAATTTAAGGAACAATTCTACCGTACCTTAATTGTTGGGCATAATTTTTTAAAAGAAATTGTGAAGGAGAAGCTCGGAATATTTGAAACTCTTGAGCAAGCTTGCTTATTTAATTTAGATGTCCACGTGTCATCAGCTTTACAATTAAAAACACAATAACAGAATAGAAATGAGGAAGTAAAGACGGGGCAAAATCAGGCCTCAGGTGAAACCGAGAGTGATTCCACACTTGACTGTAGCAAACCGTAAAACACGCCTTTCCAAACCAGTAATTAAAACAACAAGTCCCATTTTTGTCTGCTTCATCAATAGAGTTAGGCCTACAAGGAAGCACTAAAGTTAAGGAAAATCAAAACTAATGCACTAACCTGGAACAGAGTTCTTGCAATTTGAAAATAGGAGGACGACGTTTGAGCATGCGTCAAGAAATTTTGACATTCTTGTAGTTTCAATTATCAATATCAAATAGCAATTATCAATGCTCAATAATCCAGGTAAGCAAATCAAAGAAGGTTGAGTCAGTTCAACTGGATACACTCCCAACAGATCTAGCAACAGCGCAAACCCGTGCTGGTAAGATAGAGCGATCAGCCTGGAAAAGGGCAGGGTGTACATATGTCCTTGCCTACCTGTTTGTTTCCTTATAATGTGGAATTGGCACATGGGAAGGCCCATGTGTCGGCCCTGTGAGGCCTGGCGGCCTGTCCAGGGTGTCTCCCCGCCTGCCTGCCTGCCTGCCGGGATAGGCTCCAGCAGGTATGCTGCGCATCTAAAGTGGTAGGGAGTGTGCTATATGTGTCTTCGTTTCACTTCCGCTTGAGAGCTCGCCTAAACAACTCTTGGTATGAAACGTCACAGAATAGCCCTCAAATTCTGATTATTTCCATATATCAACGCTAATAAGCTGTTCTGTTACCAGAATCCCAGCTGTGACCGTGAAGGAGGTAGTTGCAGTGGAGTGGGAAGTGTTGGAAACTCAGGTGAGTTGAAGCACACGGTTTCTTGGCTAGTATCTCGCTAACGCTAATGGCTAGCCACCGTGAGGAGAGAATAGGCTATACTCGCTGTTCAAGTTCAGATACTTTTCATAAAAAGCAGTCTGGGTTATGAGAATGTTGTCTAGTGTTTCCTCCGTACTTTGACGCATAGTGTGTCATCGAATTAACGTCATAAAAAGATCACTAACGCTAATGGTTAACGCTAATCGCCAAGCACTAAAGGTGCATTTCGCGTATTCTCTTACCTTTCTCACCAGAACGACCAAGACGGTCATTATGACCGTTTTTGGATTTTCAAAGTTTAATAACTTTGTGGCAGGGGGGGGGGATACAGACCTGCCGCTCCCTGACTTCTCCTAAAATTGTTTGTTAGATTAGCAACAGGTAATATTTACACTTTTTCAATTTTGCTTCTCAAGTTCGACCATGTCTCTCTGAAGTTTCAGTTGTTTAAAAATAGTATTATAGTTGTTAAAATGTTAATTTTAGTGTCAGTTAGTTTAATAACAGACATATTAACATATGTAATGCATCTCAATTGGGTATTTATCTTGACAGAATATAGAGTTTAAAAACCAGCGGTCATTTTGACTGCCCATGGTTGTTTTAGATAGGAGTGAAATCCTGGTCCATTTGGTTTTATTGGGGTTAACACACTTTATTGGTTTGTAGTACGACTACATTGTGGCTGAACTGATTTTGGGTGTTAAAATGTACATGTTAAGCAAATTAGTAATGATAATTAAATTCAGATTCATGTTTAAAGTGGCGCACATTAAATGATGTATGGAAAAGATTTTAAAAAGATGTTTTGGGTAAAGAGGGAAGATAAATATTTCATTTGTTAATGCTAAAAGGTCAAGGTCAGGGCCCCATACGGCTGAGGCCCGGGTTAAAACCGGCTGCCATTGGTGCTGTGCCCTCACACGGTACCGATGAAAACTGTAAAATACGCTGTGGCGACCCCTGAGAAACGGGGAACAAGCTGAAAGAAGAAGAATGCTAAAATTATAATTGTTGGTGTGGCTTACCTGGTAGCTTGCATGTACCTCATAATAAAAGAGAGGGGGGGGGGGGAAGAGCACACACCTAAAGCTGAGTCCTTACTGTAGCGGCGTGGGTTCGAATCTGGCCCAGGCCCTTTGCTGCATGTCATCCCCTCTCTCTTTCCTGCCTTTCCTGTCTCTGTCTGTACTATCACTATCCAATAAAGGCGGAAAACTAAAAAAAAAGTATTTAAAAAAAAATTCAATTGTTGTGATTAGAGCTGCAGGATATATTTTAGCATAGTCATTAAAATGTGCGCATGCGCAGTTGTCACATCACACGTGCGATGTGAAGTAAGGCAAATTTACTCAGACACCTCATGCTACAACTTTTTGCTGCTTGATGCAAAAGGAAAGCTTGCACAGTTCTCATTTTCTGTCTAACCTCCAAGAGAAGTCTGATATAACATAATTTACTTAAATTTAATGCTCAGAACTTTGTCATTTCTCACACATTGACATGTTCATCTGCTTCTCAGTTATGTGCTGATTGCATATATATATATATATATATATGTGACAGGGGACACTGTGCTGTAGGAGATGTCGTCCTTCAGATGAAATGTTAAACTGAGGTCCTGACTCACTGTTCATTAAAGATCCCATGGCACTTATCACAAAGAGTAGGGGGTCCCCCGGTGTCCTGGCAAAATTTCCCAACCTGCCTCTCTCCATCTGGCCACCTAACCATGCCCCGTGTAATTTGCTCAATGATTCCTCCCTCTCTACCTCAAGCTGATGTGTGGTGAGCGTTCTGGCACAAAATGGCTGCCATGCATCACCCAGGTGGGTACTACACATTGGTGGTGTTTGAAGTGAGTTTCCCCCCCCTTCAATGTGAAGCGCTTTGGGTGTCTAGATAAAGCACTATATAAAAGTAATCCATTATTATTATTATTATTTTTATTATTATATCCACAGGCACTGCGGTTAATCTGCGGATTTGGTAGGTCGAGTCATAAAAATTAACATTCTGATTAATAGCGGATGGGTTGCTGGTGGGTCAAATGATATATAATTAATGAGGAAAATATGAATTACATTCTCTAAAATGTGAACATATTTTAAGCTTCATGTTTCATCAGGCATGGATTATCAGAGTAGACTGCCATTGTACCAATTGCGGCGTCCATTTGACTTGAGCAGAAATGTAGGCAAAAAAGATAAGAGAGAAAATTAAAAAAGGAGAATTACAAGAAAAACAAAAAAAGAGGGGCAGAAAAGCTCCATGCAGGACGAGTCAGGTGCTGGGTATGTCATCTGCAACAGCTGTAAAATGCTCTATGTATGAATATAATAGCCACAAAACTGGTACCTCACATATGGTGTAATATCACAGAAAGTTGAATCAGTTCATCTGGACACAACGTTTATTAGGAGAAATGTTTCATCGCTCATCTAAATGACCTCTTCAGTCTCAACTGACTGCAGGTATCCCCACCCTTGTAAACAGCACAGTTACGTAATGACCAAAAACAACAATCTGTTTCATATGCAAATTGCTGTGACCAATAACTAGAGTTACAATGGCATTACTATAGAGCAGGGGTGGCTAACCATGTGTCGTGGAGAGCCATGTGTATGCAGGTTTTCATTCCAGCCAGACTGCACTCCAGGCGATTTCACTGATTAGCAACCTTCAACCAAAAGGGAAGAGTGTATCAGTGAAATCACCTGGTGTGGAGTCCGGCTGGAATGAAAACCTGCATACACATGGCTCTCCATGGCACATGGTTGGCCACCGCTGCTATAGAGTTACAACGCCACATATGGAATCACCACCAGTGGTGATTCCATATGTGGCGGGGGTGTCGTAACAGTTGAGACACGTACCATTAACTGGAGTCACAATGGCCATGTGTACTATTCACAGAGGATTGGGGAATAGCTGCAATCACAGCATTGTAAGATGGTGACAGATGTACTCTTAGGCCCCCCGGTTCAGGAATGCTCGATCCCTCTTCACATAGATGGCCTCTTTGACTCCCCGTCAAACCAGCGTTCCTCCCCATCAAGGATGTGCCCATCCTCATCCTTGAAAGAGTGGCCACTGGCCTGTAGATGGTGTAGACTGTGGAGTCCTGGCCTGACGTGTTAGCTCTTCTGTGTTGTGCCATCCTCTTGGCCAGCGTCTGTTTAGTTTCCCCGATTTACAAGACACGGCAATCCTCCCGGCTCTTAACAGCATACACTATATTGCTCTGCTTGTGCCGGGGGACCCGGTCCTTGGGGTGGGCCAATTTCTGCTGCAGCGTGTTTTGGGGTTTGAAAGCAACTGAGACGTGGTGTTTGGAAAATATGCATCTCAACTGTTCCAACACTCCTGCCACATGCAGACGCACCGCTGGCTTACATTTAGGCAGCTGTTTTCCTTTTCCTCTCTTCGATTGGCTGGTGCACCGTTTGGACGTCTTCCTGGCTTTGACAAATGCCCAGTTAGGATAACCACACTTAAGCAGGGCCTGATTAATAATTGCAACTATTCCCCAATCCTCTGAATAGTACACATGGTCATTGTAACTCTAGTTAACGGTCACGGCAATTTGCATATGAAACATCCTTTTTTTCGGTCGTTATGCCACTATCGTTTATAAGGGTGGGGCTACCTGCAGTCGGTTGAGACTGAAGAGGTCACTTAGTTGAGTGATGAAACATTTCTGTCAATAAACGTTGTGTCCAGATGAACTGATTCAACTTTCTGTGATTTCCTTACCTGGATTATTGAGCGTGCATATAAAGATATGGTGTGATATGTTGTCATATTCATACATCGTGATTACATACATCCCACTGAGAGATAATGGTAATGTGTGATCAGGTGCCGGTTTCTAAATTGGAGGAAATAATTAATTCGGGTGGTGGGTGGACGATACGTACATGCGGATTCAGATGACGTCACAGCCGATCGGCGCATCACTATTGTCATCTGTCTGGCCCCTTCTCTCCCTGTACAAATGGCGAAAAAAGGCACCATTCACTTTTCACAATTTCCCAACTACTCCCCCTAAAAAATAACGCCAATCATTCTTGAGTGATTAGTTCTTTCCAAATAGAGAGCTATTCAAGTCATCTGGGGAAAATTCCTGTATTTTTTTCATGTCGCTGAGAAAAAAAAATATCACAGTGTGAGTTCTTTTCCAATGTTGTGCAGCCCTAGTGGTGGTATATGGTAATTCATCTCATTGTAATTGAAGTATATCCTTAGTTATTGGTTATACACCGTAAAGATATTCTAAATAAAGAAAAGAAGTTAATGAGGTCTCATGTTAGAAACAGAAAGAGAACAGAATAATTTACTATTCTGCACTATTTGTGTAGGTTGGTTTTTTTTTAACTACCAAATAGAATCCGGAGGATTCCATGACAGCAAGCCCTGCCCGTGAGACTGTGGACGGTCATGGAAGCAGTGTGTCCCACCGTAGATCTGCCCACAGAAGACGTCTGACTAGCTAGATTCATTCATCGGACACCAGGTAAGAACATGTACACACTGTTGGCTCTACCCAGGTAGAAGTAGTTGTAGTAGTACAAGGACAAGGAACTGAGCTTTTTGGATCAATACATACACACAAGGAGGGACTGACCTCTTTGGATCTTTAAACTCTTTAAAGGATTTGAGTTGAAAGGTTCTACTCAAGGGGGACTTATTCTGTTTCTCCCATTTGTTATTTTACCACAATCAAATCAGATTAAAGAGCTCTGGGGCATCCGGGTAGCGTAGCGGTCTATTCCGTTGCCTACCAACACAGGGCTCACCGGTTCTAATCCCTGTGTTACCTCCGGCTTGGTCAGGCGTCCCTACAGACACAATTGGGTGGGAAGCCGGATGTGGGTGTGTGCCCTGGTCACTGCACTAGCAGTGACCGGTCGGTCGGGCCACCTGTTTGGAGGGGAGGGGGAACTGGGGGGAATAGCGTGATCCTCCCACACGCTACGTCCCCCTCGCAAAACTCCTCACCGCCAGGTGAAAAGAAGCGGCTGGCGACTCCACATGTATCGGAGGAGGCATGTGGTAGTCTGCAGCCCTCCCAGGATCGGCAGAGGGGGTGGAGCAGCGACTGGGACGGCTCAGAAGAGTGGGGTAATTGGCCAAGTACAGTTGGGGAGAAAAAAGGGGGGAAATTAAAAAAAATAAATAAATAAATTGAAGAGTTCGATTTTTATTTTATTTCTTTATATATAGATTGTGGTTCTGTAGAAGTTGTGTTATTGCTGTAGGGTTATAAAATTGTCAGCTGTTCAACTCAATACCAACTCCTCTTGTGAGTTAGTCAAGGCATACTACTCTCCTACCTAGGTAGATGTTAGTGTCTGTTACTATCATTGGTTAGGAGCAGAGGTGCTACACAAGGGCGTGCTTTAAAAAGATAAAATCACAGCCATAGCCTTCATTCCACATTTGCTTCTTTTTTTAAAAGCAAAAGGAAATTTAGTAAAAGTTTTTTTTCAAAAAATGTGTAACTTTGGAGTGGCAAAGGGGAGTGAAAGCTTTCTAAAATGTATGCTTGAGTTACTTGTTTGAATATGCATTCGTTCATTTGTCCCAAATTTTAATGTTAATGGTCAGCCTTGTGTTGAAACAAATATTCTGCATGGTAAAGATTTGACTGCCTGTTAATTGCAAACCTGCCCTCCTTTAGTGATTTTACTTTGAAATATTACGTTGTCTTTAGAAACATAAATAACATCTAGGGCAGGGGTCCCCAACCACTGGGCCTCGGACCGGCACCGGGCCACAAAGCATTCGCTACCAGGCCGCAAGGAAACAACGTGATATACAATATTCAAATAAAAGCCCGGTCCAGGACCGTGTAACGCTAGAAGGCTTTTAATTTGAAACGGATACTTGAAGTCTGTGAAATGATGTAACTTTATCATTCATGTGGCGTTCGGCAGACCAATGGTAACTAACTTCATAACTCAGAGACGCACTCAGTCAGCTTACTGCTAGCAGCTAGCTAGCTACCATGAGTACCAGGAGATAAAAGGTCTAATGATGTTATGATACTATTGACTTACAAGCCTAGCCTATATTCAGGTCATTATTAACCCACCCCTGTCCCGCCCCTCCCCCGGTCCACCAGAATATTGTCAATGCTAAACCAGTCTGCGCTGCAAAAAAGATTGGGGACCCTTGATCTAGGGTATGGAATCAGCAGGTACCTCCTGAGTTGACATCACAGTTTTTATAATGCTTATTTGATGAATATTGGGAATGTTTAGATATCACAGTATTATAGAATATTGTGATTCGAAATTACAATTTTAAGGCTCCATCCCCACTTATCCAACACGGTAATGAAAACTGCAATAATCCAATGAAAATGTACAATGACATGCATTTCATTTAAAACCCCGTGTGTTACGAAAGCATAAAACATGACTATGCTTCCCTGATTCAACATTGAAAAAACTCTTATCCATGGCCACCACGGGTTGATGTCACGATTTATGCACCGAATCATTACACACCCATTTCCTAGAAAAAACTACAAAAAAATTTCCACACTTTTGTATATTAAGTGTCCTTACACAAAGGATGGAATTAACAAAAATTTTATGAGTATATTATGTATAAAAGTTAGCTTTCTATACATATTACGCTATCACTTTCAATGATTTCAGAATTCATATTTTTTTTTAATTTACAAACTTTTTATATTCATCAGTTCATTTCAACTTTGGATATTTGCACATTGGTACCAAGTGTGTATTACTGTGTGATGTCCGCTAGCTCGCTTGATGATCATAACTGAATAGGTAATAGAGCCCCGCATGGGCCAAAAACCCAGGCCCCAGCCTGACAGTCTGCAACTTTTCAGCCCAAGACTGACACCAATATCACTTTAAGTCCTCTCTGACGCACACTCTCTCTGATACACGCTACACACACACACACACACACACACACACAGCATGGTCAACTGTTACCTGTAACGCACGCATATGTGCGTATGTATAATATTTATAATATAATCAGTATAACAATATTTCATTCAGTGGACTATGTGTACTCTGCACGTATACGGGAAGTAAAATGAGCCTGAGTCCAACCCGAGCCCTATCTATTAAAAAAAAATAAAAATGGCCCGAGCCCACCCCGGTTCGACTCAGCATGTCGGGACCTGTCGGGACCCGACGGGCTTGCAGACCTCTGATAGGTTACCCCTGCCAGCAAATTGCGTTGCAATATTTGAGGAATTTACATGTACCACCCGGAAAAAAAACCAAAACACAAGTATATCATACAGTCAGCTATTTCAGTTAGTCCCTTAACACCTTTGTAGTTGCTGCTTTTAATGGTTGCATTTGGGAAGTACTTCCTTGTGAAAAATAATACGGCACATAACATTTTACGTCTTCACCATATCAGTTAACTGTTAAGGAGTAAGGAAGGTAGCTGTGAGTTAAAGAGCTAACAAACTCCTCAGCGCTGGCCTTTTTCAGTGTTAATTTAGTTGATGAAGGATAAATCAAAATAAACGATTGACTACTTTTTTCTGTGAAAAAAAATGGGACAATAACTCAAAACTCAACTTTCTAAACAAAAAGCTATGAAGAAATGTTATGACATCTACGCTGGTAACTGCTTAGGTGAATTTTAGTTTCATTGCTTTCTTGATTTTGTCTGGTCGTTGACTAACAAGATTCTTCATAGTTTTTGTCAAGAGATTTACTAGCTCATTTTCATCGTGGAAAGAGGTCATGGGTAAATATTTTTTGATGTAAAAAGCAAAATTAACACACTTCTTGACATACTTTACAAATATAAAGACATTTTTGATTGCCAAATTTTTCTCCTGGTACTTATTATAGCTAAACTCTTCTGAGCCGTCCCGGTCGTTGCTCCACCCCCTCTGCTGATCCAGGGAGGGCTGCAGACTACCACATGCCTCCTCCGGGACATGTGGAGTCACCAGCCGCTTCTTTTCACCTGACAGTGAGGCATTTCGCCAGGGGGATGTAGCGTGTGGGAGGATCACGCTATTCCCCCCAGTTCCCCCTTCCCACCGAACAGGCACCCCGACCAACCAGAGGAGGCGCTAGTGCAGCAACCAGGACACACACCCACATCTGGCTTCCCACCCGCAGACACGGCCAATTGTGTCTGTAGGGACGCCCAACCGAGCTGGAGGTAACACAGAGATTCGAACCAGCGATCTCCGTGTTGGTAGGCAACGGAACGGACCACTATGCTACCTGGATGCCCTAAAGACATTTTTGATTGCCAGAATTTTTTCCTGGTGCTATATTATAGCTAAATCAGTGCATGTTATATTATTAATACTGCTAAATTAATAATAATAATGATAATAATAGTAATGATAGTTCTAATTGTCATAGTAATCATAATCATAATGATAATGCATTGGCTTAAAACTTCCTGAAACGAACAATTACAGTGGGCTTTGCAATCAGGCAAAGACAGAAAAATGGTAGGGAGAAAAGCTGTGCAGACAAACCAAGGTATCATCATACTGACTTTCAATGTCAATAATATTTGTATACCTTGTTATACTCGGGTAACATATATCACATTCCTAATCTTGTGCTAAACCTATTTGTTTTGAAGTTAGAAACCCACCAAGTCAAATTACTTGTTATACTCATTTGGCAAACCAAACCGATTCTGATCAACACCCTTACTGTACTTACTGTCTTTATTATACAGAAATAGGGAGGTGGCGAGTATTGGGCCAGATGTCCTACTTGCCAAAAGGAATGCAAAGCGGTGCGGTGGCCTCTTGCTTCCTAGTGTAGTGATCACCACGGGTCCATCAGGACCTTAGCATATGGCTACTCCTACGCAAATGTGTCCGCAGCAGCACCTTCTCGTGGTACCTCCTGTTTTCACAAAGTCTGCTGCGGGGGCGACCGGGTTCCCGGTGGTGTAACTGGGTGGGTCAATTGGACTCGTTTGCCTTGGTTGGCAGCCAATCTAGGAGAAGGACAACTCTGATTTCAAACCCGGGTAGATGAAGCTCGTTAGCCTGTCGGGCAGTTCATCTAGGAGAAGGCAAACTCTGATTTATAACCTCTGCTGCCTTGCGGGTATACTTGTTTACGGGAAAGGCTTCGGGAAGAAACCCTGAGGAAAAATCTGCATCCATCTCCATTGTCAGTCGTCTCGCTAGTCTTGCCACTGGTCGTAGGTGGTCTTGGACAAGAGAGTGGGGTTGATGATGCGCAACTCTTCCTCACTTTGATCATTGCGCAAGTCATCGGTCATCCATCACAGGATGAGTAGATGGTCCTCGTCACTGCAACGGACGAATAATGAACGATTATGCAGAAAATACCGATAAATCATTATGGGAGTGATGGAACAGTAGTACAAACGGAAAAATTTTACATAAGCATATCTGTAAAAGGAAAAAGAATCTTAAGTTGTTTAAAAACAAACGTGACACCCAATGAAAAACATCTTTGGGAGATTCTTTTTTGGGGGAGGTTTTCCCCCCTTTTCTCCCCAATTATGCATGGCCAATTACCCCACTCTTCCAAGCCGTTCCGGTCACTACTCCACCCCCTCTGCCTATCCGGGGAGAGCTGCAGACTACCACATGCCTCCTCCGATACACGTGGCATATCACCTCCTCCTCAAACTGGAGGAACCAAACCTCCAAATCAGATTAAAAAAAAAAAAATCCAAATCAAGCCTGGTGAAACTTCTCGCCTGACAGTGAGGAGTTTCACCAGGGGGACGTAGCGTGTGGGAGGATCACGCTATTCCCCCTCCACCCGGAACAGGTGCCCCGACCGACCAGAGGAGGCGCTAGTGCAGCGAACAGGACACATACCCACACCCGGCTTCCCACCTGCAGACACGGCTAATTGTGTCTGTAGGGACGCCCGGCTGAGCTGGAGGTAACAAGGGGATTCGAACCGGCGATCCCCATGTTGTTAGGCAATGGAATAGACCACTGCACTACCCAGACGCCCCCTCAAATTGCAAATTTGTTCAAAAATATATTAACTATACTTCATATATATGTACACAGTGAATTCATACAATATATACACAATATAGGAAAGTACACAATATCGCCACAATGTAAGGGGCATATGGATGCATCAGCTGTTCAGCAACCTGACTGCCTGTGGAAAGAAACCATTACGGAGCCGGGCGGTGTGTGATTTGATGTTCTGGTGATGTTTTATAGATGGAAGGAGCGAGAACAGAACATGAGCGGGGAGGCCGGTGTCCTTAATGATGTTTTGGGCTTTCCTTTTGCAGCAAGTGTAGTAAATATTATGAAGTTGTGGTAGTTCCATTCCGATCATTTCTTCTGCTGTCTTTACAGTCCTTTGCAGCAGTCTGCAGTTCTGGGCAGTCGGGTTGCCAAACCACACTTTGATACAGCCTGTCAAGTCACTCTCGATGGTGACGGAAGTTCATAAGGGGTACTTTTGGTACTCGTGCCAAAACTCAGAAAATACAGTGTCTGCTGTGCCTTCTTCAGGTTGTAAATCGGTGTTGAGAGACCATGTGAGGGTGTCTGTGATGTGTAAGCAGAGAAATCTAAAACGATCCACAATTTCAACAGATGAACCATTGATGGAAATAGGAATGTGATTTTTTTTTTATTATTATTACTGATCTTTCTAAAGTCAACAATGATTTCTTTTGTCTTATTCATTTTTAGAGAGGTTGTTGTCATGGTACCATATGGTTAAATCTTCCACAGGCTGTCTCATCACTGTCACTTATTAGTCCCATCACTGTGGCGTCATCTGCGAATTTTAATGATGCTGCTGTTGTCATATTTGGCAACACAGTCATGTGTAAAGTACTGTGAAGTACTGTCCACTTGGACTGAGTGTCCCTATTCACATAAGCTATAAATAACAGTATCTGTCTCTGGAAGGCTACTGTTTATGACCACTTCAAACAGTCAACTTCTAGCTCCGGACTTTTCTCTCACCTGCTCATAAAATGCCGGAACGAACTGCTGACTTCGATCAGAGCTAGAAACTTGCTTACCTCATCCAAGAAAGGCCTATAAACTTTCAGTTTCCAGGCCTACCTTAATCCATAGATTGCTGTTCAGTATGAATGTTATACAGATTTGTGACATTGTCCAACTAATTTCTCATTTGAACCCACTACTAGTAATACTGCTGTCCCTGATGGCGGTCCCATCATCTATCTGCTAATTGCTAAGTCTCTTATAGGTGGCTTTGGATAAATGTGTCTGCTAAATTAGAAAATGTAAAATATATTTCAACCATTTTGGGGATCATTCTTTTTTT
Source organism: Lampris megalopsis (assembly GCA_022114975.2). NCBI lineage: Eukaryota > Metazoa > Chordata > Actinopteri > Lampriformes > Lampridae > Lampris > Lampris megalopsis. The sequence continues at coordinate 1,968,542 of JAJHIY020000448.1, forward strand.
TTTTGCACAAGGTTCTTTCTTAATAGCAAGTCTATGCACTCTGTGTGTCCCGGGAGAGAATGCATGGTAAATGGGTCTCGGGACTGGATGCAGAGTGGATAATATCACTTGAATAGGTCACCTTGTTATATCTGCTCTACATCTAGTACACTTCTGGCATGAGTACAGAACAAAGCGGCTGGCTTATGATCTGTGATCAGTTGCTTTTAAAGATTAATACCTCGTTGAATTTCTTCCACCCCTTGCTGTCAACACTGAGTTGGTATATAGCTCTGATTAGATGGATTTGTTTTCATATTGCTGTTCTCCCCCCCAAGTAGAACTATTTGGTATGAGAGAACATCAATTTTAAAACATCCTTCAAATTAATGCGTTGGAAATGGTGTCCAGCTGTGTTGTTGCATGATTTCCCAATGTTTTTAGCTTGGTTTTACTCTACAAAGCACTTGCCCTGTACTCACAGTAGTAGAGAGAACAATCAGCTGCATGAACATGAACACATGTGCGGAGCTGTATTAGGGACGTGGTGAGAAAAAAAATTCAGGTGGCAGTTTTGGGTTCCCTCGCAAAACTATTGCGTTCCCTCGCAATACTTTCAGGTACAGTCGCCAGTGTCTTGCGATGCAGACACTTTTATCCAAAATTACTTCACACAAATAGTTGGATAAATAAATAAATCGTTAAAATGAACGCCGCCTACCCAACGCTGAATGATATGATATTGATGATGAACGCAGAAACCAGCCAGAAGTTAGCTTCTTCTTCGCTGGTGAAAAGGGTATTGCGAGGGGAACGCAAAACTGCCCCCTCATTTTTTTTTTTCTCACCATGTCCCTACTATGCCTCCGTACAAATGTATCACTTGCATTTCTGGTTTTTGCCAATTAATATATAGCATCATTTCCGTGTGTGTGAGTGTGAGAGAGAGAAAGAGAGTGAGAGTAATTTTAATAAAAAGAAGGGACAGTACGTCACACACTTTGGGCCCTGACTGGGAGACGGCACTAACTTATCTGATGTAAACGCTGAGAAAGTCTCGCTGTGATGCAATAACCGGAGCTTATCTGAAATTCCCCGTGAAACCTTATTCAACGAGTGGATGTTTGGACGATTCCTCTAATTTAACTGATCAAACAAATATAAGCCCCTTTCATTAAACATGCTCGTGTAAATATTGAGAAACCTGAACACAAATACATTGTTGAGAATATCAATTACCATCAAATCAGTGACATAACAAGTGACACCAGCAATTTCCTATTTATTTATGACTCGCCGTCCTGTTATATCACCCTCACAACGTCTCCGTTGTTCCTGTCTTGTCTTCTCCAATTTATTCTTTACAGACCTGAGAGGCATGACGCTGAGCTATAAACAAAGGTGGAAGCTGTAAACATCGGTAAGTGAAAACGTCATTATTTTGTGCTGTGCTCTTTTAAAAAAACGGCGAGACCGCTCCCTCAGATTATTTAAAGCATATTGTAATCCTCTGGTAAGGTAATTGATTTTGTAATCCACCAGCCAGGTTCCAGCACCGGGTCCCCCTCCTACACATCTGAGAGCAATTATGGAAGTATTTTTCATCTGATTTTATTCAGATACCTTATTGACCAAAGTACGTTTATTTGAAAATCACCAAGAAGCACATTACTCTCTGGCTGTGGCATACTGCATTTAACACACGATTTCATTAGGAGAAAAATAAATAAATAAATAAATTATATATATATATATATATATATATATTTATATATATATATATATAATGGGGGCTTTGACATAACAGTCTTTCCTAACTACACATATAAACGTCTTATTAAAATCATTCTTTTAAGGTTGTTAGTAGTAGTAGTAGTAGTAGTAGTAGTAGTAGTAGATTTAGATGTAATAATGGTGACTATCACCCTGGTTGTGGCTTTGACTCGGTATACAGTGGCATGCATGTAAGACCAGTGTTATCTTTGTCAAGTGGTTGGCAAGCAATATGGCTGTTACTTGATCTCATGAGCAAACCTGGCCCCACAGATTTAAGTACACACACACACACACACACACACACACACACACACACACACACACACACACACACATTTTTACCCCCATCCCCACCCAACGCCACACACACACGCACATACTGGCTACTGGTGTTCTCTCTCTCTCTCTCTCTCTCTCTCTCTCTCTCTCTCTCTCTCTCTCTCTCTCTCTCTCTCTCTCTCTCTATTTATTTATTTATTTATCTGTCTCTCTTTGTGTGTGTGTGTGTGTGTGTGTGTGTGTGTGTGTGTGTGTGTGTGTGTGTGTGTGTGTGTGTGTGTGTGTGTGTGTGTGTGTGTCTGACCCGAAGGTCAAGGTGCAGTGACTGCGAGAGTTGTCTAGCTGGGCCTCTTGAAACTCTTGCCTTGCATTCCTGCGCCCTGAGGAGGGGGTTGTTGCAGCCAGGCTGAGAAACAGAGAGAGAGAGAGAGAGAGAGAGAGAGAGAGAGGGAGCAGTGGGGGTAGAAGGAAGCTGGTAGGGATTATGCACTGTTTCCTTGCCTTCCTAGAAGCCCTTGCTAGTTGTTCCCTCCCACTCTAAAACTTGAACCTGCTATTCTGCAGCTGTCCCGGCCCTCTAACTACCCAACTTATTTTCTCTCTCACTTTCTCCGTCTGTTTTCCTCTCATTCCTGTTCTACCCTCTCTCTCGCTCTCTCTCTCGCTCTCTCTCTCGCTCTCTCTCTCTCTCTCTCTCTGGGTCATGTGTAAGAGGATCACTTTGTTTCCGTTGCCTTTTTATGCGGTGCTGCAGACACATATGGAGGAGAGGATTGGATTTGAGGAGAAACTGATGGGGGTGCACAGCTGCACGGAGCAGAAGTCCCCTCCACCTCCCCATCGCTACGGCGGGACTATTGCCACTTTCTCTCTTTTTCTTTCATTCTCTCTCTCTGTCTTTCTGCCTCTCCCCGAGGGGTGGGGGTGGGGTGGGGGGGGAAGCGCCGTACGGGCGCACAGAAAAATGGAGTGGATCGGAGATAGAAGGGAGAAGAATCTTTCGTTCTTGGTGCTGGATGCAGGGCTGTTTGCGGTGAGTGATTATCTTTCTTTTTGTTTCTTCGTTTCGCTCGCCGCGGGGAGAAATTGAGGACGGGAATATCCTCGCGCCTGCAACCCTTGCGGTGTGACCGTTCTTTTGTCCACTTGCGCCGGCTTCCGATCAGCGCTACACATATTTACTGGTATTTTATCGGTTATTGTCTCGCACGTGCAGTTCTATTTTTGACCCGAAAGTCGGCGTGTGCTTCGTGGAGGATTTCTTTCACTGAATTCAAGTTAAAGCCTGATTCTAGCGATGAATTGCCGCTGTACTGACAAGGGGGCTTTGTGCCGCTGAATATGTACCAAGTTTGAGGGTCAAGGTAAAGACCGAAGAGAGGTGGTAGGACTCGACTTGGGTTGGGGGGGGGGGATTTGGAGGGGGTGAAGGAAAATGGCAGTTAGCCTAGATATTAAACCCAGAACGGTACCTCTGTAAACTTTTTCGGTACGACATGGACGTTGTGCAACAACAACGGGCCTGCCCTCAAAAACTTGGAAACAACCGTGTGCTTCAACTAACTTTTTACGAGGCTCGTTGTGGAGGCTGCTTATTTAGGTAATTGATGTGGTGCAGTTGCACAATGTGGTTTTGCTGTTTTTCTTCGACTCCAGGGCAGACTGAGGACTATCAGCTCTGACCACCGTGCCCAGTCAATCCCGTTTTAATGAAGAGGGTCGTTTGAAGAATTCTTGTTTTCATTTTATTAGCCGTTAGGTTATCTCAGTGGATTTTCTAAACTTGTCATGTTTATAATTTCTTCAAGAACAAAACACAGGTGCATTGTTTTTCCACAAAAAAAAAAAGAAGATTCTTCTTCTGTTGGACTGAAGTTGTGTAGTAGCAAGTTGTTTAGTAGCAAGTCATTTACAGCGCCGTCTCTACAAAAGCATGGGTGCGTTCATTCCTGAAATTTGCTGAAATGACTCCATTCCCAAACGGTGTTTTGCATATAAACCAAGAGCAATAGGACAGCTCTGTTTGAGTGTGTTAACTATTTTTTGGTGCGCGTCTGAGCCCGAAGCGTTGATGCACTTGGATGTCTCATCGGCTCTCGAGAGGCTTCGTCTAACTCCCTTCTCTCTTTCAGGAACGCTTCTTGCTCCGTGTTTTCCTAACTCTGTCCCTCCGTCCGTCCCCCCGTTAAATCTCCTCGTAACCTCCCGAGTAGTAAAATAGTCCTCCATAGGTATTAATGGACAGGTTTGTTTACTTGAAAGTAAGAATTTAAAAAAAATCAAAATCAAAACAAAGAAAACGATAAAAGGCGCGTGCAAAAAAAAAAGAAAAAATGGCATAGAGTTGTAGTATGATTTTACTTTTGATTATGATTTCAGTTCAGCAAAAAGCCATGATATTCTATGAGGAGAAATATGTGGGTTTCAAACGCAGCTGCTGCTCATTTATAAATACGTGCAAACTGGTTGATGCAAAATCTAGCTTATAATTTTGGGTTATGTGGGTCAGTCCAATGAATTAGCAGAATTGCTCACCTTCTTAATAGGAACTGATGAATTAACTGTAGATTTTTCTTTCCTTTTTTTTTTCTCCTTTTTTTTTTTTATAGTAGTAGCAGCCATTTCACCACTGGCTCGTATAGTTTCATAACAGCCAGTTAATTTGAGGACAACTTGGCTCAAAACTGAAGGTACTTTCCAAAGTGCTACAACTTTATTCTCAGTTTCATTGTCATGTCACCAGAGGACCTCCTGCAGCCATATGAAAATTCAAGCTCCGATTAAATACACATTTATTGTGTCCTTGCTCCTCGTCCGTATCGCCTCTCCCAGGCCAAACCAGAGTTTGCTTTTGTGCGTGTTGCTGTGAGCTTGCCGGTCTGATCCATTATTAATGCTTTTATGCCGTTCGTCTCAACTCTCGCCGCGTATTTACCCTTTGTGTGCCTTGATCAGATTGTAATTATATGCCTTCTTTCACTACTGCAGCCCTACAGTTATATGGCACTCGTGTTTATGGGAACGTTGCTCTGAATGTCGGCCTAAATAGCACGTTTTAAGAGGGTGAATAAATCCTCGGCGTTCATGTATTGTGCTGATGCTTCAGATAACTACAGGATTTTGGGTGGCTGTGGCAGAAATCGAACCGCTTTTGTTCAAATCTCCGCAGTCATTGATCAGTCCACTTTGTCATAGAGGATCTAGTATAGCTATATTATTTATCTGTGTAAAGGGGTACCTAATTCAATAATTTCTGCTATTTTCCTGTAGGCTCTATTGCTGCTCAGAGTTGTTTGCAGTTTTCCCTGTAACTTGAGGATATGTTATCTATTTGCCTCTCTAACCCCCATAACCAATTTTAGCCTATCCCTCCTACCTTAGTTATAAATTAGCTTGGTTGTTTGCAAGCAGTGAAAGGAAAGGCTCATTTAGTACCAGTGATTTATTAGTGGCTAACCTGCCAGTGCTGTGTGACTGACAGAGGTACCATTCACGATGAAAACAGAAACTCAGAAAGCCAGCAGGAACCGAGGCTCAGCTTCAGGAAATAGGAGGAGTGCTGCTTTCACTACCACTCACAGAAGAGAGAAATTGTGTACTCTACATTACCCCCATGTTTTTCAAGGTGTCATTTTCTTTTTAGAGTTCATGCCTCAGGCCCAGAATGCACTTGCTTGACAAACTTTCTGTCATTTTGCACCTGGGATAAATCTGGACGATGCCCAAATTTAAAAAAGTATGGCATGTATGGCCAGGGGGGGGGCAGTCTTAGATCATGTCTTTTTATGATTAGGACAACAGTGAAAACCCCGATACGCTTTGTGATAGCGAGCATTTAGCTAATGCAGCGGCTGTGTAAAAACCCCATTGTTTGCTTGTAAGACAGCACTTGTTATCTTGTGTTTGAGAACAAATGAACTATCGCTGCCTTACATCAAGGACGCAGCAGAACTATCCCAATCCCACAGCTAGAGGGGTCTGGGATTGCATATCTTCCCTTATTCTGGTAAACCTTAGTTCTTGGCTGACTGTAGAAGACTGGCTAATATAAATTTCTGTCTATGAAATGGGCCAGGCCATACGCCTCCAGCTGAGACGAGCTGCTCCAACAATAGCGCTTTTTTTTTTCTTCTTTTTCTTTTTTTTGCAGCCTGCAAAAGTTATGCTCTTGCCGTCTTTTTGGCTGCTCCACAGACAGTACAGTGCCCGATGTACTTTGCAATCTCACAGATCCCGTCTGCTTTGTGAAGAGACAGAGAAGAATTTGATAGGCAACAGTATAACCCCTCTTCGGTCTGCTGGTTTTAATGGTTTACATGTTCACTTCTGGTTTGAAGAATTTCCTGGCCTAAGCATTCTCAAACCCAATTAGTCCATGGTTCTGCACATGGTAATGTTCAGAAAACAGCTCTGTTGGTGATCCTACAGTTGCCTCTGGATCCTATTGGTTAGAAATATGCCTTCACTTTTCTCGAGTCTCCTTGGCCCACACCCAGCTCTGCACATTACTTGTCCAAGGTGGACAAGCAGCAAGTCTGGCAGCTGCTGAAGCCATCGCTCAAGAGTTGGAGAAGGACGCAATACTGTGAAACACTAACACTCGAGCGGTGTTAGTGTTAGGCCCTGCTCACACTCGAGTTTATGACGGCAATATTTTGCACTACAATCGATTCGTCTGAATGGAATTGTTGTCATTATCGGTGGAATTGCTTCCAATAGCGAGGTGAATTTGCAAGATGCCTTTGCGTAGAGTTCAATTTTGGCGAACTTTGAAAACATAAATTCACGCCGTCGACCATTAGTAAAACTGCTTTGACTGTGTTGACCTCTGACGATGCCGTTGCCGGAGAGAGTCCATAATGGACGAAGCATTACATTTTAGCGGCGTCACATCATCCAATTTTATACAGTTATGATCTGCCAGAATGCTGCACAACAGATATGCGGCATTGTTTGCGGTCTGTTGTGAAGTAGGAGTAGCTGGTATAACCATGTTCATTGATTTGTGTTCGGTGTCTTCGGTTGGCAAGCTTCCCGTACCACAAGGATGCGTGAAAAAAATGTTGCCCTGCCAATTTCTGGTGTGATTGAGTCCTAAGGTGTCTGTAGTCCATCGGTGGGAATTTCTCAAGATGTTTAAACCAGCAATGTACCTGCTCCGTACCTCTTGTCCTTCACTTCACTCGTCAGTCCCAGCTAAATTTGGGTCATAAACATTACTAGGGGGCATGGCGTGCCATCTATCTTTCACGAGGCACATGGTGTGATGCCGTGCACACACCCATCTTGGCCATGGCTTTGAGCTGTGAGTTGAGATTTTTCACAACGGCTTTAAATGAGCCTGTGGATCTCTTATATCTGAGATCACCATCTTGTAAGATCTGAGATCATCTTATAAGATCTGAGATCACCATCTTATAAGAGATTTCTCTTCTTGTTATGCTCTTCAGCCAACTATGTTAGTGAGCACCATCTTACAAGATCTGAGATCACCATCTTATAAGATCTGAGATCACCATCTTATAAGAGATTTCTCTTCTTGTTATGCTCTTCAGCCAACTATGTTAGTGAGCACCATCTTACAAGATCTGAGATCATCTTATAAGATCTGAGATCACCATCTTATAAGAGATTTCTCTTCTTCTTATGCTCTTCAGCCAACTATGTTAGTGAGCACCATCTTACAAGATCTGAGATCACCATCTTATAAGATCTGAGATCACCATCTTATAAGAGATTTCTCTTCTTCTTATGCTCTTCAGCCAACTATGTTAGTGAGCTGTACAACCTCCATGTGAATAACTATTGAATTAGGTGGAAAGCTGATGACAGAGGCGTGTTACTGTGGCAGAAGGTGCACAGTGTACTTTCACTTGCACACACACACACACACACACACACACACACACACACACACACACACACACACACACACACAAAGCATTGAATTCTCCCACAATTGGCCCCTATTGGGTTGGTTATAAAGGGAGGTGATGTCATGTCTGTGATGGAGACTCCGTGTCCCTTTATCAGTGATCCATTTCATATAACTGTCCCTTTTAACACAAAGCGAAGAGAAACAAAGACAGAGAGAGTGAAAGATAGAAAGAAATACAGAAACAAAGAAAGTGAGAGAGGAAAAAAGATAAAAGAAACAAAAACGTGAGAGGGGAAAAGAAAAACGAAACAAAGAGAAGCAAAAACAGAAATAAGAGAAAAAGAAACAGAAATAGGAGGCACACAAAATGAAGAGAAAAGAAAAATGACAGGAAAAAAAAAACCTCCAAAAGAAACAGAAAATGACACCAGGAAGTAAAGCAGAAGTTGTGTTTTCTTTTAGAACATTAATCTTACTCGGAGAACAACTGTATTAAACCCCGACCGAGCATCGGAGCTAGAATCAGAACCAAAACTAGAATCTAGGTTATGTGCTCGTTGACTTCACGGGGATTTGAGTTGATGAATTATAAAAGTAGAAAAGAAAAATGTCTAAATATGTATATACAGTTGGTGTTTGTTGCTAATTTTTCATTTCTGTTTGCATGAAATATGTTTTTAGACAATCGCCATCTTTCCTTCCGGTTTTCAAGTAGATTCCAAGTGGATAATTGAATGTCGTGGGAAAAATCAGGGGAAGTCAGGTGCATGTCCATCAGATCTGTTTGAGTGTATTAAATGCCGAGCATAGGCCTCCACCACGGCCCACGTGAAGTTAAAGATCAAGAAACGGGTGGTCATGTGACTGAATTCTGTTCACTTATCCTTTTTATTCTGCAAATCTTCCCGTCGCAATTCATAGAATTCGTTTCCATTGATTAAAAAAACGCGTCCACCTTAGTTAGGCGAGTAAAAGGCTTAATGTCTTCCATTTTCATCAAGTCTTTTTTTTTCCAAAAAGACAAATTTCAAAGAAAAAAAAGGTAGTAAAACAGCTCTGCAGCAGTAAAAGACATGTTGTACCTATGTAAGAGCTAGTACATCAAATTTACAACATCGCTTCTGTGTCAGCGTTGCATAATAGCTGTAAGGATTTCCGTTATTCGTCATAAATAAAGGCTATGGGACTGTAATCCCAGACCGGTACTGGTTATTTCAGCACTTCATCTTGAAAGTGTTAGTTGTAGCTTGATAGGTCTTATTTGCATATCCAAGTTGGCAAATACATGCATCCTTTTATGGTTTTCACCATTTCCAAAGCCAATTTGTTTTGGACGGTTGCCTGTTTCCTCGGGTCAAAAGATCAGTGGCAATTTGTCTGCTCGCCTCGGAGCTGACAGGAGCTCATCCTCCCCGTCTGAGAGCTGAGGGGAGCGCGTCTCGTCGGGGGACTCGGTCGTCTGTATTTATGTGTGTGGGTTGGGCCTACTGTCGTTAACCACATGACATTAACTCTAAATTGTTTTAAACAGCTCGAGTTCTTTTTTTACCCGTCTCGGCCTCGGCCTTTCAGTGGTCACAGCGAGGTCGCAGGTTGGGGGGTTGGAGTCTGTGTGTGTGGGGGGGGTGGGGGGCAGACTGTAGCACTCGGGAGTACATTGGGAAATGGCCTCCATACATTTAGCATTTCCTTCCAGCGGGAAGTCGCGTCAAGGCTGCGCGGCGAGGAGGGGCGGAGGCGCTGGATAATGGAAACACAATAGGCTAAGGCAAACATCGGGAGTGAGACAAAGGCCACTCCACGCAGGTCACAGTGGGCAAACTCTTCCCATTATCTGAGGGAAGTGATCTTAATTGAGGGAGTTTTTAAGCCCATCAGCAAATTAGGGGCTGTGCTGAGTGGCCGGCGAGTTGGTTGGTGATCAAAGCCTGCAGCGAGGGTCTGTTCAGAAAGGATAGCGCGCTAGCCACAACACCCCACAACATGGGGCTAGCTTGGAACCGCGCATGCTATCACGACCGTGTTATCACTGTGGAGAGTATTTACCCGCGGGGAGGCGGGGGCTCGGTCTTCTTTGTCATCTGAAAGCAATACAGCTAATGCATTTCATAGGGACAATGGCAAGATGTCTGTGCCACATGGGTTAACTTTTTTTTATTTTATTATTATTTTCCAATGTCCATCTGTATACATTAATGCCATGTTTAATGTGGAGTGTTACGACACATAAAAATATGTCTTCAGATGAAATGCACACATAAAAACGAATTTAAAAGACATATTTTGTAAATCGCTAAACAACATCTCGATGAACGTTATCGTTTTAGTGATTATACTGATGCATTAGTTATCTGTTCAGTACATTTTTTTTTTTTTTTTGGGTTCGCCCTGAGTAATGCCTTCTTAGGTGCTTTCTAATGATAAAGTCTGTGTTCGAAAAGCAAGTCAGTCCTCCAGCAGTTAATTTATTAGCCAAACAGCCCCAACTACGTGTGTTGTAATTTATGACTCGAAAACAAGAAGTCAATTACAGGGTAATTACATGCTCTTAAAGCAGGAGACTTTAACTGCTGCACTTTATGAACATTTATAACATTGTTTCTCAATAAACACAATCTTTTATCTTGGGGTGGTTGGGGGGGGTCCCCCCCCCCCGAGTATTGTCTAGCCTCTAGAAAGCCACACGTTCAGCCCTTATCTTTAGAGGGACGTCTCAGCGTGGAATTCACCAATTTGAGAGATATTTTTACCGAGAGGGAAAAGCGAGAAAAAATAAACTCACTGACAGGTTGGACAGATAAACACAGCTCTATTCTCAGAATCATTTAAGTGGCTCAAGTCAGTGGCTATATATTCACATGTGGTTGTGCAACTGTGCGTCTTGAGTGTGTGTGTGTGTGTGTGTGTGTGTGTGTGTGTGTGTGTGTTTTGCGTGTGAAACCTTATGCGTGTTTGTGTGACTGAAGGGCCATTATGGGACAGGCTTTTAAGGGAGATCTGGGAAGTGGAAACCTAATACTGCCTGACTGCTGCTCTTGTGTACATGAACCCCACAGCTGCTGGAGGGAGAGCGAGCGAGCGAGGGAGGAGGGGAGGGGAGGCAGAGAGAGAGAGCGAGAGAGAGCATGGTGCGCTCAGTAATTAGTTGTCTGGTTTTCTATTGACCAGTCTGATGCTGGGGCCTTAGGGACTGTTAAATTTGCTATTGAGAGTGAAAGGATTATGCACCCAAAAGAAATTAAACAGGAGCAATGAATAGATTGTGAAGCAAAATGGAGGGCTGCTTTTTTTTCCCCCCCTCTATCTCGTCTTTTTCATTCAGAGGCCTTCATATCCTGGTCAGAAGTAGGCTGTATTTTCCCCCGTCAGAAACTACTCCTTTTCATGTTCCAGGTAAATTGAAAAAATGTAGGCTCATCATTGGTCAGGACAGCTTTATGTAGTGATAAAGACACTCAATTTTAGAATGACCCCTTTCAAAAAAACACACACACACACACACACACACACACACACACACACACACAATACCTCCATTTGGTATTTGCTGTCAAATCTGGAGCCTGTGCAGGGCCTGGCTTTCAATGGAGGAAAAATTCAAAATCATTTCCGCATGTTAGCCGTGAAGGGTACGATGTTGTGAGGGTGTAATGAAATCTGTTTGAATGGAGGAGTGGTGACTGGGCGGGGAATTGATGTCTCCTCCTTGGCTGCCCTGGGGAAGGGAGATTTGTGTCTCTGTTTACTCCCGCTGAGATTGGTCTCACTTGCAGCCACACAGTAACATCCTCCACATGCCTGCAGAGATTCAGACCCGGCGTACACGCAAACGTATGGAGTTACCGCCGCGTCGCTTTTGACGTTTCCAGCGCGGTCAGACTTGCAGGGCATCATTCTCGCCAGTTTTTTTTTTTTAATTGACTTTACAGTCACTTTTTAGCTGCGAAGCACCTCGTGCCCTGCTTCTGATTCAGTCGCTCATTCACAAGCTGACATTTAGTCTCACGTTTATCTGTTCCATCTGTGAAGATTCGGGGGGTGGAAGGCTGTGAAACACCCCCTCAAATATTTGTGAGTCCCATCTAAAAATACATGCTGTTGTAAAATACTAAAGAATTTTTTTTATTTAACGTTGTAATCTTCATTGATAAGAAAACTGGCAAATAAATATTTTTTTCTGCACCCCCACCACTACGCTCTCTTAGCCTCTCTATCTCTCATTCTGTCACTTGTTATTGTCCATGTGGTTTCATTCGAGGTAGGGTTTCACAGAAACGCCACTGACAGAGATGCCACTAAGACTCTATCGCCTTTAATCTGCTTAAACAAATCAATCTTTTGATAAAAGTCTTAAAGTATTTCTGATGTATCAGCTTTCTTTTCTGGGTTGTCGGTTAGCTAAAAACGAGGTAAGCCCTACGTTCCCTCAGCCCTATGTTCCCACATGAATTGAGGTTAGGACTACTAGGGCTGGGCAATATTTTGATATTGTGCTGATATCCGATATAAGGCTGGGCAATATATCGATATTATACCGATATCGGGATATAGGGATGGGCACTATATCGATATTATACCGATATTGTGATGCAAGGCTGGGCAATATATCGATATTATACCGATATCGGGATATAGGGATGGGCAATATATCGATGTCATACCGATATCGCGATACAAGGCTGGTCAGTATATCGATATTATACCAATATCACGATGTAAGGCTGGGCAATATATCGATATTATACCGATATCGTGATACAAGGCTGGGCACTATATCGATATTATACCGATATTGTGATGCAAGGCTGGGCAATATATCGATGTCGTACCGATATCGCGATACAAGGCTGATCAGTATATCGATATTATACCAATATCGCGATGTAAGACCGGGCAATATATCGATATTATACCGATATCGTGATACAAGGCTGGGCAATATATAGATATTATAGCAATATTGTGATACCAGGCAGGGCAATATATCGATGTTATGCCGATATCGTAATATAAGACTAGATATCGTCTGGGATTTTGGATATCGTAATATCATGATATGACAAGTTTTGTATTTTCTTGGTTTTAAAGGCTGAATTACAGTAAAATTGATGTAATTTTTTGAACTTACAAGACTGTTCTAGCTGTTCTAGTATTTGCCTTTACCTACTTAGTTATCATATAGGCGTTAGTGATGATTATTAACTAAAATCTGGTCGTGTAAATATTTTATGAAAGCATCAGTAGCCAGTCCCACGATATCGATATCGAGATATTTGGCCCCAAAAATACCGTGATACTTAATTTTGTCCGTATCGCCCAGCCCTGGTCCAGGTTAGGTCGGGGTCAGGATGAGGGAACATAGACACGCTAAAAACACGATTCAGACGAGCTAACTTTAGCTCTGCTGAGCCACGGCAAAAGCATCTGTTTTACACTGTCAGTGTTAGCCGTCCAATGAGGATATGATGTAAATGATATGTGACGTTAGTGACTCATTTGACTCAAAACGAGCAGTCAGAACTAGGCTCTCTTCCAATTATAAAACTTAAGACAACGATACCCTACCGTTCTGTTCGTGACAAAGTCACACAACAGTTGTGTTTTGCATCTGTGACACCGATGTGTTTTTTTCCCCCGACCGCACGGTAACTCAGCCGAGCGAGAGAAAAAAGCAAAAAGGCCCCAGAAGTAATAACCGGGGTTAGCGTTAGCCTTCATCTGCATCAAGCGTTTGAACCTGCTGAACTGTCGGCCTCGAGTGTATCTAGTGGATGATAGAGAGATGATGTCATGTTCTCTCCCAGTGTTTGTCTAGCTGGCAGAGGCCGGCCGGGCCTGCTGCTGGAGAGAGTCACAGTATGACTCAGTCAGGCCCCAGAGCAGCCTAGCAGGACATTGTCCAAACACCAAGATAAAATCAAGCAACACACACACACACACACACACTTCTTTTTGTGATCCCCATTGCTACAAAAATCCACAGCCCGAAATTACTCCGTGTTCGCCTCTTTGATTCTGTCCTGACAAAACAAAATCTACGCTGGCATTAACCGGAAGATGTTATCCGTCCAAGTCTCTCGTGATCCAGTAAAAGCAATACGGGAAAAAAAAGAAAAGAAAAAGCAACCAACCTCGTCGATAAGACAGCCGGGATCCCTTTGTGGTTATCGTGGTACAGATAATAAAAAAAAAAAAAGGATGGCCGGGTACAGGTGGCTGGTGCCGGGCTGATGGTAACCAGACCTGACCCCCGAGTGCACGCAAGTAAAATAAATCACTACCGAACAATCACAAGGAGCACGATAACCCATCGTTCAAACCGCCCCTGCGTCGTTTAAACACCCGTCACGCGGTGCACTTCTCTCGCGGCGTATCGGTATCGGGACGGGGGAAATAAACGGCTCGGGCATGGCACCGTTAGCCGGATGTCATCGGGTTCGGACGTACAGCACGGGAGGGCCTCCCAGCGACTCGTACCGACGATTATCACTTTTGTTTTAAAAGGGGGGTGGGGGGGGGGTGAAGCACGCAGGCCAAAATCCTTGCTGTGTGAACGGCTCCACACAAGTCTCTGTGTGTCTGTATGCCGGTGATCTGCACCGACCGGTGGGCCTGTTGCTGCTCGGCACAGCCCCCCTCTGTGCTCCAGTTGTGCAACGAAACCTAGTCGCACGCCTCGGGAGATCCCTTTTTCTTTTTTCTTTCAGCAGGAAAATGATAAAGGGGTGGAGGACGGCGGGCGAGGCGTCATTGTGGCGGGGGTGTAGCGTGGAGGCTCTCTCGCTCGGTGTACGTCGGCGCCGTCGGGCGGCGTATGAGCGGTGCATAATCACGCCGCCGTCCTGTGCTGTGAAGTCGAGGGCTGCGCTTATGAGTGAAGCACCTTGAGAAACCTGTGCACGCTGCTCTCCTCATCAGTACTGCGAGTGTTATCCCTGGCAAATATCACACGTTAGCTTAAGATGCACAGTATCTGGCAAATATCACACGTTAGCTTAAGATGCACAGTACAGCAAAACTAACAACAACTGCACATTTCCACCTATAGCCGAACGGAAACCGCTCTTCGCCTCAGGGCTGATATGTTTTTTCACATTTTATTTTTCCGGGTGTTTCCGTCAGGCGCGCTTCGCTGCACACAGGTAAACGTGAAACTGGCGTCTAAGAAAGCAGACGGACACACACAACATGTGCGTCCCTCTGTGTGTGTGTGTGTGTGTGTGTGTGTTCATTGTATTTGTGCCTGTCTGTAAGTCGCTGTCACTGTGGATGCTGCGCCCCCCCCCCCCCAGAAAGCGGATTGAGGCTCGTCGGCAGTCGTAAACCATGCTGACTGAGCTTTCTACACCCCCCCCCTTCCCCTAACCTCCCACCCTACCCCGAACCCACCTTTAATAGCGAGACGGTACTAGGGGGTCTGTCTGAGGCAGACCCGTGGAGGTGAATAATCGAGGCGGATGACGTTGTATATGTGCATAAGGTGTGGGGGGGGTGGTGGTGTGCGCCGCCGTGTCTGGCTGAGACACATGTATGCACACGTGGCGGTGTGGCGGTGACGCCGGCCGGGGCTCACCTCGGGCCTGACAGGTAGCAGATAGAGGATGCAGGAGAGAACCAGGGTATGCACATCTGCTTTATATTCTGTCTTTTTGTCCTTTTGTGTCGCCGTCTGTATTTCCAGCGTGCTCGTCCAGCCGTCGGCCGCCGCGCTCACCGCCTTTACGTGGCGTCCCGCCGGTCGTCTTTAACTCTTTTGTCCGGCTGAGTTTGATGTGCCGAGGTGCCGGGGCACGGCCCGCGTGGAGATGTGTGCGTGTGTGTGTGCGATGTTATGAGAAAGCATGCCTGAATGTGTGTGTCCATAATTGTTTGGATAAACCAGCTTCCTTGCTGACAAGCTTGACCTTTGTCTGTCTCGGGGTGATCGGGAGGGTTCGAGAGAGGGAGACAGGGATGGCGAGAGGGCAGTGTGTGTGTGTGTGTGTGTTTGTGTGTGTGTGTGTGTATTAATATATATATATATATTTTTTATTGTCTATTTCTAAATGTGCTTTCCCAACGATTCCACGCGGCCCGCTCGTACCCAGACGAGCAAATGTGTGTTTTCTCCCCCCCCCCCCCCTCGGACGGCTCTCCCCGCGTGAGACGGGGGGGCAACTCGCCCCGTCTTTCTTTAGCATGCCCTGCATTCATATGGAAATGGAGGGCAGAGGAGGGACAGATTCTCACATCAACTTGATCTGGTCATGAATGGGTCGCCTGTGTTGGGACTGACCCAGAGCTGACTTTTAAGACGCTGCCCACCTTTTGCCCCCCCCCACACCACCCCCACCCCCTGCCCCCCGGACCAGCGGGCTGAAAGGCGAGCACATTTCAGCCGGCGAGGGACATGTTTACCCTCCGTTGCCCCTCGTGTGCACACACAGTCGCACTTAAGAAAAGACAAACGTTCTCATAACCGCGCTCGCACAATGGGACCCGGAGCACACGGGAGCGTCGGGGCGCGAGCCTCGTTCACAGCCGCCGTCTCCGTCTCGCACATGCACAGACAGCCGTGTTAAATCCCAGGGAGACGCCGGTGTTTCACCGGGGCTCTCCTTTTTTTTTCCCTCTCGTGTCTTTTCTTTTTTGTAGACCCTCTCCTCCCTCCCCCCGGCCCTCTCACACCGTCGCTGTAACAGGATGGCGGTGCTGCTTGGACCGAATGGTGAAAAGTTTGGCTTCACGTCGGTGTTGGAAGGCATTTTTGTGATTTGTCTCTTTTTTTTTTTTTGGTTTTGTTTTTGAGATTTGAGCCAGCAAAGAAATGATTACAATCCATCATGAGCAAATGAGTCCTGCAATTTATATTAATATGGGATGATTTACACAACGGCCGGTGGATATTTGTAATTTATCGTCTGGCAGTGAGATTGGACTATTGTTGTGTTTATGTGGCACATTCGCTTCGACAAAAAGGAAAGCCTGGCAAGCGAAAATGTTTACAATATTTGCTTCGATTAACTGCGGTTAAAACGAATTGTAAAATGTTTCAAATTTATTAGGCACATAAACACAACCCAGGATATTAATAATTAACATAACGCTAAACGATATCAGTTATTCCTGCCTGAACAGGATGGGCACGTGAATGCTGCAGTGAGGACACTATTGTTGCATTCAATTACTTGCTGTGTTTTGCCATTGAGAGGGTCTGTATAAAGCGACGCAGGATTACGGCAATTTTGTTTTTATCACGATGTCGGTGAATTAATATGGCATCTGAGAAGTCCCGTTTCCAATAAATCTGTGTTTCCTTCTCCGGCGTTGTATTTTTTTTTCGCACAATGGGCCTCCCAGACTTGACTGCCGCGGCTGGATGCGACCGTGGGGTTCCATCAAACGAGATTTGTCTCGGTGGATATGCCGGTTTTGTCCTCCAGGATTAGTGCCCGCCACCCTATCTAACGCTAGTCTGTGCTACTTTGTCTTTTATAAGAAGTAGTGGCCGTGTGGGGCTTGGCTCCGGCACAGCACGACACCCAGCAGTTACATTTAATCTCGGTTTCAGATCCATTTCAATTCATCTCGGGTTTTTAAATTTTACATAAATCCAAATTTAGGTTTTTTGTTTTTTTTTGGGTGAATGTTTACTGTGTCCAACATGCAAAATGTGTTGAGGTTATCGAACAGTGCCCAAAAGTCCTCGTTTTGGTTGATTCAAATATCAATTTGCAGTTTAAAACGTATAAACAATATACAGTATTTATACTGTATTTTAAATTTTGGTATTCTATATGAATTTTGTAACGTTTGCATGCTACAAACCTTTTGATGACGAAAGGCTTTGTGGTTTTGTTTGGTTTTTTTTGGTCAGCGTCTGCACTCGAATTTTCCTTTCAAATTGCCTGTTGTTGCTACATTTTGGGAGTTTAAGTATCCACACCTCGCCACAATATGTCACAAATTGAAGCGCGACGTGTCGTCCCGCAGGTTAATAACACAAGCATCTGGCCCGTAAAAAGAGCAGCACGTTGCAGGAGGGCCTCTCTGTGTACGTGGCGTTGCTTTGTCTCTCCATTAGCACTCATTCAAGAGACAATGAGTTGGAGGAGCGGACGATGGGCTTGTTAACACACAGGCATTAGCGAGTCAGTGTGAGTCTTTGTGAGGGAGGGGACACTCCTCTAGTGTTATGATGGGAGTCTTTCACTAACAATGCACTCCACTCCACCACGACAAGTGTCCAGCCACTGAATAGGGAGGATTTGTTGCTCTACACCTAATTAAACGGTCCTTTGAGTAGTGGTTATGGTGAGGGGCTTTTGTTCCAATTCACCTTCTGAAGCAAATTGGGAAGCTTATATTTGACTTTGGTGACAGTAACGGCGAGCGCTTGAAAGCCTACCTTGCAGCGGCAGACACAAAAGGCCGCCTTTCATACGGCGCAATCGTAGCGCGGCAGAGCGTCGGCGATGTATGGAGACGTCCCCAGGTGACTGTTTTATCTCGCAAATTAGCACGGCGTCTCATATCGAGTCTGTTTGATTAGGAGGCAGCCTCGGATTTGTTATTTCTCCGCAAGGAAAAATGCCAAAGAATATTGAAATGTTTGATTATAACCGACTCTTTACGTGTTAAGTAAGACAGCAAATTTTGTAAGTACCCCAAAAAACATGAATAGAATTTTTGACTCGGTGATACCCACAGCGGATGTGTACGGGGCCCGACGATGTAGTGAAGATGTTTTTTGTGTGCTTAGCATAGTCAATTTTTGGCAGGGCCGACCCCGGGGCTTTAGGAGATTATGATACTCTCCGTGCTTTGTACAAGAGCCCCTGGGTTTGACCCGAAGGGAGGACGGCTGCACGCCTTTGTGTCTACGAGGTGGGACGAGGAGACGCGGAGTCGAGGGTATAAAAAAAAAAGAAGAAGTAATAAAGGTCCACGTCCCTCCATCTCGTTTGTGCACGTGTCGAGGAAGTGCCCGGCGCTATTCGGTCATCGAGGGTGCCGCGTACCCTCCGCTTTCCCCCCCCCCGCAGACGTTAAGCAGAACCTGCACCCTATAGATAGAACAGATGTAAGCATGCCGAGTCACGTGGCGCGCCGGCCCACCAATCTGCGTCCAGGAAAACAGGAAGGGACTAGGTCAGAGTTGAGAGAGGGCATACGACTTCATATCCCTTGGAAACTTTCTCTCGTACTGGGTGGGTGGGTGTCCCCCCCCCGGCCGGGAGTGATGGACGTATGCAACCATTGGCGGGTCGTGACTTTGCTGCAGTGACATTAGACATGGTGGTTCTGCAGCCGGCAGTTGGCTGCCACTGTATCCAGGCAGGACCCCGGTGATAATAAGATGGCTGGTTTTGTTTCATGTCCGAGGGAACATCTGTCAAAGCTGTGGTTTGTGTGCGTGTGTGTGTGTGTGTGTGAGAGTGAGTCGTGCAAGGAAATCCAACGCGGGCCTTTGTTACATTTTAATTGATTTTTGTTCTGCCTGTCATTCAATTACAACCTAAATATGAAGGATGATGTGCGCTATATTTTACATTTCACCGGGCTGCACCAGCAACCTGACTTTCTGCTCGGCCCCGTCAGGACACCGGGATATGCTGACATGGCCTTGAAAGAATAATGCCTCGCCGGAGCGCCCGTCTGTTTCTTTTCTTTCTTTCTTTTCTTTTTTCTTTTCCAGTCGTGCTGTAATACGAGGCAAATTATAGTGATAACCGCAGTGTTTTCTTTTTTTATTTAGCGCTGTAATTGAACGTAAAAATGTTATAAGCCCCGACTAATAAACAAAAGCTAAAAAAAAAAAATAAAAAAAGAGGCTTTCATTTTGTAGTGGGGCCAGATTTTACTGTGTGTGATCACAATAGATAACACACAGGGCATGTGTGAGTGTGTCGTGTTAGTGCAGGGGGGAAGGCGAGGAAGAGGTCTGGCTTGGTTTTTCTAGCAGATTCGGCCCACTTGCTCCCGACGCCGAGGTGCGTTTTGGTTTAGTCCTGAGAGCCGCCCGCCCCCCACCCCCCACCCACATTCGTCCCCAATCACCCTCCCCTCCAGCAACCACCCCCCCTTCACACCCAAAGCACATCGCTCCAGATTTATTTATATTTTTTTTTCTCTTCCACACATGTCTCGGTAATATTACATTTCATTTTGAGTCACTTGGATCACAGTGGTTACCTGTTTTTTTTTTGTTTTTTTTTCTTCTTCTTCTTTCACTGTTAAATTAAAGTAGAAGAAATTCAAACAAAACAAAAAAGCACTTGTATCGAAACAGCAAATTGCCATGTTAAACACAGGAAAAAAACAGTTTATCATGATGAAATCTGCTTTTTTTTTTGTAATGTGCTATTGTTATTATAATAATAATGTTAACATTATTGTTCAAGTTAGCTGTTTAAAAGGTAAAAACAATTCTAACAGAGATCAAAACAATCAGAATTATTCAACACTCGGTGATATTTCTTTGCTGAAAATATTTTCTGCCGGACCTCACGTAACGCCGCGTATGAACAATAGAAGAATATCAGTAAATGCTGTTAGTGCATGTTGCTGTTACTCCGCCACGATTATCTATTTATCTATCTATTTATTTGTTTGTTTGTTTTCCAACCCGGTACCAGAGCCCCCGCGTTAGGAGGTAAAGCGGCGTCTGTGCCGTGGCTGCGGGTCCGAGCCGCCCTGCGGGCTTTTTCTGAGGTGGACCAGGGGGGGGCTGACCGTGGAAGCAGCCTTGATTATTTTTGCGAACACAATGGCCTTGCCTTCTTACTTGACTGGTTCCTTTGCTTTCCTTCCTCTGGCTTTGAGTTTGCTCATTTTCTGCCCTGTTTTGTTCCCCCCCCGTGCCCCCTTTGATTGGCCCCTGCATAGCAACCCGTCACATGGGACCTGAGCTCTCTGGCTGCTCCCCGCTCGCTGCCTGCAACATCTGACTGCAAGTAGCACATTTTACCAGATTTATGATTCTGTTTTATTTATTTATTTATTTATTTTGATTTCGTCACAGTTGGTCCGCCACTGGTCACCTCTGGCCGGCCGGCCGGGTGGCGTCGACAGAGTATTTTAACCAGCGCCGTCCTTTACTTTCAATATTAGCAAGGCAAAACACTTCAGCGTTGTGAGGTCACTTAACCTCGGTACTATTAATCACTTGGCGTTGCGTTCACGCTATCTTTGCAAACAAAAGAGAGATTAATTTGATCCCGTTAGTTAATTTCAAAGATGACTTGTGCGAGGGAAGCCGCGAAGCCGCTGCTGGGAATCCTCCTGCCTTTTGTTCTCATTACATCCAGCTCACACACAGTTTCAAGTTTCTGGGAAACACTGGGACCGACTAGTTTATCAAATATTATGGTAAGTGGCGAGTAAATGGGTCGTAGCTAAATGAAATAGTCGTTTTATTCCCCTTTTTTTCCCCATGTGTGATTGGGTTGCTGTGTAGGTAGATGTCGACTGTGGTCATCTCACCTTGTACTGAAGCTGTTATCAGAGCTCCCAGCATGCCTCCTCCCTCTCTCTGTTTCTGTCTCGCTCCTTGTCAGACAAGTGCACCAGCTCGCACATAAGCATTTTGCTGCTGGAGGCGTTACAACCACGTCGCTTACGTGGATCACACACGACAATATGCAAATAAATAAGTGTCGTTTCGGTTTCTTCAAAGCGCCCCGTTAATAAAAATGCTGCCGCACTCGTCAAGACTCGACACACCGGTCTGGACCTGAAATAGCAGTTGTTTATCCCCGCCCTGTTTTGTGATATGATTTACTTCTTATTAGAAATATAGATTTTTTTTCTTCAAAATAACAAAATGAATTTGATATAAAAAAACCAAAACATGCTCGTCTAAAAAGAAGTAAACAAATGCAGCATTTTGAAGCCAGGTGGTAATATGGGGGTTTTGTTCATTGTATTATATATTTTCTTTTACATTTCAAATATTTCACTTAGAAAGGAATGAAAATAAAACGTGCAAAAGCTCGGCGTTGGAATATGGGAAGGGACACAGCCGTTTAAATAGACGTTTGCAGCTAGTTGCAACTGTTTGTCCCTGGGTTTGGAATAACCCATAGATTAACGGTGTTTTTATCCACTTCTGCATTCTTACATTTTTGGTTTTTTTTTTTTTTTTGTACATCATGAAGTAATTTGTTTCAGCTCCACACACAGGAATTAGAAAAACAAAATAAATATAGAAAAAAAAACATTTCCAGCAAAATCCTGAGCCGTACTTAGTAAGCTATGAGTCATCATGACCTCACTATGTGGCAATATCTGTCAAACCGTGTCATAATTTGTATAAATCTCTGCAGAGAGAGCGAGACAACATGTTTCAATTAAGAGTTAGAGTCTTACAAGTGAGGGAGAGAAGAAATCACAGCTCTGTCCCACAACACAGACCTGGGTCGAGAGCGAGGAGGAGGAGGAGGAGGAGGAGGCGGAGGAGGAGGAGGAGGGGGAAAAATGCTTGCTAAGCTATCCGTTTCACACACGCAGGGACAGAAGGTTCGATATTCATTCGATCGATGAATGAAAAGGCACAATGGCAAAATCGGACGGGCTCCTTTTCAATTCCACGTCTCCAATGTCCCCCCCCCCCCACACACACCCCCACCCCTCTCACCGCCGCCACCACCACCGCCGCCGCCGCCACCGCTCCAACAGTCTGCAGTCGCTGGGCGGCTGGTGTGGCAGGCAGAGAGAGAGGGAGAGGGAGAGAGGGAGAGGGGGAGAGAGAGAGAGAGGAGTGCAGGGGTTACATCAAGGCTGCTCCCTGGACCGTGCAAACAAGTCTAGACCAGTGACCTGCTCAATGGCTCCTTTTGAGGAGCGGGGCAAGTTCGGTCAGAGCAAGGAGAAAGGCAGGCATAACCCTCCTTTCACTGCCGAAGCCGCTCACAGCTCGCCATCGCCAGGAGGTAAGGAGGGCCGGGAGGGCAGGCATCTGCTTCCATGGTTACAGGCCGGGTATGGGGACCCTACTATTGAGGAAGCTCCGTTCTCATGCTCCCACAGAGGCAATGTCACGCATTTTAAAACGCGTCAGGCCAGGGCGAGGACCACAGCCACAGCCACAGCTACAGCGGCAGCGGCGGCAGCAGCAGAGTCGCTCTCTTTGAGAGGGAAATAAAATGATAGCACATGTCAGTTTGGGAGGGGGGGGTGGGGGGCAGAGGGGGGGGGACGACGCGCTTTGGGATGGGGCAGCGGCGTGAGCTTGAGAAAGAAAGATGCGTCACATGATGGTGGCGACTCCCCGATTCAAAGTAAGGTGGGGGGGGGTTGTTGTTTTGTTTTTCTCTCTCTCTCTCTCTTGTCGTGCTGTTTCACAATGTGTCGGGCTAACATTTGCGCCGCTTTTGTACACGAATCGCATTGTCCCGTGGAAGTCGGCGGCAGAAATGATTTATCCTCGCAGGGAGCAAAGGTCAAGGTTTACGTGGCGCGGCATTATCTTATTAGCGAGGATTCACTCCAGCGGCCGCCGGCGTGCAAGTTTCCAACAAAGTCAAATTAGAAGAAGAAGAAGAAAAAAAGAGGAGGCCGTCGAAGCAAACGATTGGTACAAACATATCGTTTGCATCGACGTGTTTAGTAATCAACATGTATTTTCTAAATTAGCGGAAAGCTGCGCCTAAGCCATTAGCATAAATTTGCGCGCAGAATTGTGTGTGGATTTACGACACAACACTCATACCCGACTTGAAGAGTCACGTTTGTTTGTTGACTTGTTTATGTTCTGGCACTAGCCTGTGTGTGTGCGTGTGCGTGTGTGTGCATGTGTGTGCGTGTGTGTGTGAATGGATGCTCTAGGCCTTTCTTGAAGAGGGACCGCGAGTGGGAGGCAGGGGTGTGTGTAGGAACGTTGAATTTGGTCATGCAGCTGACGCTTCAGCCCCGAGCGCACTCCAAACAGACCGGACAGATGGCCGGCCCCGAGGAAGGGCTCGGGGCGGCGGATTTGCTCCCGGACCGTGGGAAAGTCTTTGGCTGACTTCACCTGCTCAGGGAGCTGTGACTGGATTAAACAGCAATGAAAGAAATGAGAAATGAAAACTAACATAGCACACAGAGAACGGTATAGAAGGCTTTGTGTGAGGCGCTTGCTCGTCGCGCCTTGTTGTTTTTTTTTGTTTTTTTTGAACAGAAAACCGGAGGGCTGCAGACCTGTGGAAAAGATTTGCTATTTTGATTTTAAAAAGGGGGGGGGGTCTGGAGTGGGGGGGGTGGAATAGAAAAGTTTCTCTGAATTTATTTTTTTCCTCTAGTATTAAAGGGTGGTGGGGTTGATGGGTTCATCCAGTTTTTTTTTTTGCACGTGTCTCCGTAATCCTAATTGGAAGCAGTTGATCTTTGGTTCTGCACGACGTCGGACGTAGTGCTCGGCCGTTTTAATCTCTGCTTTTGATTATCTCGGAGAGATGACCATGTGTGCCGTTTGATTTATTGTTATAAAAAAAACAAAAAAACGATGAGGCCGCGAGTCGGTCCTCCCATCTGATTAATGTTACGATGCATACATTCTTCCAGCCCGTGCTCGCAGGAAACCGCAGGCCATACATTTGATGGGACATCAATTATCCGTCCGAACGTGCAGGGAAATTAGATGGCCCACATGCGTTTGAAACATTGTGTTCCGATTACTCTGTTTGTGCGAGCGGCGGGAGTGTACGTAGGGTCCGCATGAAAAGGTACGCTGCCAAGTTTTCGCTCTTGTCTCCGAGCGAACAAATGGGAGCGTGGAGGAGTTGAAGGGGGCGCCGTTAAAATTCAACTCGGGTTCGTTGCATCATGTGCGAGGCGGTGGTCTGTTTTTCTTGTGTCGCGTCACAATGCGGCGCCGTCCACTCACACGTCAGAATGGCGGTTTTGATATGGCAACTACATTTAAAACTGGGGGACGATAGCCCCCCTCGCTGTGCTGAAACCGGTAGACACAACACTCCTGGATGATTCACATTTGGCCGAAGCGTTGTGAGGATACCCCGCTTCCTGTGGTCTGAGCATTACGAGGCTGGTGTGTGTGTTTGTTTGTGTGTTAATAATAATGTAATTTGTTGGTTTCCATTGTGTTCCATTGTCGAGGACGAAAGTCGGCGTACTCTCTGGAGGTGTTGCTCGTCAATGACCACGTCATTTGGGCGGTGAAGAAAATGATCCTTCGAAAGGAAAAATTTTGATTTTTATGAAAGCTGTGTTGACTTAAATCTGCAAATGTCTTAACTACAAGCCACTGGTGGCTTTTTTCGAATGCCGTGTGTTCGCCAAGGTACGAGACTGCATGTGAAAAGGCGTCATCGTCGACAGAAGCTGAGCGCATGAGGGTTCAATCCGGGTATGAGTCAAGTGCTCTCCATCCGGGGAGTGTGTGTGTGTGTGTGTGTGTGTGTGTGTGTGTTGGTGGTGGTGGTGGTGGCTGGTTGTGGTGCTGGTGGGTGCTGGTGATGGGGTCGGGGGGGGAGTTGTAGAGAACTAATCAAAAGTGGCCGTGCCCAGTTGCCGTGCTTGACTTGAAATGGGAACTTAACTCAGGAATGTTCGAGATACCGTCCAAGGATTCGGAGTGGAACGCTTTAGTCATAGCTTTATTGTGCCAGAGGAGCGATTTAGTCCTCTGCAGCACGTAGGGGATAGTTTTTGGGGCCAGGAGGCTACGGTCGTACCGTTGTGCATTTCACGTGTCTCTGTGCCGGTATTACCTCACAGTGCAAAGATATATCAACAACAGGAATTTAGAGGGTTTTGTTCGTGTCCCGTCTTTCTTTCCAGCCACGGTGGATTTACCTTGCTGCCGAATGTTTAAACTGCGAAAATATCCTCTCTCCTCTTTCCCGGCCCGAAAAAATGCTTTCCACCTGTGTTCATAATTTCATTCCCAGATAATGCACATAATAACATTTCAGACCCTCTCAGATCTATTACTTGAATGCCGAACAGCTGTAGCAAAAGACACACTTCTGTATTCGACTCAAGGAACACAATGATGCAGATGTAGCTGATTTGGGAATGTAGAAGAACCCTAATTGGGTTACTAGACCTCAATCCCCATTTGCCCAAACACTATATAAATATACACTAAGAGACATTTTGTGCTCTGGCTTCACTGACCTGTTCACATCATGGTTTATTTTTAGTGTGGTAATTTGCCATTGGCCCAATGGCTTGGTTTCAGAGGCCCACATCATTAATCATGGTGGGCATTGCTGCAGTATAATTACACTTTTCTCTCGGTGTACCCGCAGCATTTTCACTGTGTGCTCATTACCTCTATCCATGACACAAATATATACCAAGTCCATGCACGCACACACACACACACACACACGAGCACCGATATGACGCAATAGACTGTGCTGTGTGTGTTGCTGTGCTCACTTGGAGCACATTAAAGTGAGGGCGAGCGAGTGCTTATGATGTACCACAGTCGTGCCCTCTACCAGTGTGTACCCTGAGTAAAAGGTGTGCACGCTATCCTCACATAAAACACACTCGCTATTTTTGTTTTTCATCTGTGACTGTGAAGGATGACTTACTACCCACTGTGGGACTTTCAGAAACACCTCTTACGGTGTTTATTGAGTTAGATGGGGGGTCGTCCTTTCACTAAGAGTCCTTTGAAGATATTGAAACGACCTAAGACAATACGAGATTAACAATAATTGAGACGGCAAACTCCCCGTAGGAAACAAATGAGTGTGTGTGTGTGTGTGTGTGTGTGTGTGTGTGAGTTGGAATCAGAGGCAATGCTATGTAACCCCTTTAAGATCATTATTCCACACAAAATGCCCCCCCGGGGTTTGTGACACTTTTCTGAATGGGCGCTTCTGTGGGATTTAACGGGTTAACAGCAGACAAAGGGAGCGGGGACCATGTAGCTCAGCGGGGGAGAGCCTAGTGGAAACATCAGGGCTGCCTTATAATCCCCGCTCTGTCCCTTCCTGTTTTCACTACCTGCAACCATGGCTGACTGACACATGTGCTCCAAGGGGCTACATGGCTCTGGACTGAGAGGATCCACATGTTTTTAAACTGGGGGGGCATCTCTGCGGGGCCACTCCTGCCACAGCCATTGCCATCATTTACCCCCCCCCACACACACACACACACACACACACACTTCCTCCCTCCAGGCCATGTGATAATGTTTTGTGCTTTTGTACGAGCTGGCTAGAGAAATGATAATTAAAGGCAAAAGGCTTAATTCCAAATGGATGAACATGAACTTTGGACCAATGCCTGGCTTGATTATTCTCCCCCAGCTGAATGTGATTTCTGGGCATGATATAGACCATAGAAGCCCGTAGACCCATTATCTCTGTGTACATGCATCACAGATCATATGTGTCCCACAGCCTCGTGTGTAGGAGGACGGTGTGTGTGATCTCCTCGTGTGTGTGTGTATGTGTGTAAGAGAAATCCATTGGACTCAACAATGTCTGTTAGCCGTTACAGCCACACAAAAAAATTCTGAACTTTTTCCTGTGTCATCGTCTCAAAATGGGGTTTGATATTTTCGTTCATGCGATATATATTAATCCTTGTCTTCAAAATGACTTATTACATTCCCTGAAATGATCAAAGTGTTTTAAGTTATGTTTTTTATCTTCGGTAACCCTTTTTCCATATTCTTCAAAAGATGTTATTTTTCATACAATAATTCACCCATAAACAACATTTTACTCGATACAATTCTTAAGCAAATAGGATACTTTGAGGAAAATATGTCATGCATTCTTCAGTAAAATCAAGTAAAACAAATTAATAACAGATTTCCCCTTTTTCATCTCGAGACTTTGAAGCGTTCTTGGCCAGTAACCCAGTTTTAAATCCCACGTTTGTGTGGTTCGAAAATGCAATCAGTTGTTCATTAAATCTAAATTAGTTTTGATTTGTTTCCTCAGTTAACACGTTTCATTTAATTCCGGCTAATTCAGTGCTTATTTTCTGCAGGGATCAATACACAAAATATAGCCTAACAGTCTATGTAGAATGCCAGTACAGCCCGTGACCATGAGTAGTCCTTGGGAACGATGGTGGTGGTGGTGGTGGTGGTGGGGGGGTTTACAAAGCAGCCCCAGCCAGACTTCCCATGTTGTCCTTAGTGGGTTCAGTGGCACCAACGCTGTAAGGGTACCGATTTCTATTGGGGCAACTGGTGATGAAAATGAACAGTGCTCACGAGGTTTTGTAGTCACGTCGGATAGTGTTTATCAAACCGATGACATATAAGGATTTTGGGGAATGTTACCTTGTTTAAGTGTGCCGGGTCTTTTCTCCAGTTAGAGCCGGCCCTGTTTACGACGAGAAATCAATTTTAGGAATAAAGGAACAAATCCTGAGGGCACACGTCTTGCTAGATTTTAGCCTTGCTGAAATTAAGATTATGCATGGACACAATTCAGCCATTTAAGGAGATATTTTATGGCCCACGTACTGGCCCTGGTATTTGTATAGTTTAGTGTGGGCATATTGAGTACTTGGTGCATGCCTCCGGTCCCATTCAGTGCTGAGAAAGTCAATTAAAGCCTAATGGTCATTAAAGCCTAATGGTCATTTTCATCTTGAGGCAACACTGATTCACCTGCTGATTCACCTGCAAGTCCCCTGCTTTATTAAAACCTCTGTGAGAGCTGTGCAGACAATCTTGCACACAAGTTTAAGGTGAAGATGTCTGAGCTCAAATATTAACTCACCTCCTCTTTACCGTAGTGGCTGCTTACCTCCTAATTGTGTCTGATTGTTTTGCAAGAGCCTAATTAAAATCTCAAATCAGCAATCATTTTTCTATAGGCCTACACTGATTTGCGCAATTATGAGGTTTCTTTCCCCCTTTGTCACTCGATTGCCTCGAAGGTAAGAGGATGTCTTTGGGAAAGCGTTTGTAAGGACTCGGTGAGGAAAGGCATCTTATGATGTAACGGCCTCCTAAATGAAGAGCCGTCCTTGGTGCAGCTGATTACAGTCTGTCTTGCTGTAAAAAATGAGGTGCGGGGTGAGGTAATATGTGTTTCTCTGAAAGTTACACCCGTGTCACAAACATCTGGTAGAAAGCTGCTGAATAGTTTTGGTCTTATTGGTCGTATGTTATTTGTTGGACACAATGTAAAATATGCCAAGTATGCCAAATGTTGAGCGTCGATAAAACATGGCATGTGCCCTGTGTAAAGAAACTATTCATCAACGCATATCAAGGAGTTCTCCAGATTGAAATCTCGGAGGACTCCCGATGCATTTGTTGAGGGTCACTTGGGGGGAAAAAAAAGGTGCTTTGTAAAACTTAGGTGAACGTTTTGCGTAAAAATTAAGAAATTGGATTATTATTACTAAAATATAGCGTTTTATTTTGTCTATTTCAGTCTGTCGTTGTTTTGGTGAGCTAGCTAAGCCTCATTTGTACCGCACCTGCTCTAATTTGTCATTTTCTTATTTTCTACACGATTTTATTTTTATTTTAATGCCCCATGGTGCAAAAAAATAATTAAGCCAAGCCAAGCTAAGACATCACTATGTCTAAAAATGCCCATTAGTAATGAAAGAATTATGTATTAAAACCATCAGCTGGCTATTTCACCTGTTTTTAGTCACTTACTCCTGGAAATATCTTCCTGCTCCCAAATCAGACTAATGACAGTCCAAAAGTAAATGGTCAAATTAAACCCGTACAGATACTACGCCACATCTGAGCCCTTACAAAGTGCATGTCAGAGTCAGAAACGTTATCCACATGATAAATATGTATTTTCGATGCATTCATGAACGTAGATGTTCTGTTGTTAGGTCCGTTATAGTTCTCAAGTGTTGAATTCTTGACTCAGGTCGAGGTTAAAACCTCACACCACGGTGTGTGAGTCCCTGCAGCATGCTCCTTTATACCTCAGTATTACTGCTCAGCATTTCTCTGCTTTATAATTACCTCTGACACGGTGACAAAATGAACTTATCTCTGCATAGTGCTAATTCAGCCACTTTGCAAACGCGAAACCAAGATTCCCGTTTTGTTGTGTTGCCTGAGTTGCTTGATGGGAGGCAGCAGTAATTAAAACACAACACACAGGTCATGAGGTGAGCTTAGCGTACAATACAAAGTTCTCTGGGCTCTCGTGACAACGATAGGTGCCAAACAATCCGATCCATTTTAATTGTCTTCTGAATTAATTTTGAAACGCTCGGGTCGATTAAGAAGATGCATTTCTCTGGCCTTGTGTAATGTCATATTTATCGATCTGCACAGGTTACTTTATGCAGGCATGTGTAGGACGCCTTTATGTTTTTGAAACCCGGCCATGTGGAATTCATTAGGTATTGATCTCTTAAGCGACGGTAAAAGCACAGGCTGGTGGCGCTCCTATCTCGGCCCAGGTAATCAGTTCAGTCATTCAGAAACTGATGCCCGTTTTTAGTTAGTTATTGTTCTGCTTCAGAATTTGCTACCCCGGCAAGATGTGATCATATCTCCAGCAACACAAAGACTTCAGATCAAAACCGTCGCCTTCACTAAACATTGAGAGTTGATAAGGCTGCGTTATTGGATTTTTTTCCTTTTTTCTGTGAAAGAGGACTTGATAGATCCTTGCGTGTTTAGACGGTGCAGTATTTTCTTGGCGGGCGTCCTGATTTCGAGCTGAGTTTAATGAAGGTTTGGTTGTCTCTGCACAGCCTTCGTCTCACCCCGCAGCTCGGGAGAGAGGCTGACTCCCTGCTTTTTCTCGCCTTCCATCCGCGCCTCCCTCCCCTCTGATTGGCGCAAGCGTAGTCAGCTGCAGCCAGTGAGGGTTGCCGAAAGTCTCAGTGTTTAGTCTGGTGCTAGGCAGCAGGATCAACAGACAGGTGGGTCAGGCAAAGTCATCTTCCCGGCTGGCTGCACTGCAAAGCTCAGTTTTGCATTTAAAGCAACCAATGCACCCTGAAATAGATTCCCTATGAAATAACTTGTGTGATTGTGGACGATCCGACAAATATTTGTGCGCACTAGCTCGCTCCCTTCCTAAAGCTCTGTCGTCACAAGAATAGCGGTTCTATGATGCCACCAGGAGACCGGACTTAGAGCTACGTTAATAGCACTGAAATGGAGACTGGAATATGGCGACTCAGATAATGTCTCTTAAGCTTTTGCATGCAAATAAGGTGTTATCCTTTGTAATGCCAACAGGTCCAGACCAGGAAATATGCCTGTTCTTCCTGTAAAATGTCCCCAGGTCTTGTCAGTGTATTACAAGGGCTCTTTAAGAATACTGTCAGTGATGCAGTTTGGAGAGTTTTCTTAAGAGGAAATCTTCCAAAGTATTTTTTTCTTACCAGGATGTTATTGACAATCCTTATGTCATACTCCATAGTGAGCATGCAGAAAATCAATTTAGACAGCTATCTGACGTCCTTTAATTCATGTTTTGACTCGGTATAGTGGTCTGTCAGTAGTTACCTCAGCTCTAATGCAGCTACTTTGCAAGAGACCTCTTTATGTTCACTTACCATGGCTGATCTTTTTAAGATCTTACAGATAACACCCTGCTTTTAAAGTGGATTTAGTTTGGTTTTTATTTAGTTTTTTTAAAAAAAAAATTTTTTTTAGGAGATGCCAGATCAAAGCACAGTAAGGCTCGGCCCCTCAACATGGGAATCCTTATTAAGCCTTCACGCAACCTCAATCTGAATTACCCTCTACTATTTTGTCATTCCCCAAAGGCAGATTTGTAGAACATATGATGTGCAAGATGTTAAAATTCAACTTTTTTTTAATTGTCTTTATGTTCTTTGGGTGTCAGTTGCATGCTCAGCTACAAGGCAAGGGGTTGATGGGTGCATGTCTCATCATTTCACAGAGATGTATGAACCTCTATCTGGATTAACTCCTCGACCGTTTTTCTGTCATGGCTCAAGGTAATATCAAATTAGTGGCAGTAAGGGCTCAGAGCCTAAAATAACACCCCGTCTATTATGAGCTGTTGGAGAATCAAATTGTGGAGAATGGGTTCTGCCTGTCTGTAATAAAGGCTCGTAAGTGGGGATTAGCAAACTGTGTGTGGCCTCACAAACTTTTTGTAGTTTTTAAATGTCAAACAGAACAATGCTTGATTAATACAGGCATTTTTGTTCAAAAGCAAAGAGCGCCCTGTTCCCCATTTTTACTGGATTCACACAGAAATCTCACTGCCAACACTCGCCATGCACTCCCAAAACCAGCAGTGCTTTCTGCTGTTCTCCTTTTGTGCAGATAAACATTTGACGTGACTCTCTAAAATGGGCAGTCCTCAGATGATGTACCACTAAAATATTTTGAAAGCTGCTGGAACGTAGGTACGTGCGGGGTTTAAAGACAATACAGCTTTTTTTTTAGCGTGGTGATCTCAAATTATAATGGGGCTTTTTTTTTTTTAAACTCTCCTCTCCTGTCTCTCCTATCCCCACCTACAGACATATCCAAGAGCCCTCATCCTACCAAGTGGAGAGGGCTTTCTGATTTCCACCCCTGTCTGGTCTGCAATGGTATATTCCATCCCGAGGGAAGTCTGTTTTCTCCCCTGATCTCATTTGAACTTTGACCCTGGCCTCCTGCCTTTCAGGATATGAAATGACCCCCCTTGGTGGGAGAATGTTTTGGAACTGTTTCAGCTGAGTCTGTTTAATGAGACCGTAGGAGATGAGGCTCACAGGGCCCTGCGTGGCCCTTTGTTTGGGATTCGTATTACCCTGCTTGGCCTGGCCCGGCCAAGACACTAGTCTCTGGACAAGCACATTAGAGATGAGACAGACTGGCTAGAATGGACTCGGGCTAAACGGCACTGTCATTTATAATTCCTCTTCCATGGGTTTTCTCTAACATGTTGCTTATTTGTCTTTTAAAGAGTCATCTTACCAGCGGCTAAACAAGAAGATGTAAATAAACAAGTCGGCTAGCTAAGCAGACAGACTCGGTCCTCTTGCTCCGATTGGCGACTGAACATTTTCTTGTCTTTCTTTTTTTTTTCTTCCCGCCATTGACTTGCTAACATGTTGATACCCAACAATTTAGTGTTAGATTAGGTGAGAGAACAACATAAACACTGCTTTGGTTCCACTTCACATGCTTGTGGTATTTGAACCAGCTGATTCTTGTGCCTTGCTGCTGTAGTGGTTAAAACGTGAGACAGGGCTAAGAGGAAACCTGCTACTTTGCCTTTGATTCATTAAACATTCATTTAGAAATAATCATCGCAAATCGGCTTTTACTTATCAGTAAATGACACTCTTGACTATTTCTTTGGCAACTGTCGTAATGAATGAGAAAATGGGAGTTCCATACGCAGGATCCCTGAAGGTCCCCCAGTGATTTCTGCACCGTACGGGGGGGAAAAAATAGCTTCTAATGGCAAATAAATGGAGCTGAAGTTCTTCGTGGTACACTCGATATCCCGAGTAGTGTATGTCCTGAAAAGGCGCCGAACTGATGAAATTCATGTCATCCGCCTCATCTAATATTCGCTCGCACAGCCCTTATGAATCCCAAACATACCGTATAAATCTCGCAGATTTGCATCAGCTCAGTATCGCCGTGTCATTAAAAGGCCTGATATACGAGCTGAAATCTCAAGTAACCGGCACATCCATTGGAGTTGACTTTGGAAGACTCTGAGCATTCCTGCTGTACACCACATCAGCCCCTGCGTCTCCCCACCTCGGGGTGGTGGGCAGCCTGCCAGGTTGAGGTTGCCATGACTCCTAACACCACGCCTTTGCACTGCCCCCACCTCCACCCCCACCCCCCCCAGAAGGTGCCAACATTTGGGGGGGCAGGCTGGGCTAACGTTTTGATTTAGACAAAAGATGTCTTCACAATGTCAGCAGAATACTTACTGGGAATGCTGTGGCTTTCTGGTAGGAAATCATGTGATCTTTGCAGCCAAGGTTTTGTTGTAGTGCCAGGCAAGAGAGAGAGAGAGAGAAAGACACAGAGAGGGAGAAAGGGGGAAACTTTGAATACGATACCAGCAGAAGGTTTTCATCCAGTTTTTTTCCCTCCTCTCTCTCTCTCTCTCTCTCTCTCTCTCTCTCTCTCTCTCTCTCTCTCTCTCTCCCTCCATTCTTGTTTGTTTCTGAGAAAATGGCGCACAGTGCATCGCTGTGCTGAACCCGTCTTGTCAGTGAGGTCGTTTTAGAAAATGCCGCGTAGTCTTTTGTCATCATGAACGTTCGCCTTTACACAGCAAACATGTTTCCTCCCATTTGTGAACAGTGGCAGAAGCCCTTGCCGCTTGCCTCCAGGTAGAAAGGGTTGGTGGGGGGAAAAACAGAGCAAAACAAAAAAGAATAGAAACAAGCAAAGCGCAGATGATGAATTAGACAGGATAGTGAAAGTCCGGGTAAGTGGCGTTTTCAGTTTCTTGTCCCTCCTTACCTGCGTCTGCCGCACTGCAGCCGTAGGAATATTCCGTTGTTTGGGGCTCTCTGGCACGGGCACGGTTAATGGTAGCTGACCATGGCATGCTTGATTACACTGGCATCCCTCTCAGTCGGTCTGATTTATTAAGCTCCTTGCCATGGCGCTCCCCTATCTGCGGTCTTGGCTGAGTTGGGCTAACCTCTTCACCACAACCACAGCGCTCGTGGCCAGGAAGAGGACTAACATGGCGATTTCTGGGTGCTTGTCTGGGATAGCAACCCAACACCAGACTTACCTCTGAATTATGGCTGCTGTTACTATGGACTTCATTTCATATCTGGGAAACTGCTTTGGCATGTGACACCTCCCAAACCGAGGCGTAGACACTTGAAAATGTAATTTGTGTTTTCTTCTTCTTTTTTAATGTATAGATTTAGACTGTCAAAACACTATGACTGGCAATAGCGTATGACTAAAAATGCCTCCCTTTCTCTCTCTCTCTTTCATCGTTTTCATACTACTAGTGGGCTCTTGTGCTTTTCTTACCATGATGTTGCTCATACCGTTGCTGTTGGTTTGCTGTTAATTCCAAGTCATTTATGTTCGGTAACATGGCAGGCTGGAACAAAAGCAAGCAATTACACACCGTTGCAAAGTCCTAACAGTTTTCTCTTTTTCCTGTTTCCACAGAGGAGAGAGAGAGAGGGAGAGAGACAAGAAAATGGCCATGAACAATACCAAACCCCCGACCGAGACACATCCATCCATAAAGGGTAAGTTTCCCAAAAATTCTTACCATGTGTTTCTTTTTCTCTCTCTCTCTTATTTTCTTTTCGGTGAGGAATCGCACCAAAGAAAACCCCGTTGCAGTTCCTCTTAACGCCAGCTGAAGCTTTCCTCTAGACTGTGGCTTCCTTGTTTTCGTCATGCGTATATCTGGGCTAAGGAGAGAAAACACTGTCTTGTCACCTGATTGAACTCAATACGCCAGGCAACCATTTTTTTTTTTTTCAAGGTCACGTCCTTTTTTTTTCTTTTTTCTTTTTTTTTCTGACTCGTGTTCTCTTGCACAGAAATCCTCCAAGGTATTTCACTCACCTCTGCTCTTATAGTGTGGTATGTAAAACGACGCTGGGCTGTTTAAATTGCATTTTGTATTTTGGTAATCTGTGCAGTTATTTTGATACTTTGGCTATATAACCATTTGGCACAAACCCGTAGATCCGATCTTGTGGCAAATCTGACAACACAAGCTCGCCTCTGTGGGTCTTTGTCATTGTGGTGCAAACGTCGGCTTTTAACCACTTTTTGCACTTTTTATTTTTTTTATTTTTTTTTACAGTTTCACTATTTACGCGTAATTGATTGAGGTTGTATTGGTTACGGGACAAATACATGACGATCACACTGCGTTATCTGTTCTTCAGTTCAGTTATTTGGGTCCGTCACGAACAGAATGCTCCGTGTGCAACGCCGTTATCGGATCAGATTGTTTTGATATTGTATTAGCTGAGGTAGCTCGCCCCCCCTTTTTTATTTTTTGACATAGATAACACCGCGATCCTACGAAATAGGACGGGCACCAGCTGACGCCAGACAGATGACGATATACTGTGATTGTCGTACAGAGAAGAGGAGCCCTAGTGAAAATGTGTGCATCCGGGTTGAGGTAGTAGGTTGTATGGTTTAGAATTACATCCTGGGAGTTAACTGTACAACCTTCTAGCTTTCCTTGGAGTACACGTATGACGTCAGAACTGTCACTCGGTCATCACCCGTGTAGCGCTTGTGTGTCGACGGTGGTTCAGTTGAACGCTGGTGCATCAGCAGTGACCTACCTGTGGCTTGCTGCTAGGTGGACGATGCTAGGACTGTACAGTCAGTGTTAATGGGCTTTACGTTAGCGTGGTTCTTGCCCACCTGGAGCTCCTGCTTCATAGCTGACCTTTCCTGGCCACAGCCATGGTCAGCCAGCCCGCTGTGGCTCAAAATCTTCAATTAGCGTTAGCTGGACATGCGGTGTATTTTTAGACGTGATGCACTGTGGTAAGTCGAAAGGGGCCATACGAAATCGATCGCAGTATAGTGTTGCCTTAACTGCCAAGTGCACACAACAAAGACGGTGGTCTATTCTTTGCATCGCTAATGCTACGGGTTCCCATCAGTCTTAATATTGATGATTCAGAGAAAGGTAACAATTAAAAGACCGGTGTGTAAAGGTTGTTTGGCATCAGTTAATGAAGGGGGTCAGATTAAAAGACGGATGTTTTAAAGTCTTTCATTAATTAATTTGTCTCTTTTTTTTTTTCAACCCCCAACGTGGCAATCAATCCTCCGAAAAGCCTCTCTGGTGCTTGGCTTTGCAACTGCAAGGAGCAAGAAAAGACCAGTGTTGTTAAAATATTGCTGCAGCTCGGTAATATCGGCCCGCTTGTGAAAGGTCATTTTTCTCATTACGGCATAATTGTGTTCTGGAACCCATTTCACACAAAGGCGGCTTTACTCAGCAAACGGTTGCTGGCTCTTTTAAGGCCTGGTTTTCCACTTTCCAGCGGCGTTTTGTCGACGTGAGGCCGTGACATTGTCTCAGTCCGTCACTCATGTGCTACGCAATTACGTTGCGCAGATGGCTGGATATAAACACAAAGTTATGAAAATGTACTAATCAATGCTCTTGAGTTGCTCTGTTTAAATAGGTGCTTTCCACTAACTGACATTCTCTGTTATGTTTTACAGCAGTCATTTGCACTTTAAATTTGGATTTTTACTTCCAAGTTGACTCAAGTTAAGATACTTTGGCTGTGGGAAGCGAGGTTATTGTACGAAGCTAGCCGCTACCAAGGCTGTTTGCCTCAAACTGTCTCCGCGGACTTCTGTGACTTCTCAAGTTTTCAGCACAGGAAA
This sequence comes from Lampris megalopsis, assembly GCA_022114975.2. Lineage (NCBI taxonomy): Eukaryota > Metazoa > Chordata > Actinopteri > Lampriformes > Lampridae > Lampris > Lampris megalopsis. Next base: position 2,005,708 of record JAJHIY020000448.1, read on the forward strand.
AAGCTCGGTGTTTATGCATTGTCAGAGGGCCTTGTGATATACTGGCCGGTGATCCATACAATAAGCATTTGTGGCATGAGGTCTAGTTTCAGTTTGGAGCGTGCCTAAGCGACACTGAACTCTCTGTTTACTGTAGACTTGTCCACCAGGCTCAAGGCTGCTGACTTCATTTACGTCTGGCACCGTTCCACATCTCGTAAAATGGTTCCAGAGTACTGCATAGGAGGAAAGATGGCCCGGTGGATTAGCTGAAGATTTACCAGTTTGTTGCTGTTTAGGCCGACTTGACTTGAAATCTTGTGTGGCCGAGTGTTTTAATCTCCGTCGCAGTTCTTTATCATTATGGAAGTGTTTTCGGTGTTTGATGGATGACACGTGTTTGCCGCGTTGAGGGGCCGATGCCGAGCGGATGACCATTTGGGAATGTGGGCCGTTTATCCAGTAAGCTCTCTGGGTTAAAGGTTCATCCTGTAGAAAATAACTGATTTGTGCTTCATGATGTTTGGACATCAGAATTTCCACAGAGTTGACCACACACGGAGGGAGGTTTGTTTTTGTACTGTGAGATTATAAAGCCTGTATTTGATAGTTTACAAGAGTCTTTAAGGACTTTGCCTGCTCTTGAAATATTGCTGACATGTTCATTTATTTTTTATGTATTATGTATACGTTGGACTCATACTAATGACTAAGTGAGGCCATTCATTTCAGCATAATAGTGGCGAGCCCAAGCCACAGTCCCATAGCATTCCAGTGAGACCATTTTTGAGGACTAGCTTTATGGGTGGACCAGTAGTCTTTCAATTGCCACAAAGCCAGAAAGATTCAATTCTACAGAAGCTCTTCCAACACCTAATGGTGGTTGTGCTTTTGAGCAACCCCTGAGAGTCCCCGTGGCGGAAATATCAGTGCAGTAGACAGATATAAATTAGTCCCGAACAAACCAGGAATCACCTTCATGATCCCCCACGTCTTCTGGAACGTATTCCTCCGCGGCCTGTTCGCATTCCCAACAAAATCCGCCGATTTCGATTTTTCTGATCCGAACCTCTGGAAACCCAAGTGGTCAAATTACCCGCCGCCTCCCACCTCTGCTTTAAAGAGCGTCACACGTGCTCGTTCAACCAACAAGCACAGGTGTCCCCAACACCTCAGTTCTGATGCCCCCCCCCTCCCCCGCACACACACACAAAGTACAACCCAGTCTCACAGACAAAACACACACTTCACAAAATAAGTTGACTGCAAGTCTTCTGTCACATGCATACGTCGCATGTCAGCTAGTCTCGCAGGGCCAGATGTGGCAGTATCACTTGGAGGACGCATATATTTACTTACATACGTATGTCTGACCGGATGTGATGACCTCGTCTGATTTGATGCAAATGTCAGTGTGTCAAATCACATGTTAATACATGAATACAATGCATTTCAACATATCACTGAACGATGACACATGTACTCATCATACCTTTTAATACTATTGGATTACTGATGGTTAAATTTAGATGTTAGATCAGAGATGGTTAAGTTTAGGTATGGCTTTGGCGTGGTCAAGGTCAGGGTAAAGATCCGGGAGGCCGGGTGATCGGGTAGCGTAGCGGTCTATTCTGTTGCCTATCACAGGATCGAATCCCCGTGTTACCTCCGGCTTGGTCGGGCGTCCCCACAGACACAATTGGCCGTGTCTGCGGGTGCGGGTGGTATGTGTCCTGGTCGCTGCACTAGCGCCTCCTCTGGTCTGTCGGGGCGCCTGTCCGGGGGGGGGGTATATAGCGTGATCCTCCCACGCGCTACGTCCCCCTGGTGAAACTCCTCACTGTCAGGTGAAAAGAAGCGGCTGGTGGCTCCACATGTGTCGGGGGGAGGGGAGAGGGGGGGGGCATGTGGTAGTCTGCAGCCCTCCTCGGATCAGCAGAGGGGGTGGAGCAGCGACCGGGACAGCTCGGAAGAGTGGGGTAATTGGCCGGATGCAATTGTGGAGAGAGAGAAAAAAGGATCTGTGAGGCCTATTGTTGAGCATTACATTCTCCATTGAGTGTAAGTCAAGATTAAAAGGAGATCTGAGCAGATGTCCTCCACTGTGTCCTTGTTCTTCGATGCCTTGAGGAGTCACGTTATTTTAAATAAGTTGTACCAATCCTTCGGACTCAGAAATACCAGCCGGAGACGGCGGCGATAGGAGTGACAGGAGGGAATATTGTGCACGGTGAGCACAAAGCCAGCAAGGCAGAAACATATAGTGGCTACTTGTGTTTTATTGTGTACACACCGTACATATTTTCCGGCCTCCTTCCTGTCATTTAGTCCATAACAGTTAAGTGGAAGGAGAGCCGAGCCGAGCCGCGCCGGGCTGGAGTTTATTTAAAGATCGGTGCCTCTCCCATCTTTCCTCACCTCTGAACCCCGATCGGTCCTCCAGATGTGTCGTCGCCACGGAGTACGTACGGCGCTGCCTCAGCACTCCTCCGGCCAGCTGCCTCGGCGGCACGGCTACAAGTCATTGGTTCCAGCTGGGCCTCCGTTTATAGGACGGTTGAACAAATAAATTACGGGATGATTTTGTGGGCAAGATTTTGTAGATTATTTTGTCTCTTCCTGCCTCGATACTCGCCCCCTTTAGCAAAAAAAAAAAAGAAAAAAAGTCTGCCGGCCAAGAACCTCAAGGTTCTTTTGAGAATTAGGGAAAATAAAGATTTCCATTATTGAGTTAGATATACCGTGAAATATGCGTAAGCAGACGCCACGGGGTAATGTCACAAAGTCTGTAGATCCAATATTATGAATCACAACATTTACGCAAAGTTAGTCGTATCGCCGCTCAAATTCGGTGTTTCGGTGGAGGGAGAAATAACGAAATGTTTGGATAGTGAAATATGGCTGCAGACACCACACCCCGCGTGTTGCACCGCCGGCATTATCGGGTCATATTCTGCGTCATTTCCATATTTATTGTTTTTTTTTTCTCCTTGTTTTTTATTCTTCTTAGGTGGATAAATCGCTGCGACTGACAGCTCGGCCTCTTAGCGTGAAGCGTTTCCCTTCAGCACCCGGGGAGCCGTTGTGAAAAACGTTAAATAAATAAAATGTACTTTACGCGGGTCAGTACTGCCGGAGACTCGGTGCTGCGGAGTTTCTTCCGTCTCTCATTGTGCGATCGCACACTGCTGTACATCTAAATTTAGACCGAGCTGGAAAAAAAAGGGGGGACTGCGAGAGCCTCTGTCGGGGATTTTCAGAGAATAACATTTTCAGGATTTATTTTCTGCTTCAGAGATCTTATTGTGCTCCTTTAACATGGATCTCATATGGCTGGGAAGGCTCAGAAGAAGAAGTCCACAGAGACAGATATGTGGTCTGTATTTTGACGGGATTATGGATAAGATGGGGTTTTTTTTTTTATTTCTTGATGGAAACGATTTGAAGTTATAAGAATCCCAGAACTCTTGATTTATCGGCTGTGTGTAGAACGTACAGGAATGCGACTTGGTTCGGTGACAGTGTGCGACGTTATACAACGGAGTGAAGACGGCAGTAATTTACAGAACATTTACGAGAAAGAGCGTGATTCGTTAAGCATTCAAACTACGTCCCGCTTTCATCAGCACGGCATTTCTGCAGGACTCCGTCCTGCCGGACGATCGCCGCTGTTGTCTATACCCCCCCCCACCCCACCCCACCCCACCCCCCCCAGCTGGGATTGTTCTGCGGTTGCGGTCGTTTTAAGAATAGAAAAGTAATAGTATAAAAAGGACCTGTCTGGAAACCTGAGGAGGACTGGTTTCAGCCAGCACGGGACAGTCGCTCCTTTTTTCTTTTTTTTTTTTCTTCTTCTTTTTTTTTTAAACCATCGGACAAAATGGGTCCTCCCATATACGTAGGCGAGCGGCTTCCTGCCTCGCGAGGTCTGCCCGCCGGTTCTTCCCAAGGAGAGATATTCCCTTAACGTGTCCGGGTTAATGGCAAATGAATAATCATAACACACCCTGGGCAGACGCGGGGGTTGGTCATTGATCCGTCTGGAGTCAGCCCCTCTCCGCCTGCTGCATCAGCCACTCTCCCCCTATTGATACGCTCTTGCCCCTTGACCCCTGGGACAGATCAATGCCATTGATTAGAGAAGGGCAGGGACAAGGGCAGGATCTGCTGACTGGCCCGACAGCTAGTGTGACAAGACATGATCGTCATTAATGTCCCGCTGGCTGGCTGGCTGGCTGGCTGGCTGGCTGGCTGGCTGGCTGGCTGGCTGGCTGGCTGGCTGGCTGGCTGGCTGGCTGGCTGGCGAGGCGCTACGCATCACATATTCCCCTGCCCTCCCCGCATCCCACTCTCCTCCTTTTCGCCCCCCCCGCCCCTCGCCGCCGCTACTGCCACCGCCGCCTGCCTCTGCTCCTCCGTGTCCCCATTTCTCTGCTGTTTGTCGCCGTCTGAGATAAGTCCCATTGTTTGGATGCTCGTCTGATGCTCGCCGGGCATCCGCGGCACAGATATGGATCTCTGTCGGTGCCTGGCTATTTTCGGGGCTCGTTGTAAAACAAACGGCGTCACAGTAAACCGCGGGGGCACCGATGCCGTTTAGCTCATCGTGCACGCTTCCTCCCAGCGACAATGAGACCTGCTCTCTCTTTTGGGGGGGGGGGGCTGGCTTTGAAAATGTCTGTCTGGGTGATTTACAGTCTGTTTCAGCTGTGACACGGTGACTCGCTTCTGCGTTCTCTGATCACAGACACGTCTGTTTATCCCGAGTCGCGTCCCTTTTCTGAATACGCCGTCGATACGCAGACGATGACGGACAGACGAGCTGTGCCGCGGTGCCTCCCTGCACACCCTGGGAAGCTGGTTTCATCACCCCGTTAGATCCGGCTCTGTTAAGGGCTTCTTCTTCTTTTTTTTTTTGTCGTCTAGACTAGTGCGAAATGAAGAGAGACAAAAAGAGGGACGTTATGCGTGTTGGTGTGTGTGTGTGTGTGTGTGTGTGTGTGTGTGTGTGTGTGTATACACGTGCATGTGCATGTGCGGCGGTGACGGGCGGGTGGCGGAGGCAGCTCCAGACGCTGCAGTGACATGGCTGTAATAGAGCTGATTGATCACCTATATGGCTGCCCGCTGGCTCTCACATAGAGCAGCCCCCCACCACACACACACACACACACACACACAACCCCCCCACCCCCACTCGTGTCACCACCTCCATCACCAGGCCTATCTACAAAGACCAGCCCTCTGCCATAGACTTCAACCTGGCCACGGTATTGACATTGGCTGGGGGATTTACCGAAATGCCCCGTTTTTATTACATTTCAGTGGGGTTGAAACAAGGTGGGGTTTTTTTTTTCTTCTTCTTCTTCTTCTTGTTTTGCTTTCACACAGCAGTGCAGGGATATTTTGGAAACCAGCCTCCTTTCACTGAATAACCGCTGTTTTCCATTTGAATTAAAAGGGCATAATCAATCAATGATAACATTTGCAAATCTCTCTCCCTGCCCCCGCAGTGTCGTACGGGGTCACGACCCTAATCTATCCATGGTGTTGAAGGTGATTAGGTCTGGAGATTAGAACAAGCCGTCAAGGGGAGAGAAGGAGACGCGGGGAAAAATGTTGTTTTCGGCTCTTTGTTTATTTTATTTTTTTGTCTGTTGACCCTCCGCCGCAGCCTTGTCACACAGAATGACGGGCCGTTCGGCGCAGACCACCTCACATGGCCTGTGGAAATAAGCAGCGGAGTCCAACAACATTTCTGACATTTTCAAGGTTACTAGAAATTATGGGAAATTTGACTTTGAATTTGATTTCGCCCTCCACCTGAAAAGAAACTGGCCATGAACTTTCATTTCTAAATTCTTATTTTGGGTGTGTGGGGGGGTTAATATTAATTAGATATTATATGAATATTTGTGTTATTCTGGGACAAAGAGCCTTTCACTCAACCTTGAATCATTATATGATACTATACCACTGGTACAGCGGAGCTTGGCTGCACCGAGGAGCTGTTTTTTTGTACTCTTTTCTCTTTTGTGTGCGTGCGTGCGTGCATGTGTGTGTATTCATGTAGATGGAACGATGGCTAACGAGGGTGGGTGTTTGAACCAGAATAGGGAGCGATTGGCCACTAAATTGGGAGAAAAGGGGAAAAATTAGAAGAAGAAAAAAAGAACGATGGCTAGATGGAAACATGTGCATACGTCCATATATAAATACATACATACATACATACATACATACATGCATACCTACTTTTGTATTTAGATACATACATGAATACATACATGCATGTATGTATTCATGTATGTATCTAAATACACAAGTAGGTATGTATGTATGTAGCATGCATGCTACATACATACATACCTACATACATACATACATACATACATACATACATACATACATACATACATACATACATACATACATACATACATACATACATACATACATACATACATGCATACATACATACATACATGTGTGTTTAGATACATACATACATACATACATACATACATACATACATACATACATACATACATACACACATACACACATACACACACATATACATACATACATACATACATACACACACACACCTGTGTATTTAGATACATAAATACATGCATACAGATGTGTATTTAGATACATATGTACATACATACATGCATGCATGCATGTATGCATGCTACATATATACATACATACGTACGTACTGTAGATGGGCAGATACTTATACAGGTAGAATCATAGGCACATATATAGATATAGATATGTACAGATATAGATAGATATATATATAGATAGATATAGCTATGTATATATGATATATAGATATAGATATGTGTGTATAGATATATATAGATGTAGATATAGATATGTCTACATACATATGTATAGATATAGATATATATGTATAGATATAGATATGTGTGTATAGATATATATATATAGATGTAGATATAGATATATACGTATAGATATAGATATATATGTATAGATATGTTTTCATCTGACGGTCTGCTGTGTGGCAGGACAGTTTGGCCAAAGTCGCTCTTTAGAGGGTCTCGGTGGCGTGGCGCCGGCGTGTTGACCGGCGGCGTTGGCCGGGAGGCACGAGGGGAATGCATCTGTCTACATTTGGACCGACGCAGACAAAGCAAACTTCGACACAAACAAACACACACGAGTAACGTGACACGACTCCGGCTCCTCGTCAGATCTGGAATTCCTTCATATTATAGGCACGGTTGTTTTTCCCTCTTTCTTGTTTTCTTTTTGCCCCTCTGCCAAGGGCAGTTTCGTCCCTCCTGCCGCTGTCTGCCGCCTTCGTGCCTCGCTCACAATATTGTGACAGCGGCTGTCTGTGTTGGTGCTTGCGCTGACCGCATCATTGTCCGTGTCAGATCTCGTGTGTCCGTCGGGCGGCTGTGATAACACGGCAGCTGCGTTGTCTGTCGGTCGGGCACCTCCCGCGCCCCCCCCTGCTCCAACTCTTGGGGGGGGGGGGGTCCTTGGATCATTAATCTCTCGCCGGTCTCGAGTTTGTTTCCCCGACTGTGAGTTGTTTGTTTGTGTGTTGTCATTGTGCGTTCACTGCCAGTAGTGCTCGCTGCTTACAGTTCTGCGGCGGGTGTGTGTCGTCTCAGACGACCGTGTCTGTGGCAGCGTTTTGTCGCCGGCTACGTCTGGCGATCGGTGTGTGTGTGTGTCTGTGTGTGTGTGTGTGTGTGTGTGTCTGTGTGTGTGTGTGTGTGAGAGCGAGCCTCGTCCGTGTTGCAGCGCGTGTCGTGAGACGGCGTCGAGCGCCAAAGGGCATCGTCCTCCTCAGCCAGCCGGTTCGCTGCAGCGTGTCTGCACGCCTCTGGAAAGGAGGAGAAAATTGATCAGCACAGGCAGGAACGTGTACGCTGGCAAAGGGTGCATGGAGGGCGTGAGAGAGGGAGGGAGAGCGAGAGAGGGAGAGAGAGGGAGAGGGAGGGAGAGGGCTGCCGTCGCAGACTCCTGCTGCAGTATCTCACTCAGGGCGAGCAGCAGCAGACAGGGAGCAGCAGACCAGCAGACAGGTAGAGGGGACCTGGCAGGACGGGGGGGGGGGACTAGTTCTGCCCCCACTGCCTGTAGGGGGAGGCGTTGCCGGGAGTGGGTATCGCGGTAGGGGGTAGTAAAATCCAAGGAGGTAGGTAGGTAGGGCTGGAGGGGGAAGGGTCAAAGGGAGGAGGAGGAGGAGGAGGAGGAGGGTGAAGATTTGCTCCAGGAAGGAAGACGAAATAGTTTTTTTTTTTTGTTTTTTTTTCTCCCCCCAGCATCATCGTTTTGCTGGTGGCAGCGCTCCCAGCGCTCCCATCCTCCCGTCGTTGTGTTGGACCTGTGAGGGGAGGATGGGGGGAGGGGAGGGGGGCGGTAAAAGGAAGAAAAAAAAAGCCACAAAAAAATGCACGGCGTAGATGACAGCGTCACGACTGGGCTGATCGGCTGACGTCCCCGCGTCTGGAGCTGAGGGATGGACGGCGGGGGGGGGGGGGAGGCGGGGTTCAGGGAGAGGAGGGGAGGAGGGGGAGGTTACCGCGCTGAGGTGGAGCTGACGATGCAAGCTCTCGGAGGAGGGACGACGCTGCGGTGGGGGTGGGGAGGGGGGGGGTGAGTGGAGGCGTCCCACCTCACTGACCTGCGTCTGGCTGCATTTCCCCCGGACACCTCAGCACAGCCCCCTCCCCACACCAACCCCTCCCCCCCCTCTCCACACCTCCCCCCTCTTCTCTTCTCGCTGCCTTCTTTTTCTTTTTTTTCCCCCTTCAGTTCTTCCTTATTCTCGGCCCAGAGGTGGATAACAAAAGGCGTCGCCGGCGCAGACGGAGGAGTGTGCGTGTGTGTGCGTGTGTGTGTGTGTGTGCGTGTGTGTGTGTGTGTGCGTGTGTGTGTGTGTGTGTGTGTGGCGTGGGGCGACGGGGAGCGATTCATTTCCGGAAGCCTCCACTCTGCTCAGCGTTTCCCCAGGGAGAGCGAGAGAGAGAGAGCGAGAGAGAGACAGGCAGAGACATCTATCTGATTTTTAGTCTGGAGGGGGGAGGAGTCGGGAGAGGTGGGAGAGGTGGTGGTGGTGGCGGGATGGGGAGGAGAGAGAGGTGTGTGGCGGGGGGGGGGGTCGGGGGGTAGGAGGTGGGCAGCGTGTTTGGTACATGTCAGGCGAAAATGACATGGGAATGTTTTGGGTGTCACTTAGTTAACATTCATGACGGAGCAGTTTGGCGCCCGGTGGCGGCGGGCGCGTGGCTTCGTGGCTTCTGTGTCCTCGCCGCCTCGCTTATCCGAGAGTCAGAACTGCACTTTTTCTTTTTTTTTCCCTAAATTCAGGCGGAAGTGCTTTTAATGTACGACTCTAGCCGGCTATCTGTGACGGTGACAACTTATTGCGTGCCAGGCTGGACGCCGCGGTGGCAAGAGTTTGGCGAGTAGGTGGCGGCGTGTGATGGCGAGAGGGTGCTGCGGCACGGAGGCTGGAGAGGGGGGGGGCCGCCAGTAGTTCCAGAGGGAGCCTCGTGCGCACCCCTCTGCTACAAATACCTCCGTACTCCCCTGCTCGCTCTCTGCCTCTCTTTTCTTTTTTTTTAAGGCTTTGATCAGCGTGGATTTATTTATTTATTTATTTTGGTACCTGCATTCTCCTGCACGCCGGCGGTCCGCAGAGCCTCGCGTCGTGTCGCGTTTCATTATTCGACTTCTGATTGAGCATTGTCAGCGCTCGCCACCGCGGCTGGAAGCCGGCGGCGCGGGCGGGAGCCGCTGTGAGTCGGGGGGCTGTCTGGCTCTGCCGGTCGGCGCTAGCGGACGGACGGACGGTCTGACCGCGGCGGGGCTGTGGGGCCGGCCACGCCGCACCAGCGAAATCTAGACTGCTGATCATCAGCCGGCGCTCTGGAGACAAAGAGGCAAGCCCAGCTGCTTGGCTAAAAGGGGGGGTGGGGGGGCAGGGGGAGGGGGGGGCTTTTCCTTTTGCCCAAACAAAAAGCCGGTTGTGTTTGTTCGAGCCTCATCCTCTGTTTCTGCCCGGGTAACGATCTGCAGATAATTCAAGTCCGGCCGTCTCCGTGACTCCTAATATCTCTTATCTCCCTTTGTCATCTCACCCCACCGCTCCTTCGCCGTCGCCGCGGCCGCGCGTCCGCCGCTTTCGTCACCTCTGCCGCGTGTCGTCGCGTTGGCGTGCGAGTTTTGTCCGTCCGTGCGTGTCTTTTGTGTACACAGGAATCAATCAGAGCCCGCCGAATCGAGCAGCGAGTTATCGGCGTTGACGGGGGGTGCGGGGGGGTGGGGGTGGGGGGGATAAGAAGATTCTTTTGTTCTCGTTGATTCGGAGCTGTCTTGGTTTTTATTTGCTTTTTTTATTTATTTATTTGTTTCCGACGGAGCTGTGGCGTGATCCAGTGCCTCACAGTGGTCAGACGCTACGTCGCCTCCGGTGCCTTTGGGGCAGTCATTAGGCTCCTTTAGGTGGCGGCGGTGGTGGTGGTGGTGGGGGAAGAGAGACTGTGTGTGTGTGTGAGAGAGAGAGAGAGGGGGGGGGGAGAGAGAGAGGGGGGGAGAGAGCCGGAAAAGAGGGGAAGGTGCCAGTGCCACTCGGTGCCCTGCAGCTGCCTGCGGCTCCTCAGTAGACCCTGTCGTACTTCACCTGCTCCCTGAGACCCTAACTTGTGAGCTCTCTTGATAAAAAATCACGGGTTAGGCTCTTGGGACGCGGGCGGAGGGCACAATCGACTTCCTACCGAGCGCTCCGAGGGTGGAGTCGGCACCAACCAGCCGCCGGCTCGCTGTCCGGAGGGGAAAAGAGAGCGTCACATGTGGCCGGGGGGGATGTCGTGAAAAAGGAGGTTAAGTCAGAGAGAAGAGAGAGAAGACGACGTAAAGGCTGAGAAGTGTTGCGCAATAAAGAACACACACTCCCAACTCCGGTTAGGACTGCGATGTGCAGCGGGATCACGCATGCCGGGCGCTGCACAGATGATTATTTTTCTGATATGTTTTTCTTCCCGTCAAGACCGCCGTCTGTGTGTGTGTGTGTGTGTGTGTGTGGCAGTTTTTTCCGCCATCGCCCCCCCCCCGCCGCCCCCCGAAATGCAGCTCGCCATCGATGCTGCGTCACAACGTCCACCTGTCTCATACCTAACCAGTGTGCTTCTGAATGCAGTGCATGCAGAGAGCTGATAAAAAATGTTTTTTTTAAATGGCAGGACTGCAGCCATACAACCCCCCCCCCCACCACCACCACCACCACCACCACCTCCACCTCCCACCCCCGGGCTTGTGTTGTTTGACCCCCTTGTTGCACGGTGCAGCAGTAAGATCCATTATACGACCCGTCAGAGAAGCTAGTCACTCCCAACCGGGACGAGTCTGACTTCAGATGCCGCCAGGGCATTCGGGGACGCATCCCTGCATCAGCCGGCGACAGGGGCAGTACCACGACTCAAAATGTCCCCCGGCTTACTTGATCCACCGCCGACCGGGAACTTGTGTTTACTTCTTCTGTCTCCCAATCACATTTTTACACAGCCAGGGCAGTGTGTTGTGTTTCTGTGTGCAACAGTTCTACAGGTAGTGTGTACTTTACTTTAGGATCACAGCCAGCATGTGGCAGCAGATGTGGATTTGCAGAGTCAGGTTAAAATAATTCGTATTATTAACCAACTTAGTGGGAAAAAAAATGCATGCAAACAAACCACATCCGAACTGCGTCTGCCAGTCCTGCAGCAGGATTCCACTGCAGTCTGGTCGTTCCTGTACTCGCCTGCAGCGGCGACCGGACCGGGTCGAATATTTTTAGGGTGTTTTATGTTTAGGATGAAGGCTTTTTTACGAATTCAGGGATCTGCGGTGCACAGGAAGTCGGCGGTCGCTGAAGAGCGCTCGTGTTTTTAAGCGATCCTCTGGGGAAAATCAAAACCTCGACGGGCCGTGTCGCCGGTGAGGAGTTACAGCACACGTTGACTCATTCACAGCCTCACAAATTCCCGTCACCGTTGTGCCGCGTCACGACGTGGCACGGCCGCGGCGGTGAGTCGGACTCAGGCTGTTGAGTAAGTCAGACAGGGAGGCCGAACGTCGGGTTCGGAGTGAAAACACCGGGTCGGTCTCGTGTGAGCAACACGAGGAAAATGCGGTGACGGTGAATCGGGCCCGCTTAAGAAAAACAAAATGAAATAAAACCCGAGTTCTGTCGTCCTTTCTGCAGAGCCGACTGCTCAAAGGTGCGAGTCATCCGCCTGACCCGGTTTTCAAACCCGCAGCTCCTCCCCCCCCAGGCGGCGTGCTTTTCTGAAAACCCAATTTCTACTAAATTACCCGTATTAGGGAAGCTGTTCAAAACAATTGATTTCCCCCTCTAATATCCTCTCCATCGCTCTCTCCCCCCGTCTCCCTCTCGCCCTAATTGTGTTTTCTCTCTCTCTCCTTCCTCTCCCCCTCTCCGTCCTCCTCCCCGTTCGGTTTCGAAGTGAACAATGCTGATGCCAACTAATCAGCCTGTGCCGGTGCCACGGAGCCCCCCCAGCAACAGCTGAAGGAGCGCCGTGCCCCATGAATACCAAACAGCCAGGCGCGGTGCGACAAGTGCTGAGCAGTCAGACGCGGCGCAGCGAGAGCCGAGCCGGTGCCCACAAAACAGCCAGACAGTTTTATTAGGATCTGTCTGACACGCAGCAAAGTCTGGCAGCGCCCGAGCCCCGCTGATGAAAATCCTCGCCGCTCCCACCCCGCCCCCCCCAACAGTAACAAAGCGAGCCCCGCTCAATCCAATCCACAGAGGAGCCAATAAATATCACCCCCGCACAAGGGAAGGAAGAAAAACAAATCAGCTCAGGGGCGAGTTTGTCGGCTTCGAACAGGGAATACAAACTTCGGTTCGGAGGGCTTTCTGTGCGAATTTGGCCGGCTCGCAGCTTCGTTAATTGCGGCGCGGCGCCTCGACACGGGAGGACGCGCGAAAAGGGGGAAAACGTAACCGTCGCGGGGAAATTTCCGCAAAACGCCCCCCGCACCCCGAAACCGACTTCTGTCGATGTTGCGGTGTGAAACGTGTCGTCTGCTCGTCCGTCTTACTGACCGATTCCCCCCCCCGGCGAACCGTGGACGCGTCCTCCGAGTCATAAGAAGGAGACGGAGACGAACGGGGGAGGCTGGCTCGATGGCTGGCTGAGATTCTCTCCCTCCGCGTCGTTAATCGTAACGAGACGGGTCGACGGTGCCGAGCGAGCAAGGAAATAAAAGTGTCGGGTCTTAGGAAGGACCAGCCGGAGCACCGCAGCAGGACCGCCCTGCCGGCGCCGGTCCGTTTTCGCCCGCGGCGGCGGGTCGGGTCGTCTTGTGTCGCCTCTGGCCCTGCAGGAGTGTATTGTGGGAAGCCTGAGGGCCAGACGTGAGGGCTGGCCGGTCTGAAGCCAGGAAAGCGGTGCTGGTTTTGCTGGACCCCGGAAAGGGTCACTCCACGCCGCGGCTCGTTTCCAAGTAATACGCCGTCCTCGAATAACCGGGGAAGTACTCCCCAAGGTCAGAGTTCACCAGAGGTGATGTAATCACAGAGTGGTTTGATTCCTGAATTTTCCTTTTTTTTTCATGCAGAATCACTCCACTGCGGAGGGTTTTCTTGTCTCCGCTCGCACAACACAAGGCCGCACAAGAGACAGACACACACACATCACGCAGAATGAACGGCAATTCGAGGAGTGTAGATTTAAGACCCCCCGAAATGAAAATATGCGCATAAGGAAATAGGTTTACAAACCGTGTGCAGAACGAGAGGCCACACACCAACCAGAAGGGCTTTCGGCCGTTTACAGTAGCGTTTACACAACAGTTGTGCCGCACAACGTGCGCCGTAACGAAGTGCGTTTCCCACATGGGCACGGTTGAATATTTGGTGTGCGTCCTGTGTGGGTCCTGAACGTCCCGAGGGGGGAGAAGACCGGCGCAGACCCGCACCAGGCGAACCGGAGCCCAGCCCGCCGCAGTATCGAGTGCAGCAGCGGTGCACCTGGGTGTGTGTGTGTGTGTGTGTGTGTGTGTGTGTGTGTGTGCAGGAGATTTTCCCTCCTTTGTTCAGAGGTGGCTGTGTAACACACACACACACACACACACACACACAGACACCAGGCTGTGATAAAGGTAATGAGGGAGATTAACATTTATCCGCCACATGTGGGTTCAGCACAGCCGATGAGGAAATCAGTTTTGGTTTTTTTTTGCATCGATTGTCGGATTGTTTTTTTTTTCTCTAACCGGCTTAGTTCTCCACGGCTCTCTTATCGCAGCGAGCTGGGGGGTGGGTGGGGGGGTTAGGGTGGGGTGGCTGCAGGGGCAGGTATGTCTGATAGCAGCAGACCAGTGTGGGAACTGGGAGAAGGGTGGGACGGATGTGTGTGTGTGTGCTTGTGTGTGTGGCGGGGGTCAGGGTCTGCGTTTCCAGACACTGCGGCAGGAGGCCAGACAGTCACTTGAACACACACACACACACACACACACACACACACACACACACACACACAGTGAGTGTAGATGACGCCACACACAGGCACGTGTACTGCACGTGCACACCAGCGTACGTGTACTCGTACGCGCCGAGACCCCCCCCCCCCCGTTTAGATCTATGCAAAAGCAAAGGAAATGGTCTCTTTTTGATTCGACGGGGGGCCGTGAATCGTAGCGCCGCTTTTAACGTCGTCATCCGCGGGCCCCAAAAGTTGCTCTGTTATTTGCAGGGCGGCAGAGATGAAGGATAAACGCCCATTAAGTCCTGCAGCAACAAATGCTGCGGGCTCAGACAGGCCGTTGAAAAGGCAGGCGGCGCTGCGTCGAGGCGGGAGGGTTTTCACCGCGGGCCTCACGGCGGTACCGGAGCATGGCGAGTGGAGCCGGGGACTAAAAAGAAATAAACAACAAAGCCCCAAAGGGAGGGGCTTTTTGGTGGCCCGGTCAGCCGAGAGGTCCGAGCACAGCTGACCAGAACACACGCAGGCCCGGTTCTGTGCCGGTTCTGTGCCGATCCGGTGTAGAATGGCGTTGCCGCGCCGTGGCGGTTTAAAGACCGCACGAGGCTGCAGCCGGAGCAGGTCTCGCTGCGGCGGCGGCGGCGTGACGCGTTTCCAAGCGGAGCAGGATGTTTGGCCGGCCGGGACTCTGGGTGGATAAAACGCGGGGAAGGATGTGATTTGATCCTTCAGGGTTTGTTTGGATTGTGCAGTTTTGCCCATTTTTTTTTTTCATAAGCTGTTGGAAGCGGGGAGGGAAAACATTCTGGGATACTGTTGCTCGGACCCGGTGATGCAACCGCGTCGCCCGGGAGGACGGTGGTCAGGTTTTGATGTAAAACAGGTCGAAATCTGGCTTTGTGCGATTTGGCTGACGCGACAACTTGCGGCGACGGTGTTACAGTTTCCTTCGGCAGACGCTCGTGCCCAGAGCGACGCACAACCCGAGAGATGACACACAACACGAGCAGGGGGTGTAGGCCGGGGAGAACGCCGCGAGTCCGTGGCTGGAGTCGGGTAGGATGCAGGTGCCAACAGGAAGTGCACAGAGGCGGTGCATAGAAGCAGATCTTTTTCCCCCTGAAAAGGCCGATAATTTAACCGGGGAACAGAGCTAACGAGGCAAAGCAACACATGTTCACTTCGCATCCTCAACAATATCACAGCGATCGCCCGGAATTTCACCGCCGAAGCACAAAAAGTGTGACGCGGTGATTGTTCCACATCTCTCGAGTGTTTGAATCTGTTGGAGAGTTCGCTCAGGAAACCCACACCCATGTTTTAAATACGACCTGAAATGAAGATTGACCTTTTTTTTACCAGGTTAGCTCATAACCCCCGGTCACCTTACGCATCCATTCGGCAACTTGTGCCAAAACACTTCCCAAAAATTACACTTTTAGGAAGCATGTGGTAGTCTGCAGCCCTCCCCGGATCAGCAGAGGGGGGTGGAGCAGCGACCGGGACGGCTCGGAAGAGCGGGGTTATCGACCAGGTACGATTCGGAGAAATCCACAAAGAAAATCCACATTTTACTTTTTTCCCAACAAATCTGTTCACCCTGACCTCCTCTAAAACATCCAGGTTTTGGGCTGCGTCATCATGTCTGGAGTGGGCGGGGCCAGCAGCACTCCAACCGATAATATCATAAAACGTCTTACACCGTCCAATCAAATCCTGAAAGGTCCGACCCAATCCCTCCCACCCTCACTTCCTGTTTCACGTGGAAGTTCGTCACAGTACAGGAACGGGCTACTTAGAAGAAGGATGCTGTGTTGACGTCGTCGTTAAAGCTGCAGTTTTCATCCACATATTACTGAAGATAAGGCGGGACGGAGCATTAAGAAGAATAAACCGTGGCATCAAATCGCCATATTTAAAATATCGCGGTGTGAGGAAAACCGCGATGTGCATCGCACCCGCCCTAGAGTGACATCATAATATGGAATCAAGAGGTCCTCCGCCGCCTCCCGCTCCTGTAGTGGGTCTGTGTACATGTATCCTGCCGTCCGCTGTATTTGTTTCTTGATGGGTGCATCCCCTTTACCCCCGCCGCCGTCTCCCCCTACCCAAGTCCAGCGTAATCTTCTCTTCTCCCTCTGATCTGCAAATCACTTCCAAAGCGGGGTTGCCAGGGAAACCTGGTATCTGGCGAGCAGCTTGATGGAGTTGTTGAACTGTGACCGGCTGGGATAATTACGCCCTGTCTTGCAGGTCGGCTTTCCAGCGGCCGGGGCTCGAATGTGACCCACGTACAGCTGGCCCGGCTTTGTCGTCACAAGCAAAGCTTTTAACCCCGCGGCCGCCGAAGAGACAGACGCGCGTGGCCTCAGCCGAGGTGCCCGGGGAAGCGAGCCGAGCGCTTTGATCTTAAACGCGCGGCGTCGCCCGCCGCCGGTTTGACCCGGCGCCTCTCTTGCGGGCAGTGATGCAGATTTTTTTATTATTATTATTTATCATTTTATTTATTTAATTGGCATGTTGGAGCGGAACGAAATCGGTGTGCTGGAAACAGGCGGTTGAAGCGCCTGGTCAGCCAGCCGGTCGCGGGGACAGGAAAGGAGCTGAGGAATAAAACGGTACATTTCTGAGCGGCTCCTCCGGTGGACGGGTGCCCGAGTCAAACCGCGGGTCAGCGAGCACGCAGTTAGAATAGTGGGACTTCAGCAATGGGTACATGTGGACATGTCTGAGAATATTATTCCTTTACTAACCAAGTAAAACCAATGGATGTCTCCTCTCTCGTCCTCCCCCCATCTCTCTCTCTCTCTCTCTCTCTCTCGCTCTCTCACACACACACACACACATTGAACTCGCCGCATACTGACTCCCTTTGTGTGTCCCTGCTCAAATAGGTCATGAACGGAAATTCCTGGTGTGTCCTCAAGTGCATCACTCAGCCTGTTGACAGGTGGACAGACAAAATATGTTTACTCTAGTTACTCCAGCTTTTTTTTTTCCCCCCTTAGGTGGACAGCTGTGATGTTGTGGTGTAAAAGGATGGCGTTTCCCTCGTCAATTTATCTTTGTTTTCCTGACACCAGCTTTCCTAAGGACCTGTGCTGGTTGGACAGACAGAACAGATGAACACCCTGCTCCTTCTGTGTCCTCTTAAATTGCTGAATTGCTGTTGTCATGTCGTCTTTCCTAGGAGTTCCTGGGTGTTGTCCATCCTTCTTTCTCTCTCTCTCTCCAAGGTAAGAGGAATCTAATTAATACGTCCAACACACACACATACACACACATACACACACCGATTAGATGCTTAAATGTTCTAAAAGCGAAAACTTCCTGTGTCTGTGTGCAAACTGTTTCATTAGCAGCATATCGGTCGCATGCCACTTCCTGGTTTTCAGCGTGCAGTATTACAGCCGGCGGACGTGTGACTCCGTGAGGGTGTCGGGCTGCCACAACAGACGGCCTGGGCTGCATAATTAGCCCCGAGTAATTTGGAAGCCTGTCCGTTCTGCTCAGGTACCTACTGTGCACAGAAAGAGAGGCCGTCCCACCGCAGTCACTTAAAACGGTGATGTATGTTCCCTCCCCTAGTGCCCCACTCCCTACCCCCACCTCCCTCTGTTAGCGTACCCTCCGCCTCCCTCCCTCCCTCCCTCCCCTCTTTCCCTTTTTTTCTACCTCATCCTCCCCAGAGTTGCTCTTGCCTTATTTCTCTTGCTTTCTCCCTGCTTTATTTCAGCCGCAGCCCCGCGTCGCCTTCTCTAACTTCCAATGTGCTCCGCTCTCAGTGAGGAGGAGGAAGAGGAAAATGGAGGGGGGGGGGGTCGGTGTTTTTTCTGCTGGTGCAAAGAGGAGCCAGGCAACAGCAACTCTCTCCCCTCGTGGTTAGTATGCAGCAGCTGTTACTTTACAGGTGACAGTGGCTGGATTCGGAGACAGCCGTACCAGCATCGGCACAGCGGTGGAGGAGAGGACAGCAGGTAAGGGCCACTGGACCCGGCAGGAGAATGACAGAGATTGGGGAGGGAGATGGAAGAGATGGGAGGGCAGGAAAAGAGGAGGGAGACATCCCTTGGAGGGGATGAGGCTCTTTCTGACTTCATCATACACACATACACCACCCATATTCTGCAGCTTTGATGCAAACATGCAGATGTGGTCATGCTTATGTGCATATCCCTTTAAGGAGCCGTGTCTGTAGTCTGTCTCATGATGGCATGCATGCCTGTAGTCTGTCTCATGGTGGCATGCATGTCTGTAGTCTGTCTCATGATGGCATGCATGTCTGTAGTCTGTCTCATGATGGCATGCATGTCTGTAGTCTGTCTCATGGAGGCATGCATGTCTGTAGTCTGTCTCATGATGGCATGCATGTCTGTAGTCTGTCTCATGGAAGCATGCATGCCTGTAGTCTATCTCATGATGGCATGCATGTCTGTAGTCTATCTCATGGTGGCATGCATGTCTGTAGTCTGTCTCATGATGGCATGCATGTCTGTAGTCTGTCTCATGGCGGCATGCATGTCTGTAGTCTGTCTCATGGCGGCATGCATGTCTGTAGTCTGTCTCATGGTGGCATGCATGTCTGTAGTCTCATGGTGGCATGCATGTCTGTAGTCTCATGGCGGCATGCATATCTGTAGTCTATCTCATGGCGGCATGCATGTCTGTAGTCTGTCTCATGGCGGCATGCATGTCTGTAGTCTATCTCATGGCGGCATGCATGTCTGTAGTCTGTCTCATGGCGGCATGCATGTCTGTAGTCTGTCTCATGGCAGCATGCATGTCTGTAGTCTGTCTCATGGCGGCATGCATGCCTGTAGTCTATCTCATGGCGGCATGCATGTTTGTAGTCTATCTCATGGCAGCATGCATGTCTGTAGTCTGTCTCATGGCGGCATGCATGTTTGTAGTCTATCTCATGGCAGCATGCATGTTTGTAGTCTATCTCATGGCAGCATGCATGTCTGTAGTCTATCTCATGGCAGCATGCATGTCTGTAATCTGTCTCATGGCAGCATGCATGTTTGTAGTCTATCTCATGGCGGCATGCATGTCTGTAATCTGTCTCATGGCGGCATGCATGTCTGCAGTCTGTCTCATGGTGCCATGCATGTCTGTAGTCTGTCTCATGGTGCCATGCATGTTTGTAGTCTATCTCATGGCGGCATGCATGTCTGTAGTCTGTCTCATGGCGGCATGCATGTCTGTAGTCTATCTCATGGCGGCATGCATGTCTGTAGTCTGTCTCATGGCGGCATGCATGTCTGTAGTCTATCTCATGGCGGCATGCATGTCTGTAGTCTGTCTCATGGTGGCATGCATGTCTGTATCTCATGGCGGCATGCATGTCTGTAATCTGTCTCATGGCGGCATGCATGTCTGTAGTCTATCTCATGGCGGCATGCATGTCTGTAGTCTGTCTCATGGTGCCATGCATGTCTGTAGTCTGTCTCATGGTGGCATGCATGTCTGTAATCTGTCTCATGGCGGCATGCATGTCTGTAATCTGTCTCATGGCGGCATGCATGTCTGTAGTCTATCTCATGGCGGCATGCATGTCTGTAGTCTGTCTCATGGTGCCATGCATGTCTGTAGTCTGTCTCATGGTGGCATGCATGTCTGTAATCTGTCTCATGGCGGCATGCATGTCTGTAGTCTGTCTCATGGCGGCATGCATGTCTGTAGTCTGTCTCATGGTGCCATGCATGTCTGTAGTCTGTCTCATGATGGCATGCATGTCTGTAGTCTGTCTCATGGCGGCATGCATGTCTGTAGTCTATCTCATGGCGGCATGCATGTCTGTAGTCTGTCTCATGGCGGCATGCATGTCTGTAGTCTGTCTCATGGCGGCATGCATGTCTGTAGTCTGTCTCATGGCGGCATGTTTGCTACCACTGATCCATAAAACCGTTCATTGACAGACCGTTCAACTGTATGTGCTGTTTTGTATGAAAAACAGTTGCTGCATGCTGGTTTGTGATCGTCACTTGTTTCCTAGTATGCAGTTGTGAAGTGAAGTATTACTGACTGTGTAATTCTGTATTATATGGTGTCTGCCCTGTTTATTCTTATGTACGAATACATTATCTGACAAGTCATCACTTAAAATCTTGTATTATTGATTTGATGGGATACATGATCTGTGGAATGAGCACACGTTAATAAATGTTGTCACGTGATATCTGCTGTGTGTTTCATTATTTCACCAAAAAGAAATATGTTATGCCACGTAAGCAAGCGGCGAAGAAATTCTGCCGTTTTCTCTCAAAATATTTTCATTGTTGTCATTCCTGAAGTTCTCGTTCCCTCGGTGTGTTGGTTTGCTGGCCAAAGGCAACAAAGAGGGAGGCGTATTAGACAAATAACACGCTCATACGGTGTGTGTGTGTGTGTGTGTGTGTGTGTGTGTGTGTGTGTGTGTGTGTGTGTGTGTGTGTGTGTGTGTGTGTTGAGCAGAGGATGTTGTGTGTGTGTGTGGGGGGGGGGCAGTGCATCCAGGCTGCAGATATCATCCATCTCCCTGTCACTGGCCCAAGGGCTGCTGGGAAAGCGGCAGACAGCTCCTCGGCTCCTGACAACGGAGGCTGCATCCTAATTTCCCGGCGCGAGAACGCCTGAAAAACTCGCCGCGCGCCTCCCTCGCCCCCCCGGCGCGGAGACCGGCTGACGACCCCCCCCCCGGCGGCGGCGTGGGGGACAGCACGCATGGCTGCGGGTCGTGTCGTCATCCGAGAGCACCGACTCGGACAGGAAACACGTAGCGAGAAGTCCACGTTATAACGCATTCATAACGCCTCCGCGGAAGCCGCACAGAGGCTGCGCCGGCACACGTGTGGTTATAACGAGGAAGGGTCGATCTCTAATCCAGATCTCTAATCCAGATGTTTAATCCAGATCTCTAATCCAGATCTGACTAGGTGCCGATGTGACACGGCAACGCAAAGGGGTTTAAATTTGCCGAGTGCAATTTCAAAGATATTTGGACCCGGTCGCAGTGGATTATGGGTAACCCGTTGTCGCGTACTGCGCGTGTCGCCGTCTCCCCTCGGCTGCTCTTCCGAGGGCCTGGTGGGCTGATGGGTTTGACGTCATGCCGCGGTAATGACGCTGTAGTGCGGGCGTTGCTGACGTGTCAGGGATCGGGGTCGGTTTCCCGGGTTTTTGGGGGTTTGTTGTTCTTCCGGGGTGTAAGAAGTGTTGCGGGTTAGTGGGTCTTCGCTTGATCTTCTGGAGGTTCTGATCCGGCTCGTTTCAGACGGTGCAATGTCTGTTCGCAGATGACATTTTGCTTAACGTTGTGGATCATCCCGGCGGAAGGTTTGAGGTACACAACACAACACAACACAACACAACACAACACAACACAACACAACACAACCGTTATCTTTGTCAGCTATGTTTGGTTGGATGCATTTCAGAGACACTGCTCCTCAATAGGAAATGTAACCGGTTATTTTGTTGCCCGGTGCGGGATTCGATACGGGCTGTCCTGCACCACAAGGCGACATCGCTAACCGCTCGGCTAAAGGGTCAGACCCGTTAGCTAGCGGCTAACGTGCCTTATTACTAGTTTACAGTCGTCGCCCTCTCCCGGAAGCGCGCCCTCGCGCTTTGTTCTTCCCGCGCTCCGAAGAGACTTCTGAGGATCTGCACACTTCCGGATCCCGCCGCTGCCACCGGTTGTTTTCTTGCCCGGTGCGGGATTCGATACGGGGTGTACTGCACCACAAGGCGACGTCACTAACCGCTCGGCTAAAGGGTCAGACCCGTTAGCTAGGGGGCTAACGCGTCTTATTAGTAGTTTACACATATTTATATACGTTTATATGTATTTTGTTTTAACCGGTCTGAGCGCCTACTGGCCAAAACGCTCCGTCATCATATGACGTCATGCTCCGATTCCCAGTTTGGGAAGGGGACGGTAGTCTTCCGCCGTCGCGCCTCCCACGTGCGTCTGCTGGTGACCCGCAGGGCGGCCGCCATGATTAATGTGCTGCTCTGCCTGTTGAACGCCATGTTTTGTGTTACATGTAGCGGCAAGTTCATTTGCAAAAACTTGGGTTTGTTTTTTTTTTGGGGGGGGGGTCCATTGAAGAGGAAGCGACATGTTGCTGGATGTTAAAATAACACCAGTTTGATCTGTTCAAACTGCAACACGCATAATTTATTGGGTTACGAAATGAACGTGTGGTGGATGTGGGAGCGGAGCGTGCCAGGTGGGCGGCGCTGTTGAGTTCATTCAGATTAAACTCGGTTTTTATCCCTTTCAAAATGGAGGTGTTGCCTGCACCATTTCTAAATGACCTCCCCCCCCCCCCCTCACGCCGTCTGGGTTTGCAGTTGCCTCGTGTGATCGATATCTCCATATAATCGACCCTCTTCTTCGTCTGAGGGGTGCGGGCAGCCGGCGTCCAGCAGCAGCAGAAGAAGAAGAAAGCTGCTTTATTTTGTCGTACGGTTACAATGAGTGTCTTCTCTGCATGTAACCCACCCTGTTGTATAGGAGCCGTGGGCAGCTGCAGCACCCGCCCGGGGACCAACTCCAGCCCCTCTTCCCACTGCCTTGCTCAGGGGCACAGACAGGAGTATTAATATTAACCCTACCGTGCATGTCTTTTTGATGGTGGGAGGAAACCGGAGCACCCGGGGCAAACCCACGCAAACTCCACACAGAGAGGACCCGGGACGGCCTGGGGTTCGAACTCAGGACCCTCTTGCTGCGAGGCAACAGTGCTGGCCGCTGGGCCACCGTGCCGCCCACCCATGTCATCCCTTTAGCCGGTGAGAGAGAGAACGAGTAAATACCTGTCAAACGGATGGCGGCGCTCGCCTCTGGTCTGCGCCGGTCCAAGCGTTAACTTGCACGTTCAGATGAGGTTACCGAGTCACGGGCGGTTTGAAAAATGCCAGTACGGGTTTGCCTTGTGGAGTTTGCCCTCATTCGGGTCTAGGGTGCACGGCTAGAGGGTGTTGCGTGCCCTGTATTGCCATATACTGATTTTAAAGCCCTACCGGACTAGCTTGTGATTTGGGGCTGCACGAACGTGACCTCGGTAGGTCATAAGAACAGAAAAGGCCTCGGGGAGATAAGAACGCCTCCCTGCTCTCGTCCGGCGTGTGCTGTTTGTGCAAAGGCCACAACTTCTGCATGTGGGAGTGGGTTGAGGGAAATCCGTCAGACCAGGAGCTTTACTCAGTTTTGCGGCCAGCGTTTAACATCCGCCTCGCCCGTGCAGAGAGGCGTCCTTTGTCAGTCGCGCAATCAAGTTATTTAAGATCCTTTAAGCCACTTTGCGTCTGCACACGGTGACACACGACGTCGAGGCTCGAAATTGGAACGAAAAACCCAGAATAAAACCCGAAGCTGGGCTGCCACAGTAGTGCGTGTGTATATATTTCACAATGAAGCGGTTTCACAATGACGACGCAAGCGCCCCATTGTGAGTTCTGCACAGAGCGAGACTGGATAGTTGTGTTGTTGTGGGTGACGTTATGGATGGGTGGATCGTTGTTTGTTTGTTTTTCTCAAAGCCCCTGCAGGAGGACTCGAGGTGGCCTGCCTGCAGGAGGACTCGAGGCCGGCCCGCAGGAGGACTCGAGGCAGGCCTGCAGGAGGACTCGAGGCCGGCCCGCAGGAGGACTCGAGGCAGGCCTGCAGGAGGACTCAAGGCCGGCCCGCAGGAGGACTCGAGGTGGCCTGCAGGAGGACTCGAGGCAGGCCTGCAGGAGGACTCGAGGCCGGCCCGCAGGAGGACTCGAGGTGGCCTGCCCGCAGGAGGACTCGAGGCCGGCCTGCAGGAGGACTCGAGGCAGGCCTGCAGGAGGACTCGAGGCCGGCCTGCAGAGTACAGTGCTGCTGTGTTCCCACAGAGCGGCGTGTGCAGCGAGCCTGGCAGGCAGGCCGGCGCCGCTGCTGCTGCAGAGCACGCTCCGGCCTGGCACGAGGAAACTACACATCATGCTCACACACGTTACCCGAATGTGCTGACTGCTCCTCTTCAGGTTTGGCCTCAGGGGATCTCAGACTGCCTTTAAAGAAACAAGGGAAAGACAGAAAGAAAAAGAAAGAAAGAAAGAACGTGAAATAGAAACAGGAGAAACTTTGTTTGCACATTGCTCAAACACAAACATCCTCAGTCTGACAACTTGAAGTGTGTGTGTGTGTGTGTGTGTGTGTGTGTGTGTGTGTGTGTGTGTGTGTGTGCATACACACACCACACATATATGACTGTGTGTGTCTGCTTGTGTGCCTGTCTGTGTGTGTGCATGCATACACACATCACACATATATGACTGCTTGTGTGTGTCTGCTTGTGTGCCTGTCTGTGTGTGTATGCATACACACGCCACACATATATGACTGTGTCTCTGTCTGTGCATGCACACACACCACACATATATGACTGTGTGTGTCTGCTTGTGTGCCTGTCTGTGTGTGTGCATGCATACACACACCACACATATATGACTGTGTGTCTGCTTGTGTGCCTGTCTGTGTGTGTGCATGCATACACACATCACACATATATGACTGCTTGTGTGTGTCTGCTTGTGTGCCTGTCTGTGTGTGTATGCATACACATGCCACACATATATGACTGTGTGTCTGTCTGTGCATGCACACACACCACACATATATGACTGTGTGTGTGCATGCACATACACGCATATGACTGTGAGTGTCTGCATGCATACACACATCACACATATGACTGTGTGTGTGTCTGTCTGTCGGTCTGTGTGCATGCATACACACATATGACTGTGTCTGTGCACGCACACACACATGCATATGACTGTGAGTGTCTGCATGCACACACACATCACACATGACTGTGTGTGTATGTGTGCGAGTGTGTGTGCGTGCACAACCTCCTCTATTATCCACACTTGCACACAATCATTTTTCTCTTCCTCCGGTTTCGTTATTTGGGCGTAGTGGCACGTAAACACGGTGACCTGTGATGCGGCTGCAGCGCTGCACACCTTCCTCTGCATCCTCTGAGGATGGGTCTAAAAAAATAGTCCTCCGTCAGTCTTCACTGATCTAACAGGTTCAAAGCCAGTTTCTTTTCTGGCTTACCTTTTGTTTGTTTGCCTATGGACGAACCAAAGACTCTCTCTCTCTCTCTCGCTCTCTCTCTCTGTCTCTCTGTCTCTATGTCTCTCAATATCTATCTATCTATCTATCTATCTCTATGTCTCTGTCTTTCTATCTATGTCTCTGTCTCTCTCTCTCTCTCTCTCTCTCTCTCTATGTCTCTCTGTCTCTCTATTTATCTATCTTATCTATCTTTGTCTCTGTCTGTCTGTCTGTCTGTCTGTCTGTCTGTCTGTCTGTCTGTCTCTCTCTCTATCTATGTGTCTGTCTCTATTTATCTATCTATCTTATCTGTCTTTGTCTCTGTCTGTCTGTCTGTCTCTCTCTCTATCTATGTCTCTGTCTGTCTCTCTCTATTTATCTATCTTATCTATCTTTGTCTCTGTCTGTCTGTCTGTCTGTCTGTCTGTCTCTCTCTCTCTATCTATGTCTCTCTCTCTATTTATCTATCTTATCTATCTTTGTCTCTGTCTGTCTGTCTGTCTCTCTCTATCTATGTCTCTCTCTCTATCTATCTTATCTTATCTATCTTTGTCTCTGTCTGTCTGTCTGTCTGTCTGTCTGTCTGTCTGTCTGTCTGTCTGTCTCTCTCTCTCTCTCTCTCTCTCTCTCTCTATGTCTCTGTCTCTATTTATCTATCTATCTTATCTATCTTTGTCTCTGTCTATCTTATCTCTCTATCTATCTATCTATCTATCTATCTATCTATCTATCTATCTATCTATCTATCTATCTATCTATCTATGTCTGTCTGTCTGTCTGTCTCTCTCTCTGTCTCTATGTCTCTCTCTCTCTCTCTATGTCTCTCTCTCTCCACATCAAAGCCACACGTATGTGAGCTTATTGATTGATATTTGTTTCACAGTACAAGCCATGCATCACAATGCAGAAGGCCACGGCTGGCTGGCCACGCAGCCAGACGTGTGTGCGTGCGTGCGTCTGTGTGTGTGTGTGTGCGCGCGCGTGTTTTCCGTCGGGCGCGCGGAAGCGGCAGGTTGCTACACGAGTAGAAATCTCGACCATACAGATGTCTCCGTCCGTCACGAGCTTACCGGTGCCTGCGACACAGAGCGGAGGAACACACGCGGCGGCTCGCGCAGCCGCCTCCCTGTGCGTGTGCGTGTGCGTGTGTGTGTGCGCGCGCGCGTGTGTGTGTGTGTGTCTGTCCGTCAGCTGCAGAAGACACCCGGAAAACCTCCCACCGGGCCCGGCCCAGTCACCCGGGTTACCGCAGGGCAGCGCCGCACGTCTGCAGGTCCACCGTGACGCCGCCGGTCCGCGCGACCGGAAGAGCCCGGTGTTGTCATCCGATGGCGGCGCCACTAAAACACGTGGAGAAGCGAAATAAAGCAGCGTCCCGAAATAAACACGTGTTTATCTTGCGCCCTGTTTACAAATGGATGTATTTCTGTGTTGTGTGTGTGGGGGGGTGTGTTATGTACTGACTCACGTTGTCATGTTGTGTGTGAGCTGCTGTGTGTTGTGTTGTCTGAGAAAATGTGGTGAAGATATTCAGAAAAAAAACCAAACCACGTGTGAAACGTACGAGCACGGCTGGCGCAGGTGTTCCCGGACTTGGGTTCTAACCAAACTTAACACGGAAGTGGTTTTGTTTACTGGCGGATCGTTTGTTTGCTTCTCGGGGGAGGGAGGGGGAGGGGGGGGCTGCATTTCGGTCGCTGATGTACACAACTGTTGTGTTGGCCCAGGTCCTGCAGCGCCACTTATAAACACGGGTGTGACGGAAGTGGTTTGTTCACGTTTGCTTTGTTTGTTTGTTTGAAAGTGAAAAACAATAAAGCCGTTTCAGGCGGGGGGAGAGCCGCAGACGGGGGAGAAGGACGTGGTTGGAAAGAAAACATGGACCGGCGTTCATCCGCAAGCGCTGCTCCTCTGCTGGCCCGGCGACTTGACTTCCTCTCCAGATGAATTAAAACTGAGCGTGATCACACGAAATCTTCCGCTTGTCGTTTCTGAAGCAAGACCTTTTGTGCACCGGTCCGTGTCTCCGCCCGCTGCGCGGCGCAGACAGTTTGTCCTGTCGGTTGGACGGACGCACGGAGAGAGCTGAGCTTTGGCGCCATCTGGTGGCCTTGTGAGAAACCACCGGTCGATATGAGACGGTGGTTTACGTATTGCGATGTGGGACGGTGACGGAGGGCGTCTTGAGCCGTTGCTGGAGTGACTCCTTCAGGTATTGGTTTGATTGAGTTTTTAGTTCAGTTCTCATAATTAAATTATCAGTGTCAAGTCTTAATACAAACCCCACAGCCAGACACGATGCACCAAGTTACACACCGATCAATCAACAAACGATTTTTAGTCATACTGTAACGTGCATGGATAAGTAGACACGCTGGTCTTCGATTAACGCGTCGGACCCTTTAATCGACTGGTTAACGTTGTCGCTTGCGGAGCGGGAGATGCGGGTTCGCGTCCCGGTTGTGGCGGTTTCTGGACTGCCCCTCGAATTCGCTACAATACGTAACAATTTGTGCATTAAAATGCGATTCGCTTTACAGTAAGTGAAAGTGGACAGATCAAAAGAAGGTAATGATAAAGTAGACAAAAATAACATAATCATGCATAAATAAACAAATTACGTTTAAAATAAAATGTAATCTTTAGTAAAATAAAGTGAACAAGATATAAAATGGTCACAAAGTAGAATGAGCTGAATCGGAATTTAGACTATTAAATTAGATCAGACAGAAACCATGAACCATAACCGATCAGTCGATAACTGGAGGGGGCGCGGCCGCTGACTGTTCGGTGTCTGTCGACTCGAAGGCAAATTCCTGTGTTTTCCATCAGTTTTACTCCCAAAGTACGAGGCAGAAGTCTGGCCACAGGTTCAATTACTGCACATTCTGACGCATGAAGCAAGATTTATCAGCTCCCCGGATTTCAACAGCAGCCCAAATAAACCATGAATATGAATATATATATATATATATATATATATATATATATATATATATATATATATATATATATATGCAGAAAGAAGTATTTCTTTTGTGTATTTCTGGTTTAGTCTATTTAGAGTAAAGACAAGTAGTCTTTAGGCCTGCTGCCTCTCATTTCCTCAGATGTTTTACCGTATGAATTACTGAGTTATTAAATTAAATGTACTATTTTTTTTAATAAAACATATTCTTAAAGGTGTGAAATGAACGAGCTCGTGTTTCCCGGATGTGCTGGTGACCTGCTTCACCGAGTAGTCCTGTGCAATGCTGCCTCATATCTGTTTGTGGTCCTACTTGGTTTCCCCACCCCGTTAAGACTGGCTTGTATAGGAGCGCAGGTCATTTCCTCAGTGGGTCTCACAATTGTTTCTACCTTCTGCAGTGTTGCCGAGGAAATGGGATTATTTCTGGGAGTTTAAAAACTTTTTTGGCCTCCTTCAATACATAAACTGCTTTTTTTTTTTAACCCAACTTTCATCTGACTGATAATAGCCATGACACTGCCAAGTCTGCATATCTGGAGCGTTCTCGTATTAAAAACTGCGAAGTGCACTTATTGTATTGTAAACCAGTAATTTCCCTTAATTATTCTGCTCATTAAGAGCTCCCTGTTGCAACTCGTGGAAGTGAGTGCTGCAAATCCGTTTATATCACCCACGTGTGTCCTCCATCTACAAATTGGCCAGGTTTTATCTAGCACCTCGGGATTCTTGAAAGGTTGTTTATATATATATATATATATATATATATATATATATATATATATATATATATAGCTTGGTTCTTTGAGTGTTTTTCCATTTTTGCCATGTGGACATCAGTTGGCATCTGCAGTGCATCAAAGTCCAAACGTTGGCAGTTCTGCACAATCTAATCGGGGTAAAAGCCAGTTCCTGGGATTAGGTTTATAATCATTAACACTGGAATATGTTAATGAGGTTAACTTTGAAGGAAAGAACTAGCTTTAAATGGACATTCTGCCAATAATAATAAACGTAGTGTGACGAGCATCAGAGCAACTGTGCCCTTCCAAATACAGACCAACCAGCAGGTGGCAGCAACCCGCCTTTCTGAATCTTGAGAGGCTGAAGTGTCATTCAAATATGTGAGCGATACTCGGTGTGGAGCTGGGCGATATGGAAAACAGAATCATCAGGGTGACCATAGGGAGCTTACACAATACTGTTTATACCCGGATGTCTGCTTACGTGTGCAAGAATGGCATGTTTGAGAACCCCGGTGGCGCATCACGTTGAGCTGTTTGGTAATGTGAAGTATAATATCAAAGTAAAACTACTTTTCAAGTAATACTCCCTCCTCTCCTTCGAACCCAAAGCCAGCGCATTCTCAGTGCCGGTCCCAACCGCGGACAAATGGGGGAGGGTTGCGTCAGGGAGGGCGTGCGGTGTAAAACCTTTGCCAAATCAAATATGCAGATTCTAAACCAGATTTCCATACCGGACCCGTCGAGTCCCGGTAGGCCAGCAGAGTGCCGCTGGAAAGTAGTTTATTCAAGTGTGCTATTAGTATACTTACTTTAAACCAAAAATCAGTGAGTATACTTTCAGTTTACTTTTAAAATACTTATCAGAGCTACACTAAACAAAATTATACTTGAGTATACTTACAATTATACTACTAGTACATATATTTGAACTTTACTTAAGTTTACTTCATAAAATAAACTTCAAGTATGCCAATTTTGTATTTTTTTGTGAGGTTATGCTCCTGTTGGGTGAAGGGGAGGGGGCAGGCATGTCCAGAGGCAGCAGGAAAGGAGGGGTGGAAGTCAGAACTTTGGATGTTGGCACTATGACTGGTAAAGGAAGAGCGCTGGCTGATATGATGGAGAGAAGGTAGGCATACTGTGTGTGCAAGAGACCAGGTGGAGGGGCAGTAAGGCCAGGAGCATCGGAGGTGGGGTGGGGCGGGGCGGGGTCAGACTCGTCTACCATGGTGTGCATGGGGGGAGAAATGGGGTAGGGGTAATTCTGAAGGAAGAGTATGTCAAGAGTGTGTCGGAGGTGAAGAGAGTGATGAGTATGAAGCTGGAAATCAAAGGTGTGATGATGGCTGTTGTCAGCACATGTAGGGTGGGAGATGGAAATAGATGATCCGTTGTGGCGATCCCTAACATGCACAGCCGAAAGTTGTGTAACCCAGCATATTTCCGCTCGCTGCGGGATTCGATCCAGAGTTGTACTGCACCACGAGGCGATGTCGCTAACCGCTCGACCAAAGGGGGCTGCCCCGCCCCCTGGTGTACTTTACAGTAGTGGCAGTAAACGCCCTCATCTATTTCATACCTCAGTTTGTGAGATAATTCAGGGAACAAGTTGCCTGATATCAGACAGGCGTCAACTTGTCATACTCCATTTCCGCCGCAGCGTGGCAGTGTCTCCTCTCTAACCGACTTGCGTGGGGGAGGGGATTCAATCTTCCCTAATCAATCACTGGAGACCCAAGTACCCACCTGAGGTCAAAACAAACTACGATGTCGGGTGATACTGAGAAGACGCGCCGTCTTTGTAAAGTACATTTGTTAATCCAGGAGATTTTTTAATCACATTAAATTCAAGAATATTATTCAGGAGCCCAAACGTGCGAGAGAGGCCATGAAGTCTCCCATATTGACAACCACTTGACAACGGCGGTAGTCCCGCCCATGGCGCTGATTGGTTAATCATTAGCCCCGCTCATGGTGCTGAGTGGCTAATCGTTAGCCCCCCCCCGCCATGGCGCTCATTGGATAACCGCTTTTTCAACCGAGAAACCGCGGTCGCGGCATGATGGCAGACCAGAAGAACCAGTCAACTCGGTGGACTGGGGGGGATCCGAAGGTCTGGACCCAGGCAAGGTAACATACTCTCCTGATCATTAATTTAGACAACAAAGCTGTGTGTCGCCATATCACAATATCCGGTTTTCATCCCGATACGATTCCATTAAGACCATAAAGGGTGATACTGAATTGTTGTCCAGTCTTGCAACGCATAAACACGATAAATATGCCGATCAAATCCGGTTTGACTGAATTATTTGTCTCCACCTTTTATCGACTGTTTGGTTTGTTGCTGCAGCTGAAAATTAGTCTGAAAACACTGCCAACTCCCGCTGTTCAACTCTCCAACGCTGCTGCCAAAAAACCCTTCAGCCACACAAACTAACATGTAGGATCCTCCTTCAGACACACAAACTAACATGTAGGATCCCCCTTCAGCCACACAAACTAACATGTAGGATCTTCCTTCAGACACACAAACTAACATGTAGGATCCCCCTTCAGCCACACAAACTAACATGTAGGATCCTCCTTCAGCCACACAAACTAACATGTAGGATCCCCCTTCAGCCACACAAACTAACATGTAGGATCCCCCTTCAGACACACAAACTAACATGTAGGATCCCCCTTCAGCCACACAAACTAACGTGTAGGATCTTCCTTCAGCCACACAAACTAACATGTAGGATCCCCCTTCAACCACAGAAACTAACATGTAGGATCCCCCTTCAGCCACACAAACTAACATGTAGGATCCCCCTTCAGCCACACAAACTAACATGTAGGATCTTCCTTCAGCCACACAAACTAACATGTAGGATCCCCCTTCAACCACACAAACTAACATGTAGGATCCCCCTTCAACCACAGAAATTAACATGTAGGATCCTCCTTCAGCCACAGAAACTAACATATAGGATCCTCCTTCAGCCACACAAACTAACATGTAGGATCCTCCTTCAGACACACAAATTAACATGTAGGATCCCCCTTCAGCCACATCAAACTAACATGTAGGATCCCCCTTCAACCACACAAATTAACATGTAGGATCCTCCTTCAGCCACACAAACTAACATGTAGGATCCCCCTTCAGCCACACAAACTAACATGTAGGATCCCCCTTCAGCCACACAAACTAACATGTAGGATCCTCCTTCAGCCACACAAACTAACATGTAGGATCCCCTTTCAGCCACAGAAACTAACGTGTAGGATCCTCCTTCAGCCACAGAAACTAACATGTAGGATCCCCGTTCAGCCACACAAACTAACATGTAGGATCCCCCTTCAGCCACACAAACTAACGTGTAGGATCCCCCTTCAACCACACAAACTAACATGTAGGATTCCCCTTCAGCCACACAAACTAACGTGTAGGATCCCCCTTCAACCACACAAACTAACATGTAGGATCCTCCTTCAGCCACACAAATTAACATGTAGGATCCCCCTTCAGCCACACAAACTAACATGTAGGATCCCCTTTCAGCCACAGAAACTAACGTGTAGGATCCTCCTTCAGCCACAGAAACTAACATGTAGGATCCCCGTTCAGCCACACAAACTAACATGTAGGATCCTCCTTCAGCCACACAAACTAACGTGTAGGATCCCCCTTCAACCACACAAACTAACATGTAGGATTCCCCTTCAGCCACACAAACTAACGTGTAGGATCCCCCTTCAACCACACAAACTAACATGTAGGATCCTCCTTCAGCCACACAAATTAACATGTAGGATCCCCCTTCAACCACACAAACTAACGTGTAGGATCCCCCTTCAGCCACACAAACTAACATGTAGGATCCCCCTTCAGCCACAGAAACTAACGTGTAGGATCCTCCTTCAGCCACACAAACTAACATGTAGGATCCCCCTTCAGCCACAGAAACTAACATGTAGGATCCTCCTTCAGCCACACAAACTAACATGTAGATCCCCCTTCAGCCACACAAACTAACATGTAGGATCCCCCTTCAGCCACACAAACTAACATGTAGGATCCCCCTTCAGCCACACAAACTAACATGTAGGATCCCCCTTCAACCACAGAAACTAACATGTAGGATCCTCCTTCAACCACACAAACTAACATGTAGGATCCCCCTTCAGCCACACAAACTAACATGTAGGATCCCCCTTCAGCCACACAAATTAACATGTAGGGAACACAAACGGCTCCGATGAGGCAGCAGGCTAGTGCTGAATAGGGCCACATGTCACATCACATCACATTGCTCATGCTTATTACATGGTGTTATGACATGGGATTGTTTTTACTCCGTTTGACCGACTGCCAAGTGCCGGCTAACAAACGGGGTTTAATGTGTAGAAGCTGCTAACGGTTTGTTGACATTTGTATCATGTCCCATTAATGAAAACAAAAACAACAACAAACGAAACAACAGAATAAAATGGAACTCTTTTTGAGCATAAAACGTGAGCCTTTGACTTGTTGATAACATTACACCGATGGTTCATGCACAGAGAAGAAACTGGGTTTTGGAGCTTTACTGGTGCTGGTTTTTGTCCATGCTGATTAGCTAATAACTTTTTGTTCACCTTGGAAAACTCTAATTTTGTTACATGATCCACTTGTAGATGTAGAATCGCTGCCAATTAGCTGCACCTCGCAGTGGCATGCTGTCCATCTGAAGATGAAGGTCTGTGAAGGGTAATGTTCTGCGCTACAAGGCTGAGATTGTCCAGAATGGTCTCAAGCGCGTGAAAATGAAATCAGCTTGGTGCAGTGGTTTTTCGAGTCATCAGATCCCAATTTAATTGAACACCTCTGTGGGATGAGATGGAACAAGCTTTTTGGAGTTGAGCGCCACTCGCGACCAGTTCCAAAACAACTGTGGGAAACTCTGGAGTCAGCATGGGTCAGCAACCCTGTTGAATGCTTTCAGCACCTAGGTGACCCCCCTGCCCTTGTGAAGTGAGACTTATCCTGAGAGAGCAGGCACAGTGATTAGCTCTGTTGCCTCACAGCAAGAAGGTCCTGGGTTCAAACCCCAGGCTGTCCCAGGTTGTTTCTATGTGGAGTTTATATGTTCTCTCGTGTCTGCGTGGGTTTCCTCCGGGTGCTCTGCTTTCCTCCCACAGACCAAAGACATGTAGGTCAGGTGAATTGGCCGTACTAAATTGCCCCTAGGTATGAATGTGTGTGTCGTGTGTGTCGTGTGGGCCCTGTGTGATGGCCTGGCGGCCTGTCCAGGGTGTCTCCCCGCCTGCCGCCCAATGACTGCTGGGATAGGCTCCAGCATCCCCACGACCCTGAGGGCAGGATAAGCGGTTCGGATAATGGATGGATGGATGAACTTATTTCATTGCTATATCTATTGCTATATATCCATTTAAAACACTATCTTACCAGAAACCCAAGTGTCAAATTTGCCCAAATGTTGTATGTGTCACAATAGGGGCGGCACAATGGCACAGTGGTTAACACTGTCGCCTCACAGCAAGAAGGTCCTGGGTTCGGACCCTGGGGTAGTCCAACCTTGGGGGTCATTCCAGGTCCTTTCTGCGTGGAGTTTGCATGTTCTCTTCATGTCTGCGGTGGGTTTCCTCCGGGTGCTCCGGTTTCCTCCCACCATCAAAAAGACATGCATGTTAGGGTTAATACTCCTGTCTGTGCCCCTGACCCAGGAAACGGAAAGAAGACTTGTGT
Organism: Lampris megalopsis; assembly: GCA_022114975.2. NCBI lineage: Eukaryota > Metazoa > Chordata > Actinopteri > Lampriformes > Lampridae > Lampris > Lampris megalopsis. The sequence continues at coordinate 2,040,713 of JAJHIY020000448.1, forward strand.
TGGTCCCCAGGCACTGCACGACGGCTGCCACTGCTCCTAGCTACACAGCTAGGATGGGTTAAATGCAGACAGAGAATTGCCCCACGGGGATCATTAAAAGTAATAATAACTTAAAAAAAGGAAATCATATGTCTGGGTCACATCATCAGAAATGATTTATGTGATGATGATGATGATGATGATGATGATGATGATGTGCAGCGCCAGTGTTGCAAACTGTATGCACAAGCCAATATACTGGTACGTTCAGTTCATATGTGTACATATGATGTTAAAACTGCTCTTTTTAGGGCCTACTGTACTCCACTCTATACTGCCCACTTGTGGTGTGATTATAGCAAAGCAGAAATGAAAAAGCTGCAGGTAGCATAATGATGCATTCAGAGTCTTGCTGAAGCTTCCAAGATGGACAAGTGCAAGTCATATGTTTGTGACTAGTAATGTTCCCACTTTTCATGCTGTGTTGAGGAATTTTATGTACAAATTTATGTGTCGATTAATTGAGTCTAAGAATGTAATTATAATGCTGTTAACGGAGCCTACACAAAGTGACACAAGGTACTCCTCTTGTTTCTGGAAACACTGGAACAAATGTCTGTATAGGTTTTAATCATTCTGGTCTTGTGAACTGCTGTTAGCTATATTTTTGTGTTGTTGTCCTGTGTTGTATTTTTCTCTTTAGTATGGACCTACCTGTGTCTGAATAATGTAAGATTTGATTGATACAGGGAGACCGGGGATGGTTGTAACACTTCTTGTCTCAGCACCTCTAACTCACAGAGTTTTTGTTAGCGCTCTCCAATTTTGACACAAGGTACCCGTATTTGTCTACTACAAATAGCAGTGTGGCCCTGTGATGGACTGGCGGCCTGTCCAGGGTGTCTCCCCGCCTAACACCCAATGACTGCTGGGATAGGCTCCAGCAGCCCGCGACCCCGATTGGGATAAGCGGCATGGATAATGGACGTATGGAAATGGCAATGTTTCCAATTTCACTAACTATCGGGGTAAGTTGTAACACGTATGCATCTAAATAGGTTTATTCCGCATGTGGCAACACGTCAACATCTTCCTGTGGTTCACCAAGAACAAAAAGAACTCACCCCTGACTTTTTAATATCTTTAAGAATGACTGTGATCCACATCCAGATAGCAAAATGGCCCGGACCCGTCCCACACCTGAAACTTTCATCCGGCCCACATACTGCGTGGAATGATGGCACTTGGGCGGTCTACTCCTATTTGCCAGGACTGGGCCAGAACCAAGCCATAGCAATGCCGCATGTGCCACATATTTGCCAAAGGTGGCCCATATTTGTTTTGTGATATCTGGGCCATATTCACCATTTACCACACGGGCCACTTCAGGCTCACATTAGATTAGATTAGATTAGATTGTTTTATTAGCCACACGACCAAGGCTGGTGGAATTTGTTTTTGGTACACTTTAAACTCTGCAGCACAACACATACATGGACAACAACAGACACTCCACATATTATCACGAACAATACAGTTACACAATAACAGAAATAAACATATCACGCATAACAATTAGCTGAATGGTGGTATTTATGCCAGTGGTGTGTGAGGAGGGGACTATAGGGAGGAATTCAGAGTCCTGATGGCTAGGGGGGGGGGACTGTTTGTGAAGCGTTTAGTCTTAGTGGACAGTGACCTGTAGCGCCCCCCTGAGGGAAGGAGCTGGAAGAGATGATGAGCAGGATGTGAGGGGTTGGAGGTGATCTTCTTTGCTCGCTTTACAGTCCGGTTAGTATGTAGAGCTTCAACTGAGGGGAGTGGGTTGCCTATGGTTTTGGATGCCTTGTTGACAGTCAGCCACCATACTGTACCAGACTGTAATAGAAGATGTTATGATGGACTCGATAATGGCTGAGTAAAACAGAACCAGCAGTTGATGTTTGATCCGGTATTTTTTAAGCTGCCTAAGAAAGTAAAGTTGTTGTTGAGCTTTTGCAATGATGTGTTCACTGTTAATTTTCCACTTCAGGTTATTGCTGATGTATGTTCCAGGAAATTTAAAAGAGTTGGTGGTGGTGATGGGGTCTCCGTTCATTTGTATGGGTGTTTTGGGATTCGGAATGCATCAGAAGTCAATAATGAGTTGACTGTATTAAGCAGGAGATTGTTGTTTACGCACCAAGTGACAGCTCGGTCTACTTCAGTGCGGTACTGGGTTTCATCATTGTTGGAGATGAGGCCTACAATGGTTGTGTCGTCTGCATATTTTATTATTTTCACCACCCACTTTACATCTGTGGGTGTAAAGTGGGTGGTGTAAAGTGAGAAGAGCCAGGGGGAGAGAACACAGCCCTGAGGAGCACCTGTACTGAGGGTAAGAGGGTAGAGGTTAGGTTATTAACCTTCACCCTCTGTGGCCTGTTCCACAGGAAGCTCCGAATCCAGTGGCATATGGCTGGGTCAGTGTTCATATCCAAGAGTGGTAAAGAGTTTGAGTGGGTTGATGGAGTTGAAGGTGGAACTAAAGTCTGTGAACAGGATGCATGCATAGGTGTTTGGTGATTCCAGGTGTTGCAGGGCATGGTGCCATCCTCAACGGATCAATACATCCAGATTACATGTTGTTGAGAGCAGCTCATCTTTGCCAAAAAAGGCCCACATTTGATTTGGCATATTTGGGCCATGTTTGCTATTATACATGTGGGCCACTTCAGGCTCACATTCATTTCGTCAGGGCCAGAAGAAGGCCATCAGTGCCACATCAATGCCTGAAGTAGCCCACATCCGGATGCTATCTGGGCAATAATGAGCTGCTGATAACTTTGTCGGCTGTGTTTGTTTGCCCTTGATAGTGGTGCTGATCCTTTTAAGTTTAGAAGAGCTTTCTTAGAGAACATCAGCTATAGTATGTGTGCAAGTGTGTGTGAGTGTGTGTTATCTGTTTAATTACACTCACAGTGGTGACAGATGTATGGAGGTCTGCCAGGGGAGCAGTCTTCGAGGGCCCAGAACTTGCAATTTACACATCTGATCCTTGTTCTCTGAGGTTTTGTAATTTCTTGCAGGATCCGCTTAAGGTCACATGGCAGGTAGAGTACTATTTGGCAAAGGATCCTACTGTCATTCCCTGCCTCACCTCATCTGTGCAGGCACGCGCCAATCAGTTTTTCCTCACCCACTGTCTTGGCGTGCTGAAAAAAGCAGTAGAATAGAGAAAGGGTGTTTAGTTGTTACTACAGGGTTAGTTGTAACACTGTTTTAAAAGGTGTTACAACCATCCCCAACCCTGTCAGCCGTTGTTTAGCTAGCTGTAGCAGCATGGAGGTTTGAAGTTAGCATAGATGCAATGACTCATATCTTACTTAAGAGACTACTCTCTAATCTAATGCAAGTTACAAAATTCTAACTTCCACAGTATCGGTACTAATCATGATATAGACTTGGTCCAAAAATTACTTTCGTACCTGAAATCAGTGCTGATTTGTGATCAACACTTATCAGTGTTTTGGCTGTAAAATCTGCATACTTCTTCACACAGCTATTCAATTTCACATGCAAGGTCAGGGAGGATGTGGTCATACGAGAAATTGATCCCATGATCCTTAGGTCATCCCTTCTTGGTGGAAGTGATGCTGTTACAACCATCCCTTTGTTACAACCATCCCCGGTCTCCTCTGCATGTACCGGGCTTGGTGGATATATCGTGAAATCAGGCGCGGAGGCGACGGCTGATTGCAGAGGGGGCAAGGACCTGTAGTGGACCCTTATACACTCCGTAGGTTGTGTGGAAAAGCCAGACAGATCCAAGGGGGAACTTCTAGAGACAGGAAGGGCCGAATGGAGAGAAATGGAGATTACAACGAGGTGTGCTATTTCAGCACCATGCACAGCATGCACAGTGCGATGTATTTGTCATTAAACAACGACCTGCTGATATCCAAGCAGCACAGCTGCTTAGACGTAGGCTATTTCAGAACCATGGTCGGTGCCATGGATTTTACTAATAATTTGCTCAAATCTGAGATAAAGGCAACCAAGGATAGAAGTCAAGTGAGTACACAGTTTGATTTTCAGTAATGTTGGATCCCCATACAGCCACACAGCCATATAGCCTACACAATCAAGCCACACATCATCAACCCACACATGACAAGTGTGGCCTGCCTTTAAGACAGTAACCAAGCAGCCTGGAACACAAGCAGCAACAAACGACACTATTTTTGAAAAAGGCCAGATAGCCAGCATCTACGAAAAGCCTATGTTGTCACAAATAATGAATATGAAACAACTTGCCCGTCTCAAGGCACACCTTTTCTCCATTGCCTTCTCGTACCCCCCCCCCATCCGCTCATACACCCCTGGTCTGGGGCAGGCTGGGGACTGAGCGCTTGGTCTGCATTTGTGATTTATGTGATTTATGATGTTTGGTTTTCCTGCCCTTTGTATCTGTCCAAGTCGGAGAGCACTGCTGGCGTCGTCTGTGGCTGCCGCTTCTCCCTCTCGTAGCCCCCCTTCCCATCCACCCCTGTATGTCTGTGTTGTGTTCATCTGTCGTCTTTGTTTCACTCCATTTATTGTGAAGTGACTTTGAGTACTAGAAAAGTGCTGTATAAGATTGATTCATTATTATTATTATTATTATTAACTTACCAATGATATTTTCATCCAGCGGCTGTCAGTTCAGCATTACCATAATTTCCACTTCCATCACCAACTACAGCTATGTCTTCATTTGTCTCATCTTCACCACCATCACCATCATCATCACATTTGCTTTCCTGTGTATTGACCACAGCTACCTGCTAGCTGCGTGCTCCTCTCTAACATCAATCAATCAATCAATCAATCAATCAATCAATCAAGTTGCATTTTATTAGCGCTTTTCTAGCTGCAACTGGCCTATCATCATCATATTGTAAACAAGAAGCAAGAATTGTTTTAATTTTATTGATCGCATCATTTTTTCAATTAATCTAAATAATGTAAGAAATAATATACGTATATATTCTTTTTTTTTTATTTGTAGCTAACTCCAAAAAAAATGTTTTTTTTTATGTTTATGCTGGGTGTGCCAACTTGAAATTTAGATGGCACAGGCACATCCAGGCACACCCGTGGCAGACATGCACAGAGAGAGAGCGAGAGATTGACGTCGGTAATGATGACGTCACATCACCTCTTGATTTTGAACTTCTTTCGGAGACGCTCAGATCTGGACTCCCCCCCCCCCTTTTTTTTTTTCTCCCCAGTTGTACCCCCAGTCTCCCGAGCCGTCCCGGTCGCTCCTCCACCCCCTCTGCAGATCCGGGGCGGGCTGCAGACCACCACATGCCTCCTACGATACACGTGGAGTCACCAGCCGCTTCTTTTCACCTGACAGTGAGGAGTTTCACGCTATCCCCCCCAGTCCCCCCTCCTCCCTGAACAGACGCCACGACCGACCAGAGGAGGCGCTAGTGCAGCGACCAGAACCCATACGCACATCCGGCTTCCGACCCGCAGACACGGCCAGTTGTGTCTGTAGGGACGCCCCACCAAGCCGGAGGTAACGGAGGTAAGGACTTTTTTTTTGTACACTTTTATTCTTGCGAGAAACAACGAGGGGAACAGAAATACGGCAGACAGGCTCCGAGCTTCTCAAACTCCCGGCAGCCAAAGCGACTCAGAGCCGCGGGGGCCCGATTAGGGGGGAGGGCGGAATCAACGACAACGCTGTTTACTGTACAAGACGATACCGCCTTGGCAGTGGTGGGGGCTCGTCTCTGCTCTGCAGAACACGCAGACGTGGTCTGAGTCTGACGATTTACCGCAATCAAGAAAGATAAACCAACTTTCTCCAAAATATTCAACTAAACAACAACAAAAAAAAAAAAGCATGTTCAGTCAAGGAGACCTTGGGCCCCTTTGTAACTGGAGAGAAACTTGATAGCTCCGCTATCACGAGTTTCCTCTTCCGGGGGGGGGGGTCACTGAGGAAACGATTATGGGTAGTACTTCCGGTGTTCGGCGGAAGCAGTATCACAGACAGGCGGGAGATTTGGCTGAAGAAGTTTTAGCTATTGCTGTTCGTGTTTAAAGAAAAAAGACGATAAAAGTTGCTAACCTGCATATAAAAAGTCGCTACGGAGCTCGGGGACAACATGTGCTGCTCGTGGTTGTACGTGCATGAAATCTACCTCTAGTCCAGTGTTTCTCAACCCAGTCCTCAAGGACCCCCTATCCTGCAGATTTTCATTGTAACCCTGCATAGGTTGCCCTGCTTGTACTTACTCGACCAATCATCTCGCAGCACTTAATTATGCAAGGTGTGCAACATCTGACAAAATTCATTGCTGATTGGTTGAATAACTACAAACAGGTACCTATTCAGGGTTGCAAAGAAAACATGCAGGATAGGGGGTCCTTGAGGACTGGGTTGAGAAACACTGATCTAGTCAGTTATTTGGCCTCTAACGTGGAATCATTCGTGCCAACCATCCAACCATTATCCAAACTGCGTATCCTGCTCTCAGGGTCGCGAGGCTGCTGGAGCCTATCCCAGCAGTCATTGGGCGGCAGGCGGGGAGACACCCTGGACAGGCCGCCAGGCAAATTTGGTAATTAGATGGGGGGGTGGGGGGGGATGGTTGCACTTCTTCACACAACTACATGGAAAGAAAGCCTAACTCTCATTTGTTGATGAGAATTCAGAGCAGGCCATTTCATTTCCCTTCGGGCAGCTCGGCTTGTACAACATGCTGTTCAGTGGCTTCATCCCAAAGTGAAATGTGACATGACAGCGCCCATATCCCAGGGACGGGAATCGTACATATTCTTTACAACTCAAGCCACTGCCCACCCAGACATGTTAAATCAAAGTATTATACTGCCAAACCGGCAGGGAAATGATGGCGAGAGTAACAAAGCCTTGGATCAGGCAAGCATGTGACAGTTTTATGGTGTTGTTTGTAGCTTGCTGTTATGTGAAAACCGGGCAGCCTTATCTTTGCAGGGTAGATGGGAAAACGTGGAAGGTTAGTTTGTTAGAAAACTGCAGGCCGGAGACAGCAACGGTCTTGCATCACGTACACCAACGCAGTGGTTGTTTCTTCATTGTGGAAGGTATCATGAGAAACCTTGATAGTGCAGATCTACAGAGAAGCTAAGTGTGCAGTTCTTAAGTGGGTGACCCTGGCTGTGTCTACCACGCACTAAGATGATTTGTAGGGAGAGAGGTTTGCTGAAATACAGAGAAGACATAGAAAAAATCACATTAAACACAACAAATACACAGCTTCATGTGCAACAAACAAACATTTCTCAGTTCCAATCCCCCCCCCAACTCCCTATTTCTCAATATGACCCTTACAACAAGTCCTCCAGCCCATACGACCACATATAGGTTGTATACCCTCTAATACGACCCACGGGAGCGTTTCCTAGATTAGCGCCCCTACCGGCGGCAGGAAATATGACACAGATACTTTTCGCCTCTAGAGGTCGCTTAACTTTAAAACGTATGTCGTAATAAGCTGCTTGTACAAACGACCTATGGGGTCGTTTTTTTGGTGGAGGACAGTCTCACGTAAAATATGTACTTATAAGTACATGAAGTACATGAAAATAATTATTAAGTTACCTTTTGCAAAAGAATTCAACAAATTTAATACTACAAGTGGCGTCTAAGTATACTTTTCTCAGGTTTACCTTTTGCAAGTACAACAAAAGTAAAGGAGGCGCTAGGTTACGGTTATGAACGGCTCATTTCTGAATCATTTGGTAAGTTTGGTGCTTTTGGACATCCATTGTAACAGCTGTTCTGCCACCTCCCCTTGAATATTTTGGTTGGGTGATGACTTCAAACTAGTGGTATCCAACCATGTGCCACTGGAGCGCCATGTGTGTGCAAGATTTCTTTCCAACCCGCCACATCTGAACTTACGTTCACTGATTTGTCTTCCCTTTTGTGCCCTTTAATGGGGCTGACTGGTGTTGTGTCAAGTTGGAATGAAAACTTGGGTACACATGGCCCATGATTAGGTACCTCTGGTTTAAACCTCTAGTGACTGCGCTGGACACAACTTGGACTTCATGTACCAGATTGTGGCTCACTTACTATATTCTGCTATCATTGACTACAAAATCCAAATGGCTCTCTATATTATCTGGAATTCAGTTAAAGTTTTTTTTATTGTGTATTCAACTTTATTCGCTGGCACTGTGTTGTGCTTAAAAGGACCTAGAATAGACTGTTGCTGAATACTCACTTTTGGCTCAGAGAAACTCGTACCTGGGAACAAAGCTGGCAACAAACTCCTGCCATGATTGAAAGAGGAGGCAATAGATGCCAGTGTGGAGAAGATATCTGCTTTTACACCACAGGTCTTAATGCAACAATCTCACTTCTCCAATAGGAGTTCCAGACATGTTTATCATTCAGCAGGGCTCCTCATGCGACTGAGAAGTTCCCCCGTTAGGGATCTTTCTCACTTGTTCCTGTTTTCCATTCTTGCATATATAGCGCATTGCACACTACCTTGTAAAAATTTCAACCTGTAAATTTGCTGTCGTAATCTTTGACTAGGGGCCATAATAATACGTTTGTGTATTCTTTTCCAATAGTCCTCTCCGTTTGAAGCCTGGGAGGAGATGCCCACATGAACAAATGAATTGACATAATGAGTTGTTTGAAACCCCCCTCACGCGCACTATCAAACTCTCACACACATGCGCATGGTGCTTTTTTTGCATGGGGGGGTTTGGTGGTGTGTGCGGGTGTAGCTGAGAATTATGTAGTGTAGCGGAGAATTTTGTAGTGTAGCTGAGAATTTTGTAGTGTAGTGGAGAATTATGTAGTGTAGCGGAGAATTTTGTAGTGTAGCGGAGAATTATGTAGTGTAGCGGAGAATTTTGTAGTGTAGCTGAGAATTTTGTAGTGTAGCTGAGAATTTTGTAGTGTAGCTGAGAATTATGTAGTGTAGCTGAGAATTTTGTAGTGTAGCTGAGAATTATGTAGTGTAGCGGAGAATTATGTAGTGTAGCTGAGAATTATGTAGTGTAGCGGAGAATTTTGTAGTGTAGCTGAGAATTATGTAGTGTAGTGGAGAATTATGTAGTGTAGCTGAGAATTATGTAGTGTAGCTGAGAATTATGTAGTGTAGTGGAGAATTTGTAGTGTAGCTGAGAATTATGTAGTGTAGCTGAGAATTATGTAGTGTAGTGGAGAATTTGTAGTGTAGCTGAGAATTATGTAGTGTAGCGGAGAATTATGTAGTGTAGCGGAGAATTTTGTAGTGTAGCTGAGAATTATGTAGTGTAGCAGAGAATTATGTAGTGTAGCTGAGAATTTTGTAGTGTAGCTGAGAATTTTGTAGTGTAGCGGAGAATTTTGTAGTGTAGCGGAGAATTATGTAGTGTAGCGGAGAATTATGTGGTGTAGCTGAGAATTTTGTAGTGTAGCGGAGAATTATGTAGTGTAGCGGAGAATTTTGTAGTGTAGCTGAGAATTATGTAGTGTAGCGGAGAATTATGTAGTGTAGCGGAGAATTATGTAGTGTAGCTGAGAATTATGTAGTGTAGCTGAGAATTTTGTAGTGTAGCTGAGAATTATGTAGTGTAGCGGAGAATTTTGTAGTGTAGTGGAGAATTATGTAGTGTAGCGGAGAATTTTGTAGTGTAGCTGAGAATTATGTAGTGTAGCGGAGAATTTTGTAGTGTAGCTGAGAATTATGTAGTGTAGTGGAGAATTATGTAGTGTAGTGGAGAATTATGTAGTGTAGCGGAGAATTTTTTAGTGTAGCTGAGAATTATGTAGTGTAGCTGAGAATTATGTAGTGTAGCGGAGAATTATGTAGTGTAACTGAGAATTTTGTAGTGTAGCTGGGAATTATGTAGTGTAGCTGAGAATTTTGTAGTGTAGCTGAGAATTTTGTAGTGTAGCTGAGAATTATGTAGTGTAGCGGAGAATTTTGTAGTGTAGCTGAGAATTTTGTAGTGTAGCTGAGAATTATGTAGTGTAGCAGAGAATTTTGCACTGTAGCTGAGAATTTTGTAGTGTAGCTGAGAATTATGTAGTGTAGTGGAGAATTATGTAGTGTAGCTGAGAATTTTGTAGTGTAGCTGAGAATTTTGTAGTGTAGCTGAGGATTTTATAGTGTAGCTGAGGATTTTGTAGTGTAGCTGAGAATTTTGTAGTGTAGCTGAGAATTCTCATCGTGGCCTACGCTGCCGGGGGAAAGGCCGCGTATTATGAATTGTTTTCTACACGGACTTAATGCCCCGCTCAAACTACACGAATTCAGACCGATTTTGACCCGACTGTGTTGCTGCCGACCATCGTTCAGTGTCGGGCCCCAATATGAACGTCAGGAACGACAAATCTTCTTGTCGTGTGACATAATCCAAGACTAGTGTCAGACGCCCCACGACCTCGACTCGACAAGTCTAGCTTGTCAGAATTTTTTTGCATTTTCCTTCTAGTTTGACACCCCTGACCGACGCTCAAAGATGTGACGACCTATGAACTCGCGTACGGTGGTGATGATAGCAGATGACATGATGACGGCACGACACGATGATGGGTCGGGATCATACTTGTAGTGTGGCCAGTCTGGCGGCCAAGACAGGACACGAATTTATAGCGGTAGTCTGACATGGTGCCATTTTGAAAGACAAGAAACATATCGTGTAGTCTGATCCGGGCGTAAGAGAGGGTGTGTAGGCCATAGTTCTCAGCTACACTCTCTCACACACTATTTACCCCTGTGGTGGTCTGGCGGCCAGTCCAGGGTGTCTCCCTGCCTGCCTCCCAGTGACTGCTGGGATAGGCTCAAGCATCCCCGTGACCCCGCGACCCTGAGTAAGGATTTGTTTTTTTTCAGAACAGAAGCTGCCGGTGCACAATAGTGACCTGTCATGAGTTCAGTTAGGTGGCATACACAGGTGCTTCCTGCGCCAGGAACACTGGAGAGCCACCAGGAAGCTGCACCTCCGAGGCAAAAACATCCTGTCTTTGCAGCTGGGCTATTTGTCTGAAATGTCTCAATTGTAAAACTGTTTGGTACAGCTGCACTGTGTGACCACATCTAAGAAGTTATGGATGCCTCGGGTAGGTTGACCTTTGCGTCCCCCTCCCCCGCCCCCTGCTACCTGCCAATATTTCAGTTTTATAAAATATTCATGCGTACTGTGCAGCACTGATGTGTGGTGACATTATAAGCTAACACTGGTGCAGATACGCGAGCATGTAAACAGAGAAGGTTTATGTTCCTAGTGAGACTCGTCACCAGATGTGCAGTGGTTATAACAGCTGTTTCAGGGAGGCACTTAGCTGAAAGAAAGCAGTATGGAGAACTGGTTTTAAAAGACCATCTCAAAAAAGACCCACGCTAGGTTTCTATAGTACACGTGCCCTTTAACGTAGAATAAGAGATGGCCCACATCGAATCCCGTGACTTGTAAATATCAGGTGGGGAATCGGCTGCAGCTACAACAGCAAAGCAAATGAAATGCACACGTGGTGCACTGCCATGCCCATCTACCCAGGCATGTATATAAGTAACCTGATGTATTCTCTGCACCATTGCACCTAATCGCCTCTTGTTTCACCTGTATAAAGTCAGTCCTTGTGTATATATCTGAGAATAGTTGTGTTGTAGTGGTGTTATTCTACGTTAAGTACGTCGAGAGAGCCGCCGAACCGGAGTCAAATTCCATGCATGTGCCCATTGCCAGTAAGCATGATTCTGATTCTGGTGCACGTCGGAGCCGGGGGCAGGATTTCTGACTGGACGTTTTATTCTTGCATGTGGGAAAAATCAAAAGCCATATTTAAAATTCAATTTAAAATTCTGAGCAGGAATCTTGCTGCACAGCTCAGAAACGGCTTCAAACAGTGAAGTTACTTTATTGATGTCGGGGCCCTCTGCAGTTTACCCATCCTAACTACTGAGGAGCAGCTGTATGGACGTAACGCGTGTGTGTCTTCAGAGGCCATTCCCTCCAGAATAATTGTCAATTGAAAAGGAGGGCGTTTATTTTCAAACATACCAAAAGCATTCGACCAGGGCTCTATTCCAGGAAGCAGCCCCCCCCCCTTTCTCCCCAATTGTATCCAGCCAATTACCCCGTTCTTCTGAGCCGTCCTGGTCGCTACGCCACCCCCTCTGCCGACCCCCCCTCCCCAAGATAGCAAAATAGCTGTGGTCCGGACCCGTCCCACACCCGACACTTCATCCGGCCCACATACCACATGGAATGATGGCCATGGGTGGTCCGCTCCTGCTTGCCAGATCTGGGCCAGAACCAAGCCACAGCAATGCTGCACGTGCCACATATTTGCCAGGGGCGGCCCATATTTGTTTTGTGATATTTGGGCCATATTCACCGTTTACCACACGGGCCACTTCAAGGCCACATCCACACTGCATCTTGCCAAGAGCACCACATATTTGCCAAAAAAGGCCCACATTTGATTTGGCATCTTTGGGCCATATTTGCTGTTATACATGTGGGCCACTTTCAGGCTCACATGCATTTTGTCAGGGCCAGAAGAAGGCCACCAGTGCCGCATCACTGCCTGAAGTGGCCCACATCCGGATGCTGTCTGGGCCGGGGAGGGCTGCGGACTACCACATGCCTCCTCTGATACATGTGCAGTCACCAGCCGCTTCTGTTAACCTGACAGTGAGGAGTTTCACCAGGGGGAGGTAGCACGTGGGAGGATCATGCTATCCCCCCCAGTCCCCCCCCCCGAGCTGGAGGTAATACGGGGATTCAAACCGGCGATCCCCGTGTTGGTAGGCAACGGAGTAGACCGCTACGCTACCCGGACTCCCCTCCAGAAGGTTCCTGGTTTCAGAGCAGCTGATGTGGGTAGTTCAGTCAGCGTCATCCTGAGTGAAGAGCGGTGCCGGCTATAAAAAGACATCATCAGTGGAGTGGCGATACTACGGGTACTTCAATGGACTTGTGTTAGAAATCCAGATCCCCCCCCCTCCCCCCCAATTTAAATGTTTTTCCTTCAATGCAAAAGAATACTCAAAAATCGGTCATTTTATTTGTATTTTATTTTATTTTTTCTTGTATGGTCTGTTTATGCATATACACACACGCGCCCATACCACTACACACATTCGTACACAACTCCCCTCCCTGACCTCCCATTTTTTAAATGATTCTTGTCTTTGATTTATACCGCCATTACAATTGTGAATTTGGTGGCATAAATTGTTGAAATTGAAATGAAAAAAAAAAAGGATTCAGTCGTTTAAATCAGGCCCTGAAGTAAGCTGGCAAAACGTGGGATTAAAATCAGCACGGCGATAGAAGACGACCGTGGTATTATTGGTATTAATGGATGAGACGAGAGGAATAGTGCTTTCTGAATGTCACGATGCCTCAAGGTTTAAGTGGTCCGTCTGATGAGACCTTGTTTATATTCAACTCAAACTTGTTCTCTGACCATGAACCCTGTCGGCAGACGTGGCAGTCGTTATGGCGTTCGCTGACGCATTTTAAGCTTCCATTCACTCTCACCACAGTCGGGGAAGGACATCCCTGGCAGAGAGGAGCTGGACGACGTGACGCGAGTATGACGAGCCTCGAAGCTTTTCATTCTTATTTTTATTTCACACCAACAATAATCAACAGCTGTCAGCTTTCGTGGCAAATCCTATGATTAGATTTAATTAATCAACACAATCTGCCTTGAGTGAGCTCTCTGGAGTGCCGCTGACCTTTTCCAGTTCATCCATCATTCAAATGGGAGGGCTTAAGACAGGGGCGGAGCTAGGCTCTCAACTCAGGGGAGCGCATTCTCGGGGAGGGGGGGGGCTTCTTATAGTCATTTTAACATTCTCATCTGTACAATAGCTGATATATCCTGTCCTATCCAGACACACAAATTGTCACTTATTGAGTCGAGCAAGTCTGAGAAAACATAGTGCGAAGCCACTTTGTCAGACAAGCCTGTTTTGTTTGGTTTGTTTGGGGGGGGGGGTGTTCCCCTTTTTCTCCCCAGTTGTACTTGGCCAGTTACCCCACTCTTCCGAGCCGTCCCGGTCGCTGCTCCACCCCCTCTGCCGATCCGGAGAGGGCTGCAGACTACCACATGCCTCCTCCCATACACGTAGAGTCGCCAGCCCCTCCTTTCACCTGACAGTGAGGAGTTTCACCAGGGGGACGTAGCGCGTGGGAGGATCACGCTATCCCCCCCTCCCCCCTGAACAGGCGCCCCGACCGACCAGAGGAGGCGCTAGTGCAGTGACCAGGGCACATACCCACATCCGGCTTCCCACCCGCAGACACGGCCAACAGTTTCTGTAGGGATGCCCAACCAAGCCGGAGGCAACACGGGGATTCGAACCGGCGATCCTGGTGTTGGTAGGCAGCGGAATAGGTTTCAGCACCACCGCCCATAGACAGTGACAGGCCAGGTGTACTGTCTCAGTACCACGTCTTTCTTACACGGGAATAACATAGACATGAAATACACACGGTGGTCTGTCACACTACGAGGCCTATTCAAACAAACTAGACAGAGGTCCACAAGACTACAAGGCCCGTTCAAATACAAAGTAGACAGTCTTCAACACCACCGCCAGTGACACAGACAAGTGCCGAGATGCGGTAGATATGGAGTAAAACAACAGATCGATCTGGGGCTTCCGGGTAGCATAGCGGTCTATTCCGTCGCTTACCAATATGGGGATCGATGGTTCGAATCTCCCGTGTTGCCTCCGGCTTGGTCAGGCGTCCCCGCAGACACAATTGGCCGTGTCTGCGGGCGGAAAGCCGGATGTGGGTATGTGTCCTGGTCTCACGGGAATACCGTCCTTTTAAAAACTCATTCATTCATTCATCATCAGCCGCTTCTCCGGGGTCGGGTCGCAGGGGCAGCAAGCTAAGTAGGACACTCCAGATGTCCCTCTCCCCAGCAACGTCCTCCAGCTCCTCCTGGAGGATCCCAAGGTGTTCCCAGGCCAGATTGGACATGTAGTCCCTCCAGCGTTTTTTCTGGGTCTACCCCGGGGTCTCCCCCCGTTGGCTGTGCCCGGTAAACCTCCAAAGGAAGGCGCCCAGGAGGCATCCTAACCAGATGCTCGAACCACCTCAACTGGCTCCTTTCGATGTGAAGGAGCAGCGGCTCTACTCCGAGCTCCCTCCGGATGTCCGAGCTCCTCACCCTATCTCTAAGGCTGAGCCCAGACTCCCTACGGAGGAACCTCATTTCAGCCGCTCGTATCCACAATCTCACCCTTCCGGTCACTACCCAAAGCTCATGACCATAGGTGAGGGTTGGAACGAAGACTGACTGGTAAATTTTAAACACTCAGCTTTTCCATAATCCGGAGTACCCGCGCTGTAAGCCTCGTTTTGTGGGTCCCATCGGGGTACAGGGGGGACCGCTTATGAAACTGCAAGGCCTCAGTTTGCATTTACACAGTCAAATTTACCTCCTGGAAATCCCTTGACATTGCCACCGTTTCTAATTCTGTTTTACAAGTTCAGAATACAAGCACAGTATGCCAAACGGCTTTTTTGGCAGCGGTTCATTGAAACGCCCCGAGTGATATGAATGTTTGTTCGATTTGTTTCCCGCTCGCAAACAAATGTCCACGTTCCCTCATGCACAGAAAGTCGATTTGGTATGACATCGAGGTTTTTTATTGCGCAGTCAACGAAACCCCATTTAGGCACAGCACTCTGTTCATTCATTAACCTCTTAACAGGGGTTGCTGCTGGAGATGCTGAACATCCGTCATATCACATTTAATAGAATATCAATGTGCAGTTTCTTCTATACACAT
This sequence comes from Lampris megalopsis, assembly GCA_022114975.2. Classification (NCBI taxonomy): domain Eukaryota; kingdom Metazoa; phylum Chordata; class Actinopteri; order Lampriformes; family Lampridae; genus Lampris; species Lampris megalopsis. Next base: position 2,056,483 of record JAJHIY020000448.1, read on the forward strand.
CAGTTTAACACAAGAAAGCTAAACAACGAATTCCTGCAAAATTACAAAGTGTATCTGCACAAAATTACTGGTCCAATTAAAAGAGCACTAACATAATTATGGGCAGGTCCATACAGACAAAACTTATGTTGAATATTTCAATTTCATCATGGTAGGTGTTGCGCAACAGTATTCCCATCTTACTTTCATCTGGTAAAGTATTCAGTTGTTTTGTATGTTTAGTAGTATTTATACTTTTTTTGGGAGGGGGAGGGGGTTTCCCCCTTATTCTCCTCAGTTGTATCCGGCCAATCACCCCACTCTTCCGAGCCATCCCGGTTGCTGCTCCACCCCCTCTGCCGATCCGGGGAGGGCTGCAGACTACCACATGCCTCCTCCAATACATGTGGAGTCACCAGCCGCTTCTTTTCACCTGACAGTGAGGAGTTTCACCAGGGGGGCGTAGCGCGTGGGAGGATCACGCTATCCCCCCCAAATAGGCGCCCCGACCGACCAGAGGAGGCGCTAGTGCAGCGACCAGGGCACATACCCGCATCCGGCTTCCCAGCCGCAGACACGGCCAATTGTGTCTGTAGGGACGCCCGACCGAACCGGAGGTAACACGGGGATTCGAACCAGCGATCCCCATGTTAGTAGGCAATGGAATAGACCGCTACGCTACCCGGACGTCCAGTAATAGTTATACTTGAGGTGTTGTCAGAGTCCCTAGTCTGTTACTGAGACCATTGATTTAGCTCCAAGTTGATTATTAATAAATCACTTAATTAATCACTCTACTATATGACTAGCTTGGTTCAATACCTTGATGGGTGGTGTGCTGATACATGCATACCGATACATGCATTAGTATACATGCTGTGACTACAATACCATACATCTTACTCCCAAACGAGTGTTTAGGCCTGTCATTATACATATTTCTACTTGACTGTGTGTTTCAGTGAAGCTGGGGGGGAATTTCTTCATCCAAAGGGCCATGTTGTAGTTGTTCACTCTGACCCATGTTTAGGAGACGATCTTCAATCGCTGTAAGAAGAATGGCTCTATGCGGGTGGCCTTCAGGGCAGTTCAAGGAAGTGCGCCAACTTACGTGCAAACCCATATTAACCTGTACACTGCTCGCCCTCTTCACACTAGCGCTGCTGGGCTACTGTTTCTATCCCACATAGCAAAACTGCTGTGGCCCGGACCCGTCCCACACCCGACACTTTCATCCGGCCCACATACCACGTGGAATGATGGCACTTGGGCGGTCCGCTCCTGTTTGCCAGATCTGGGCCAGAACCAAGCCACAGCAATGCGGCATGTGCCACATATTTGTCAAAGGTGGCCCATATTTGTTTTGTGATATTTGGGAAATATTCACCATTTACCACACGGGCCACTTCAGGGTCACATCCAGATCACATGTTGCCCAGAGCACCGTGTCTTTGCCAAAGAGGCCCACATTTGATTTGGCATATTTGGGCCATATTTGCTGTTATACATGTGGGCCACTTCAGGCTCACATCCATTTTGTCAGGGCCAGAAGAAGGCCATCAGTGCCGCATCATTGCTTGAAGTGGCCCACATCCAGATGCTATCTGGGATGCCAAAAAGCAAAAAGTAGGGCATCCGGGTAGCATGGTGGTCTATTCCGTTGCCTAACAACACGGGGATCATTGGTTCGAATCCCTGTGTTCCCTCCGGCTTGGTCGGGCGTCCCTAACGACACAATTGGCCGTGTCTGTGGGTGGGAAGCGGGATGTGGGTATGTGTCCTGGTCGCTGCACTAGCGCCCCCTCTGGTCAGTTGGGACGCCTGTTTGGGGGGAGGGGGAACTGTGGGAATAGCATGATCCTCCCACGCGCTACGTCCCCCTGGTGAAACCCCTCACTGTCAGGTGAAAAGAAGTGACTGACAACTCCACATGTATCGGAGGAGACATGTGGTAGTCTGCAGCCCTCCCCGGATCGGCAGAGGGGGTGGAGCAGCGACCGGGATGGCTCAGAAGAGCTGGGCACAATTGAAGAGGAAGGAAGGAAGGGAGGAAGGGAGGGAGGGAGGGAGGGAGGGAGGAGGGGGGGCAAAAAGTGCTAGTTCCAGATTTTTCTCCCACCCAGCCCAAAAATGGCGAAAAACTTCTGTCCTTCAGTCAGAGCTGTTTGACCTGCTTACCCAAATCGAGAAAGGCCTGGAGATTTTGTCCTCCAGGTCTTTCTTTTCTTGATACTTACATGGTCTCTAAGCAAGGCACCGCTAATGCTGTCTGCTCTTGCTCTTGTGCTGCTACTTGGACATCAGCATCACTTGTGTCTGCTATTGTGCCCTTCGGCTACCTGCACCTTACATCGTGTGCACTGGTGGCAATGATACGTCTGTCATGTCCGTCTGTCATGTCCGTCTGTCATGTCTGTCTGTCATGTCTGTCTGTCATGTCTGTCTGTCATGTCCGTCTGACATGTCTGTCTGTCATGTCTGTCTGTCATGTCCGTCTGACATGTCTGTCTGTCATGTCTGTCTGTCATGTCTGTCTGTCATGTCTGTCTGTCATCTCTGTGTGACATGTCTGTCTTTCATGTCTGTCAGGTCTGCCTGACATGTCTGTTTGACATGTCTGTCTGTCATGTCTATGTGACTTGTCTGTCTGTCATGTCTGTCTGACATGTCTGTCTGTCATGTCTGTCTGTCATCTCTGTGTGACATGTCTGTCTTTCATGTCTGTCAGGTCTGCCTGACATGTCTGTTTGACATGTCTGTCTGTTATGTCTATGTGACTTGTCTGTCTGTCATGTCTGTCTGACATGTCTGTCTGTCATGTCTGTATGTCATGTCTGTCTGACATGTCTGTGTGACATGTCTGTCCGTCAGGTCTGTATGTCATGTCTGTCTGACATGTCTGTATGTCATGTCTGTCTGACATGTCTGTCTGTCATGTCCGTCTGACATGTCTGTCTGTCATGTCTGTGTGACATGTGGCATTGTCCATCTCCTTTGTATTTTGACTCTCATGTCCCTCTGTCTCGATGGTGGAGGTGCACTTCCCCTAGGTGCAGTAGACGGGGCCTCCAGTCTAGGCCGTGGCGTGGTTAGTGTTGAGCGCCCTCTGATGCTTTTGGTGACGCTGGCGTTTATCTGATGATTGCTGAGTCTCGTTTGGGTCGTTTTGGATAAAAGCCTCTGCTAAATGAGTAAGTGTAAAATGCAGAAGAGCAACACCAGCAGAATTTCAATCCACCACAGACAGTCGGTCCAACGCGACACGGAGCAGGGACCGTCTTTCCAGACCAATGAAGGAAGAGTCTAGACTATTGCAGACTGTTCCCTTCTCTCACGTGTCTTCCTTTCCTCTCGCTCTCTGAACGATGTCTTCTCCTGTCTCTTCTCCTGTGTGTGAATGGTGTGATGTGAGTCTCCCCCTGTGTGCATGTCTAGTCTGTCCCCCTGCCAGGTCCACGTGGCGGCGGTGGTCACGTGGCTCGGGTCCTGGGCTGTTCCGGTAGCATCTGCACACTGCTCGGCATCCTCCTCATCACATTCTTCACCCACCCATCCATCATCCGAACCGCTCATCCTGCTGTCGGGGTCGCGGGGGATGCTGGAGCCTATCCCAGCAGCCGTTGGGCGGCAGGCGGGGGGAGACACCCTGGACAGGCCGCCAGGTCATCACACAGCCCCCCCCCCCCACACGTTCATACCTAGGAGCAATTTAGTACGGCCGACTCACCTGACCTACATGTCTTTGGACTGTGGGAGGAAACCGGAGCCCGTGGAGGAAACCCACGCAGACACGGGGAGAACATGCAAACTCCACACAGAGGACCCTCCTATGTTGCTCTCCCTGAGGTTTCCTCCTGTCCTTTCTCCCCGTTAAAGGGGTTTAGGGGGTTGTTCCTTATCTGGCGTGAGGGTCTAAGGGTCTGATGTCTTGTTTCTGTAAATCCCCTTGAGGCAGCTTCACTTGGTTTGCCGTGAGGGACAGAAGTGTCAGGCCGGACAGAGGGCAAACTTCTTAAGTACGGCGCTTATTCTGGTAGGGGGGGGGTTCAATTTTCATTGCAGCACTTTGCCTCCTGTGCTGTGGACATTACAGCTAAGCTGCATCAGACAGCTGTCACCTGTAGTTGAGCGAGATAGTCGATGACCCGCAACTGTTTGAGAGGCCAGAGAGCCGAGGTATGAGAGGTAGGACGGGCTCCTTCACGTACGGCCCGACGTTTTAGCTCTCGGTGCACCCACGGCTAGCAGATGTCAGCCCCGCCACCTGCTCCTGAATCCAGCTTTTTGGTGTGTTAACGAGCAACCGCTGCATCCTTCGGGCCGCCGCTCTTGGAAATAGACTGAATTCCTGGTATACAACTCTGGATTACACATCTCACTGCTAGTACTCTCACCGGCCCCGGCTGAATTGATTTCTGCTTGTGGGTATACTAGCAAAATATGTAAGCCTGTTAAAACACTCATGTTACCTCTGGGTGGGAGTCGAGAAAAAGCCGAATGCCTGAGACGGATCTTTAAAATCACGGCGAACGATGCCACAATGATGAGATGAAATTGTGATTCCGCTTGCAAAAGCAATTACATTTATTGCATGGGGGGAAATGTGCATAGCAAATATTGTTGATGTTTGTATGCAATTCAAAAATGGGATTTCTTTCTGTCTTGTGTGAGACCCCCCCCCCCACTTAATGTGACGATTAGTCACGTTTATTTTTGTCCTAATGTGATAGTTGTATCTTTGTAGTGTGAGGCTTGAAGAAAAATGCAAAATAACGGAAGTTTCACATAGAACAGGTTTGAACCACCATTGCAAAGACAACCGTATAGGCAGGTCCATAACTTCAACGTGGGAGGCACGGTGGTGCAGTGGTTATCGCGGTCGCCTCACAGCAAGGAGGTTCTGGGTTCGAGCCCCGGGGTGGTCCAACCTTGGGGGTCGTCCTGGGTCGTCCTCTATGTGGAGTCTGCATGTTCTCCCCATGCCTGTGTGGGTTTTCTCCAGGTGCTTCGGTTTCCTCCCACAGCCCAAAGACATGTAGGTCAGGTGAATCGGCCATAATTGTTCCTAGGTGTTAATGTGTGTGTGTGTGTGTGTGTGTGTGTGTGTGTGTGTGTCGGCCCTGTGATGGACTGGTAGCCTGTCCAGGGTGTCTCCCCGCCTGCCTGCCGCCCAATGACTCCTGGCATAGGCTGCAGCATCCCATGACCCCGATTGGGATAAGCGGCTTGGATAATGGATGGATGGATAACTTGAACTGGGGGGGGGGTTTATTAAGGCTTCCTCCCCAATGTTCTGATATGATCAAATTATGACCTGTATACTTTGGCTATTGATTATATTTGTTTTTCCATCTGACACAGTTACTATCATTCATTCTCATGAGTGATAATTATTTTCATCTACCATCAATTAGAATAGGCTACATGAAGGTTGGGAGCTACAGAAAGGTGGGGGCTACATGAAGTTGGGGGCTACATGAAGGTGGGGGCTAATTGAAGGTTGAGGCTACATGAAGGTTGGGGCTACATGAAGGTAGGGGCTACTTGGAGGTTGAGGCTACATGAAGGTGGGGGCTACTTGAAGGTTGAGGCTACATGGAGGTTGGGAGCTACATGAAGGTTGGGGCCACATGAAGGTTGGAGCTACATGAAGGTGGGGGCTACATGAAGGTGAGGGCTACATGAAGGTTGGGGCTACTTGGAGGTTGGGGCTACATGAAGGTTGGGGCTACTTGAAGGTTGGGGCCACATGAAGGTTGGGAGCTACATGAAGGTTGAGGCTACATGCAGGTTGGGGCTACATGAAGGTAGGGGCTACTTGGAGGTTGGGAGCTACATGAAGGTTGGGGCTACATGAAGGTTGGGAGCTACATGAAGGTTGAGGCTACATGAAGGTTGGGAGCTATATGAAGGTTGAGGCTACATGAAGGTTGGGGCTACATGAAGGTTGGGAGCTACATGAAGGTTGAGGCTACATGCAGGTTGGGGCTACATGAAGGTAGGGGCTACTTGGAGGTTGGGAGCTACATGAAGGTTGGGGCTACATGAAGGTTGGGAGCTACATGAAGGTTGAGGCTACATGAAGGTTGGGAGCTATATGAAGGTTGGGAGCTATATGAAGGTTGGGAGCTACATGAAGGTTGAGGCTACATGAAGGTTGAGGCTACATGAAGGTTGGAGCTACATGAAGGTTGGGGCTACATGAAGGTTGGGAGCTATATGAAGGTTGGGAGCTACATGAAGGTTGGGGCCACATGAAGGTTGAGGCTACATGAAGGTTGGAGCTACATGAAGGTTGGGGCTACATGAAGGTTGGGAGCTATATGAAGGTTGGGAGCTACATGAAGGTTGGGGCCACATGAAGGTTGGAGCTACATGAAGGTTGGGGCCACATGAAAGTTGGAGCTACATGAAGGTGGGGGCTACATGAAGGTTGGGGCCACATGAAGGTTGGAGCTACATGAAGGTGGGGGCTACATGAAGGTGGGGGCTACATCAAGGTTGGGAGCTACATGAAGGTTGGGGCCACATGAAGGTGGGGAGCTACATGAAGGTGGGGGCTACATGAAGGTGGGGAGCATTACTGCACCTTTCTGTGGTTGGTGGGGCAATGTGAACGTAAAGCCCGTTTGACCTTTAGACTCATTTATGAAACTGGTTACAGAGATGACTGTTACATCCTCATATGATGTCATCTGTAATCAACTGATTTCCCTTTATCAACAGGAAAAGGTGTTTTTTATGAATTGGTAATTAAAAATAAAATCACTAGATTTTATGAAATGTTACTCTTATATCACTATGGGGATGTTCTTTAAAGCTAAAGCTTGAAAACTTGTAAAAATGTCTCATTTGTTTACCTTGAATTTGACCCCCAGACCCCTGACCTATTTGCCCACACATGCCTTCGCTTTGCCCCCCAGTGTTGAAATCCATGGTTTGTAACCATGCAGGTAATAATGCTGATATTTTGATTCCGATTACAAATATTTGAACAGTGAAATTTCTTGTAGAGGAATTAAGCATTCCAAATGTCATTATTATTATTTCATTATTCCATTATTGTTCTATTATTATTTAATTCATATGTGAGTTTTCTCTGGTCTAACCACACGATACAGGCGTCGGTGGTGCCACCTGCTCCTAAACCCTGCCATCTGGACACCTTTATTGACACCATCATCTAAGTGACCTCTTCAGTCTCAGCTGACTGCAGGTACCCCCGCCCTTATAAACAATGCAGCGGCACATCCAGGTAGTGAAGCGGTCTGTTCCGTTGCCTACCAACACGGGGATCGCCGGTTCGAGTCCCTGTGTTGCCTCCGGCTTGGTTGGGCGTCCCTACAGACACGTGTCTGTGGCCGTGTCTGCGGGCGGGAAGCTGGGTGTAGGTATGTGTCCTGGTCGCTGTAGTCCCAGATAGCAAAATGGCTGTGGCCCGGACCCGCCCCACACCCAACACTTTCATCAGGCCCACATACCGCGTGGAATGATGGCATATGGGCGGTCTGCTCCTGTTTGCCAAATCTGGGCCAGAACCAAGCCATAGCAATGCCGCATGTGCCACATATTTGCCCAGGGTGGCCCATATTTGTTTTGTGATATGTGGGCCATATTCACCATTTACCACACGGGCCACTTCAGGGTCACATCCAGATTGCATGTTACCCAGAGCACCGTGTCTTTGCCACAAAAGGTCCACATTTGATTTGGCATATTTGGGCCATATTTGCTGTTACACATGTGGGCCACTTCAGGCTCACATCCATTTTGTCAGAAGAAGGCCATCAGTGCCGCAATCATTGCCTGAAGTGGCCCACATCCGGATGCTATCTGGGTGCAGCCCTCCCCAGATCGGCAGAGAGGGTGGAGCAGCGACCGGGACGGCTCGGAAGAGTGGGGTGATTGGCTGGTACAATTAGGGAGAAAACAAAACAACACAGTGGCATAACGACCGAAACCAACAATCAGTTTCACATGCAAATTGCTGAGTTTCAGTGGCCACGTGTGCTATTCACAGAGGATTGGAGAATAGTTGCAATCATGATTACAACCATTCCCCTGATCATTAGTTAGGGTCGTTATGCCACTGTATTGTTCATAAGGGTGGGCATACCTGCAGTCAGCTGAGACTGAAGAGGTCACTTAGATGAGTGATGAAACGTTTCTCTCTAAACGCCGTGTCCAGGCGAACTGGTTCAGCTTTCTAGGATTTTCTTACCTGCATTACTGAGTATGCATTAAGACAAGTAGTTTACTTAATTAACCTTTTCCAACTATTTGTAAAAACCAGACCAAATACAGGATATGAATAATTGAAAAATGTCTGTTGTATTGCATCAATATTCTCACAAGCAGTAGCTGACTTATTTATAATAATAATAATAATAATTATCATCATTACAGGGTTAGGGTTAGTTAGAGTTATCTGAAGCTAGAATATGTGTAACAGCGAAAGACAACAGTCGGAAACAGCGCTAATACGTGACATTGGCTCCGTGGGCTTAGAAACCGTCTGAATTGATGCTACTGTGTAAGAACTGAGCCCAAATAACCTCAATTCCAACTCAGTCTGCAACCAAACAAAATTCATTTAATTTCCAAAACACAAATTGCACAACAGATGAGGTCGTTTGATGGAATTCAGTTTAAAGCAGAGCTGAAATTCCTGTAGAATTTGTTTATCACATATTTCTCCAATTACACACAGTCGACCGCTGATACGGGGGCTCAAATTAGCCCCGACATAGAGGCATTTTTGCCCTTTCCGTTATTCAAAGCAGGGAATGCTTGCTGGAGATGCGATATTGCACACACTACAATAGGATCTGGTTCACGTTGTTGCAGTTACTCCTTTGTATACGCAGTATTTCTAAATTTTGACCCCTAGTTGTGAAAGTGACGCGGTGTCATGGGCCGGCGTTAATGTTTGAGCGACAGGGGTGTGCACAACAAAGTAAACGGTTTACCAAAAATAGAATTAGACTCTCACAAAAGTGATCAGCTCAGCATAAATGGGTCATCTCAAACTAATACAGACTCAGTGCAGTCAGGCACTTGGCTAGATTCTGCCTCTCCACGAGACAAAGACATGTCCGGTCCTCTTTTAGTACAGCGTGAGCTTTCTTCTGCTTCCACCACAACTTTAATTGGGATCTTTGATAGCTACCCACATCTTTCAAAAGCCAATTGTTCCCATTTGTACTTCCGCGACTTCAAGCCATTCACAGTGGGTTTGGCAGATATGAGACTGTCTTCGTAACAGCAGCTTGTAAGACCAGTCACCAACAAACTCTGCTGACATGCTGGCAGTGTGCTCTGCACTGAGAGATAATGTGCTGAACAGCCCGTCTACGCTTCATTGTACAGAACAGTCGGTGGTGGGCCATCTTCTCCTTCCCAACCCTCCAAGCCTTCCCAAGCCTCTCAGCCCATTCCCTCTGCAGGGCTTTGGACGATAACCTTCTGATAATATCATCTGGGTAGATACTCTTGTGGAAGTCCACTGATATTCCTGCCCTTCAACGCCTGGTCCACAGTGTGAATGAAGGAGTCGATCATCCTCCTCATATCGGGAGTGAAGGGGTGGAAGGAGGGCCGCTGGGACCCCAAGCGCTTGAAATGTCCGTCCTGGTTGGTCTGAGCACACAGCAGCCTCTCCTCGGTCACGGTTACATTCAGGAAGGAGGTGATGCGGCGGAGTTGGGGAAAGAGAGCTTTCTGCAGCTCCTCGTAGTGCACCACCAGCAGACGACGCCCAAACTTCAGCCAGCTCAAAGCGTGGGATGCCCACCAGGGGGCGTAGCTGGCAACGAAATCCGGCCATTCTGCAATGAGGAGAGTAGCTATTAGGGTGGAGAGGATTATCTTACTTTTCACAGAGGACGTTTCAAACAAGCAGATCAAGATCACACAAGATCAGAATAAATTCTGAATACATATATGACAGATGTATTGATTGATATGTCAACTATTTCTGTCCAGCAATCTCTTATGTGTCTCATTCATATTTTCCATTCATATGTCAACTACATTGAAGAACAAATTTCAGGCAGAACATGCATCGTATCAAGACCATTACAACACTTTCGCAGTTTCGAAGAAGTTCACGCAGGAACTGTTTTCTTAGACCGAACTACACCTACATCAAACTGCTGACAACAAGGTCTGCGGATCATAGCTTGAGGAACAGGGTCGTGATTTCTCGAAAGAGACACTGCTGTAGAGTTTTCCAAATGTATTCTTTTGGTGCTTTGAGCGACACAAGCCGAGTGCCATCCAGTTACACTGTATTCAAGAGAAGCTGGCATCTCCAAAACTCGGCAACTCACACCATCCATCCATCCATCCATCCATTATCTGAACCGCTTATCCTGCTGTCAGGGTCTCAGGGATGCCGGAGCCTATCCCAGCAGTCATTGGGCGCCAGGCGGGGAGACACCCTGGACAGGTCACCAGGTCATCACACAGGGCCAACACACACACATTCACACCTAGGGACAATTTAGTACGGCCGATTCACCTGACCTACATGTCTTTGGACTGTGGGAGGAAACCGGAGCACCTGGAGGAAACCCACGCAGACACGGGGAGAACATGTAAACTCCACACAGAGGACGACCCGGGACGACCCCCAAGGCTGGACTACCCCGGGGCTCGAACCTAGGACCTTCTTGCTGTGAGGCGACCGTGCTAACCACTGCGCCACCATGCCGCCAACTCACACCAAAATGATCAAAGTCTGTAAATAACACTACAGGTAAGAGGAAAAACGTGTGTTTTTGATTTATGGGTGAACTTCCCCTTTAATGGATTCCTTAATCATATTATGGATAATTTGTTGTAGCAGAAAGCATCACAGATGTAGTCATTATCATCATAAATAAACCCCTGCTGTGTGTCATTGTTCTTTCACATCAGTATAAGGTTGGAGATGACATCTAAAATAAGGTACTCTCTCCATCAGGCCAATACCTGTTCCTGCTTGGGTTTTACCTTTGCTCTTCCACTGTGCATCCGTGGCGTGGCCCAAGTGTCCAGCACACTTGCGGTTAAATTCAGCCATGAGGGACCGGTAAGGGTTCCGGATAAGCAAGATGGCGGCGTCAAACATCTCGATCTCTTTCTGGCCGCTCTCATGTGTCTTCACACAGATGCTGCGTCCACTTTTCCAGTAGTCCTTCTCTCCTTTGAAGCCTTTGGATGCATCCAGAATGGATGGATGGGTGGATGGGTGGATGGATGGATGGACGGACGGACGGACGGATGCGTGGATGGATGGATAAGGGTCATTAGTAAGCCAATACATCGCACAACAGCCACTGAAACACGGGTTGAACACTGTGTCCTGCCTTTCCCACCTCTGTTGTACAGCGTCCCATCAAAGTAGAAGCTGCCAGTGTAGCAGCCCGTCACGAGTTCGATGAGGTGGCGTACCCAGGTGTTTCCTGCACCAGGAAAACTGGAGAGAGCCACCAGAGGGTTGGACCTCTGGGGCAAAAACATCCTCTCTTTGCATTTGGAGTCTACAGAGGGCGGAGACCGGAATTAGTCAGTTTACTTTGGAAAAGCTTTTACAATGGAGACCGCTTATAGTGACGCTATCTGCCAGGTTGTCGTCACGAAGTCCAGCTTGCTTGTTTTTCTCTTTTCTTTTGTTGCTAGGTGACCATCTAATTGGCATGCAGACACTTATTAAATAAACAGAACGTAATGCGATCGACAACTTCCCTCTCTTACTGGATTTAGTCGACTAAAAGACAGCGGCCTACCGGCCGCTATTGTACTGTGATATATATAATATCTGCTGCGTCAAACAGGGATTTAAAAATGGACGGTAGGCTGCAGGAACATCGCCCAGGGTTGCCTAACGTGCACTTTTTGACAACTGAAGACCTAAGCCTAAAGATGAATGTCTGCCTTTATGCCCCTTTAGGTGGTCCGGTTATTTCAGAGGTGGATTTTTGGATTACTGGAGCGGAGGTGGTGTCGTTCAACTTCACTGCGGTAAGCAAAAATAAATAAATAAATAAATAATGTTTTAGTACCAGATTTCCGGAGTTACTTTGGTTTCACGAGAGCTTGTATGAAGGACCCAAAATGATCACTTTAGACGGAATGTTTGATCACCATACCGAAACAGCATTAGTATTGATCAGTATAATCAGCTGATCACTATAAGAGGTGCTGAATCTTCTCTCCCCCCCCCCACTTTCCTCCCCAATTGTACCTGGCCAATTACCCCACTCTTCCGAGCCATCCCGGTCACTGCTCCACCCCTGCCGCCGACCCGGGGAGGGCTGCAGACTACCATATGCCTCCTCCCATACACGTGGAGTCGCCAGCCGCTTCTTTTCACCTGACAGTGAGGAGTTTCACCTGGGGGATGTAGCGTGTGGGAGGATCACGTTATTCCCCCCAGTTCCTCCTCCCCCCCCCGAACAGGCGCCCTGACCGACCAGAGGAGGCGCTAGTGCGGCGACCAGGACACATATCCGCATCCGGCTTCCCACCCGCAGACACGGCCAATTGTGTCTGTAGGGAAGCTGGAGGTAACACGGGGTTTCGAACCGGCGGCGATCCCCGTGTTGATAGGCAATGGAATAAAACACTACGGTACCCGGACACCCCCGCTTCCACTGACTCTAACATGGCGAATGTCTTCCACGAATTCACCTTTGTTTCAATTAAAGGCACTGATGCGTATCAAATGAGGGATTTTGCCACCAAAGCTAAATAGCAAAAATAACCGGCGTGTCTCACCCAGGACAGGTGTATGATACACCTGATAGTAGTCATCGTCGGTTGGTTCTGTGGATACGGCAGTACCGGTGAGGTTCCGGTCTCTGTTCCCCACACACGGCAGGTCCTGGGGTTGTTGGCTCAGGCTGAAAAGAGAGGATGTCCATGTACAGAAACAGTGGGGCTTCCTCAGCACAGCCAGCGGGAGCTCCTGCAAACCAGAATCACAAATCTAGCTCCGTCACTCTTCACGCTTATTACCCTATATCGGGGGAGTTGCACTTCATCAACGGGTGACAAATCCAGCAAAGTGAACCAAGAAGTCGGACTTTCACCCCGACTCTATCCTTCAATTTTGTTCACCGTTATGGCCATTGCTCAAATCGTAGAGGGTCTCCATGCTCATTGCACAAGTTCATGAAGTGGCACTGCAGTGTGGAGTTGCAAAAAACTGAAGTACATGCATATACACTCTTTCAGATACACAAACATCTACTACTACTACTACTACTACTACTACTTTGGGCTACTCCCGTTAGGGGTCGCCACAGCGGATCATCCGTTTGCATCTCTTCCTGTCCTCTGCATCTTCCTCTGTCACACCAGCCACCTGCATGTCCTCCCTCACCACATCCATACACCTCCTCTTTGGCCTTCCTCTTCTCCTCTTCCCTGGCAGCTCCATATTCAGCATCCTTCTCCCAGTATACCCAGCATCTCTCCTCCACACATGTCCAAACCATCTCAATCTTGCCTCTCTTGCTTTGTCTCCAAACCGTCCAACCTGAGCTGTCCCTCTGATATACTCATTCCTAATCCTGTCCTTCTTCATCACTCCCAATGAAAATCTTATCATCTTCATCTCTGCCACCTCCAGCTCCCCCGCCTCCTGTCTTTTTGTCAGTGCCCCTGTCTCCAAACCATATAACATAGCTGGTCTCACAACCATCTTGTAAACCTTCCCTTTAACTCTTGCTGGTACCCTTCTGTCACAAATCACTCCTGACACTCTTCTCCACCCGCTCCACCGTGCCTGCACTCTCTTCTTCACCTCTCATCTGCACTCCCCGTTACTTTGGACAGTTGACCCCAAGTATTTAAACTCATATGCCTTCGTCACCTCCACTCCTTGCATCCTCACCATTCCACTGTCCTCCCTCTCATTCACGCATATGAATTCTGTTTTACTCCTACTGACTTTCATTCCTCTTCTCTCCAGTGCATACCTCCACCTCTCCAGGCTCTCCTCAGCCTGCTCCCCACTCTCACTACAGATCACATACACAAACATGAGGACAAAAAAAAAGAAGAAGCTTGCACACATGGTAGGAGTCAATCACACTGGAGTCACACTGTATGACATGCAATATTTATGCCAGCCATTTCAGTTTTCGGCAGAGACCCAGTTGAGATGCATCTGGCATGAAGAACCCATTTCTAAAGACCACCCTACTTCACATTAAAGACACATTAAAAATTTAAACAGTCAGCAGCCTTCAAGGAGATCTGTTTCCCAATGCAGGCAATAATCTGATCTCGGGGGAATGGAAACAGCGATGAAGATTTCTCTCTTGGGAGCAAAACACTCCCAGTTCTCCACAGAGATGTGTGAAACAAACTTCACAGAATATCAGAAGAGGAATACACTGATCTCCAATTTTGGAGAGCTATTTCAAACCTTATCTGTGCAGGTCTCGATGCAGGACTGTACGGTGAGGTTGGTTTGAACGGAGTAGATGGGGAAAGTGCCGACTGTGGTCTTTGGCATCTTATAGCAGCCGCTGTAGTGAACATTTCTGACTGGAAAGAGAAATACAAGTATTCACGAGGACGTCAAATATCACATAACTCCTAACTTCTTCTTAAAAAAAGTCAGAAAATTACAAAGAAATATACCAATAAGAACCATTCACGACATTTATGATATCACTGTTGTATTGTTTATGATGTTGTATTGATGAAAAGCCCACTAAGGCTAATTTGTGATATTGGGCTACACAAATAAAATGAACTTGACTTGACTTGCTTTGTCTCCAAACCGTCCAACCTGAGCTGTCCCTCTAATACCTTGTCCTTCTTCATCACTCCCAAAGAAAATCTTATCATCTTCAACTCTGCCCCCTCCAGCGCCACCTCCTTTCTTTTCGTCAGTGCCACCGTCTCCAAACCATATAGCATAGCTGGTCTCACAACCATCTTGTAAACCTTCCCTTTAACTCCTGCTGGTACCCTTCTGTCAAAAATCACTCCTGACACTCTTCTCCACCCACTCCACCCTGCCTGCACTCTCTTCTTCACCTCTCCTCCGCACTCCCCATTACTTTGAACAGTTGACCCCAAGTATTTAAACTCATCCACCTTCATCACCTCTACTCCTTGCATCCTCATCATTCCGCTGTGCTCCCTCTCATCCACGCATATGTATTCTGTCTTGCTCCTACTGACTTTCATTCCTATTCTCTCCAGTGCATACCTCCACCTCCCCAGGCTCTCCTCAGCCTGCTCCCTACTCTCGCTACAGATCACAATGTCATCCGCGAACATCATAGTCCACGGAGACTCCTGCCTGATCTCGTCCGTCAACCTGTCCATCACCATCATTGGCATCAAATATACATTACAGTACTTGATGCCAATGTCAAATACTTCCACTCGCACATGATATGATTCCCTAACACTATCCATCAGCTCCCTATTCATTATTTGATCCGGCCAACAAGGAGTGTATAGGGCAGGAATATTTGTGCACATTTATGTTTCGTCTTAGTACAACGCCACACCAGTTGATATCACTGATTAGCCCTCAAAGGTCTGGTTGATGACGCTTGAATCAGCAAAATTAGCACAGCCTTGGACTGGAAAGAAAACCCGCATACACACTGCTGTCCATGACACCTGACTGAGTACTCCTGATGTTAACAAAACAGCTTCCCATGATTATTTCACAGCAGTGGTGGATCTAGAGATTTTTTCCTGGGGTGGCAAGACTGTGTCCCAGAGGTGGCAGCTGCCACCCCTTTGCCACCCTGTAGATCCGCGCCTGTGAGGGGGAGGGGGATTCTAAATCGGCGACTTCTGTTTGAGATGAGTTTGGCGCGGGTCTCATTGACCTTCACCGTGCATGTACATAAAATAGACTTTAAAAACATATTATCTGATTTATAAATGGGGTGGCAAGACTGTGTCCTAGAGGTGGCAGCTGCCACCCCTTGCCACCCTGTAGATCCGCCCCTGTTTCACAGTACTGTAGCGAATTCAGGGGACGACGCAACCACAGGAACTGCCGTGGCCGGGAAGCGAACCCGCGTCGCCCGCACCGCAGGAGACATCGCTAACCGCTCGACTAAAGGCTCAGACCCGCCAGTCAGCGGCCAGCGTGTCTACTTACTTCACAGTATGTTAGCTAATGACTAGGAAGGCTTCAATTCTGATAAATTTAATTAATGATTTGCAGTAGCTACTACTTCAGCGTTATGCTGCGAAGGTTGCAAACACCACTTCGAAAATTTAGCAAATACGAAACGCGGTTAAAACGTTTTTCACTTCCGCTTCCGGTGTGGGAAGATGGCGGCGCGAACTCGCGTTTGCGGCGGGCTCAACCAGTACCGTCCACGCAGTGTCTTTGTCCACGTCTGCGTCTTCGTTTGTCAGACCGCGATCCGACGGGACGCGGAAGCGGGGCAGGCTAAGCTAACTGCTAGCCCATGCAGACCGGCGGTTCCGGTAACACCGAGGGCGGTCTGACAGGACGCGGAAGCGGGGCAGGCTAAGCTAACTGCTAGCATAACACCGAGGGCGGTCTGGTGGCGGCTTCGCCTGGCGTTGACTGTGTTTTTAGTGTGGTCGTGTGGAGCGTGGGGAGGTGTGTCGAAGATGTCTGGCTGGGAGGGCTGGCGTTGGATCGGCTTGGGAGAGCCTGGTCTGCTGCGTCCGGCGGGCCCGGGGACCACGGCCCTGCCGGAGCTAAGCCCGAGGAAGAAACACCGAGGGCGGTCTGACAGGATGCGGAAGCGGGGCAGGCTAAGCTAACTGCTAGCATAACACCGAGGGCGGTCTGACAGGACGCGGAAGCGGGGCAGGCTAAGCTAACTGCTAGCCCGACAGTCGTCCTGCGTCCGTCCTCTTGGACAGTGATCCCCCCCCCTCTTGATATGTGTGTTCTTGTAATTTTAGGATGTATGTTTTTGTCTTTGTGCTGCACTGCTGTGGGCCGGGGGAAACGACTTTTCATGTCATTTCATGACAAAGTGTTCCTGATTCCTGATTAGTATTTCATCAACCGAGAATGAATTAAGTGCTCTGGATGATATCTGATGCTAACAGTTTTAGACTGATAAACTCTCTGTCTCTTTCCCAGGACAATTGACTCACATTTCCTGTGACCCGGAAGCTGCTCTTCCACCTTGTATATGGAGAGGCGCCCTACACCTCCACAGGGCGACCCCCGCTCACCGCGACACATCAGACTGCAGTCCTCCTCTGGAGCCCGCGGGCTGCTGATCCGGTTCCCACAGTGGCATTCAGCACCATATTCCAGACCTGCGAACTGGTACCCACTAAGCACACACACACACACACACATACACACACACGCACATACACAAACAGCTTTTTAGCTGGAGTTCCCTGGCCTGGCCCAGGGCGATATACAACCTGAAGCTACTGGCTCTGGGCTAATCCATCTCTTAGGACACCGGTTAACATTTAAAATTTAGATGTCCACTAAATCTGGCGTCCAAAGCCTGGCACATTTGTTGGGATCTCTTCTGCAGCACACAACTTACACCCAAACCGAGCCGGAGAGAGGTCACCTCCCATCTGCACTTCACATATCAAGGGTATTATGACTCATCTCTCATCCTGTCTCTTTATCCTCCCGCCTTGGGAGAGACGGGGACCTAATCAAAACTGACCTTTTTACATGTCCTTTTGGCTCCCTCATAAATTGCCTGGATTGTTTCTTCTGCCCATTTCAATAAATGGGCCCCTTGGGGTAACGAGCTAGGACTCCTTTCCGTATGTGTGGGTGGAGGAGAGGACTTGGTGGACTTGAGACATGTAAACGCCGACTCTTCCGTCTGGCTGAGTCCTTTTTTCTTTTTTTTTGCCCTCTGGCATCTAACTTTCCTCTTTCAGTAGCGCCACTTCCTGACTGTTACAACATGAAAGGGAATAATGCATCCGTATTCTCTTCTCACTGAGATCGCTTTGCACAGCCCCCCCCCCCCCCCCGCCGCCGCCGCCGCCAAGCTTATCCTAAGAGTGATTTACAATTGCAACTACTGGCACACAATTATTTTACAGTGATACATCAAGGTGCCCCCCTTGACCCGCTGTAATGAGAAAAACACATAAAACGACTGCGGAAAAGTAAATGTTCCACATTTCTTACAACCGAGTCATTAGCCATCGCCGCCTCACGAGGCTTTTTAACACATACGTCCCTTCCTTCTTCTTTCAGCTGTGGCAGCTCAGCCCTTCGGTCCTGCTCCTCTCCCTTCTCGCAACCCCCCCCCTCCACCGCACCCCCTACCCCTCCATCTTTTACTGTCATCCAGCCACCTGCCTCTCTCTCGGAACACAAGAACCATTCATCCAGAAGACTGAGGTCCAAAGCGTTTACTCAAACAGCGGGCCCTCTGTGGTCCATTCGCGGGCCCTCGCTGTGAATGCATTACCTTTCTGAGCAGGTGTCGTGACACAGAGAGCTGGTCATTTTGCGCAGGTCATACAGCATGGTTCCCCCCAGGGCACGCTCATTGGCATCGTGCAGAAAGCAGCCAATGTAGGTTCCTTAGAAGAAGAAAAAGGGCCGCAGAGAGTTCAGCCATTACTGCT
Organism: Lampris megalopsis; assembly: GCA_022114975.2. Classification (NCBI taxonomy): domain Eukaryota; kingdom Metazoa; phylum Chordata; class Actinopteri; order Lampriformes; family Lampridae; genus Lampris; species Lampris megalopsis. Next base: position 2,075,041 of record JAJHIY020000448.1, read on the forward strand.
GTGCTTTAAGCATCATTTGCTGTCAGTGTTTGTCTGAAATGAATTTTTACACGTGTGAAGCTGAGCTGCATATGACGGAAAGAGGGCCGACAAATAGCGAGTCTGAGTTGAGGGGACAAGTTGGAGCATCCCCTTTTTCTAGTGTTTTTTTTTTTGTTTTTTGCATGACCACCATGTTTTTCACTCGCCATTATCCAGACTGAGGAAGTTTATTGCCTAAAAATGGATACTAGCCACTTTGTGGGACCCTTAAGTTGGTCTCACTGAGAATACATAGAACCCGAGTAATCCCCTGAATCTAGAAATCAACTGACTAACTAACGTGGATGTCTTTGCAAGCCTCGGCGATTGCTAGTTACAAGAGGTAGACAGCGGATGTCAGGGTTACGTCAGCTACAGATAACCACCAGGCGCTGCCTCTGTCTGTTAGATGTCCCATAAAGGTACGGGAGCGCATTTGTGTGCAAGGAAAATGTCATGAATGAGGCCCTGGAATCTGAATCCGGTTTATAAGCCAAATATGTTTCCACATACAAAGAATTTGTCTCGGTTTGGCTCACACGGATCAGCATCGAACCGTGCACAATTACAACAACAGCCACAAGGCCAGGGGTACGGGAGGTTAAACAACAGTAGTAAAGGTCTTTAGGGATTAGAGAACACTGTAAATAACGACATTATGTGCAGATAAACACTATTATGTACTGTAAACAGGGGCTGTTGACAGAGGTATAGATGGACACAGTGTTGCACTGAGATAATCTCGCTGAGAGTATTGTATTTACAAATTATATTATCAAAAAGGAATTCATGTTGCATTAGAAATATCTTAAAGGTTCCCACTTCCATTAAAAAATGGTTTGAAATGGGGTGCCGGAGCTGCCTGCCAGTAGGATAGTGAGGATGCGGCAGCGAGATGCATCATCAAAATGGAAGCGAGCGATGGACCGTAAAATCTCTCTGAGCTCTAACAAGTCAAGCATCAGCATATCAAGTTCTCGATTCAATCAGTCTACAATATCCCCAGCCCATGCTGGGGAAAGGCTGACTCATCGTTCTCCCACTTGTTCCCCTGCAGACAACCGTCTGAGCTCGTCCTCCGCCGGTGACTGATAACCCTAAATAAGGCTTACAGTGATTGGGGCCGGAGCATAATGCCAAAGGCTTTAGCGAACATGATTCGCAGAAAGAGGCATTAACCGAAGTAAGTCTTGTAATCTAGAAAAGGAGGCTGTGTTCTTCATCAAGCCGCGGAACAGCCGTGGGTTACCGAGGAGAGGAGCGAGTCACGTTTCCAAACTCCGCCCTGGCGACCACGTCTGAAACGCCAAACCGCGTGGCTGTGTGATTAAAGCTGGCTCTTAAACAGGCGTGCATGGGGGTCACCTCTGAGAGATCAGGCGTGATGACTCCCCCACCCTCCCCCCATTTTTTCTCCCCAATTGAATGTTTGGCCAACTACCCCACTCTACCAAGCCACCCCAGTCGCTGCTCCACCCTCGCTGCCGATCCGGGGAGGGCTGCAGACTACCACATGCCTCCTCCCATACATGTGGAGTGACCAGCCGCTTCTTTTCACCTGACGGTGAGGAGTTTCACCAGGGGGACGTAGCGCGTGGGAGGATCACGCTATTCCCCCCAGTTCCCCCTCCCTCCTCCGAACAGGCGCCCTAACCGACCGGAGGAGGCGCCAGTGCAGCGACCAGGACACATACCCATATCCGGCTTCCCACCCGCAGACACGGCCAATTGTGTCCGTAGGGACGCCTGACCAAGCCGGAGGTAACATGGGGATTCGAACCGGCGATCCCCATGTTGGTAGGCAACAGAATAGACTGCCACGCCGCCCGGACGCCCAGAGCCATGATGACTTCTATGAATGCCGAGTCAAGTTCCTGAGGCCATGTCAGGCCGAGCGCGTGCTAAACTCTAGAGAGCGTAGGCTTACATTAGTGACGGTAATGCCTGCTTTTATTTACTCATTGCTGAAAAATCAGAAAGACGTGACGTTAAAAGATTCACGTTACGTAGGAATTTGGGAGACGTACCACACGCGAGCAGCATTATCCAGTCTGGGAAGCACAAGGTGTGGCAGGTGACCTGGTTTAGCTTTTAAAACCTTTTGAATATCTCAGTAGTACTTCTAACACACATAAAACCATGATGTATACTGGCTGTGTGGATGTGTACCATATTTCAAAAAGCTATTATTGTAGTGTAGCGGTGTATTATGTTGCCTAGCAACACAGGGATCGCCTGTTCGAATCCCCGTGTTACCCCCCGGTTTGGTCGGCCGTCCCTACAGACACAATTAGCCGTTGTCTGCGGGTGGGAAGCTGGATGTGGGTATGCGTCCTGGTCACTGCACTAGCGCCTCCTCTGGTCGGTCGGGGGGCCTGTTCAGGGTGGGGAGGGGGAACTGGGGGGAATAGCGTGATCCTCCCACGCGCTACGTCCCCCTGGTGAAACTCCTCACTGTCAGGTGAAAAGAAGCGGCTGGCGACTCCACATGTATGGGAGGAGGCATGTGGTAGTCTGCAGCCCTCCCCGGATCGGCAGAGGGGGGTGGAGCAGGCCAGGTACAATTGGGGAGAAAAGAAAAGGGGGGGGGACCCTATTATGGCGGCCTGTCCAGGGTGTCCCCCCGCCTGCCGCCCGGTGACTGCTGGGATAGCCTCCAGCACCCCCGGGTTAGCGGTTCGGCTAACGGAACGGGATGGATGGCTCTCATGAGGATGGGCTGAAGGGAACGTTTCCGCGGGTGCAGCTGAATATGAGTTGGCCTTCAGCAGCGTGTGTGCGCGCGCTGATCTGGAATCAGTTTTCTAATTTAAAAATAAATAGCACACAAACAGATTAGCGAAAGGACCGGCGCCGTGTAAGTGCAGCGGCGAAGCTAGCTGGTGATCCGGCGGCGGAGGAATTACATGAATCCTATCACATGGCACATTTATAACGCCTCTTTTATTTTCCCTAAAAACCACTTTTTGTGCGTGCCTTATCGCTTGCCAATTTTGCGGGGGGGATCAGTGAGCAACGCCTCTGATCCGTGAGAATTTCCACTCCCAGCGCACTCACACATAAACTGTCACATTAATATACGAGGAAACGGCGCCAAACGGCCTAAATTTATGACTGTTCATGAATGCGTAATGGGACCTGTTAAGGATGTGCAGCGTAAACTCGCTGGTAGGATGGCGTTACCGCCGGATCCGTGTCATTAAATTAAGGGGGGGGGGAGTGCTTCACAAAATATCCACTTGTGTGCATATGCCGCCTCATATTTCATTCACCAGGGGGACCGACGTCTCAGTCGACAGACCTTCATCAGCACATTTCTGATTCACAAATCCGCCCCCGCCCCCCCCTTCCACGGCTGTGTGCCTGATACCAGGGCGGTTTAATGGCTGTAAGAGCCCTCCCCCGGCGTACGACTTTGCAGAGGCGTGTGTTTTATATCCGTCGTAACAAAGCCGCACATTGGCACCACCGTCTAATCAATTAATCGGCGGGGCTTATTTTGCAGGCAGGGCCAAATAGCACTTTCATCAACACAATAGGTAATTGCAGATCCGAGCGCCGATCGCGGACGACGGCGTCTCCGTGCCCTCTGAAAACGCACGGGTTCCCTGATACAGTGTGGGAGGGGGGTCTCCGCTTGTATGTAGATGAGCCTTTTATTTCCCCACCCCCTTTTCTCCCCAATTGGACATGGCTAACCACCCCACTCTTCTGAGCCGTCCCGGTCGCTGCTCCACCCGGCGTTGCCCGATTTGAATAGCCCCAATCAGAGCCCTGCACCCACCATTTTTACCCCTCCCCCAAGTAGCCCAATCTGGCAACACTGGCTCCACCCCCTTCTACCGATCCGGGGGAGGGCTGCAGACTACCACACGCCTCCTCCGATACATGTGGGAGTCGCCAGCCGCTTCTTTTCACCTGACAGCGAGGAGTTTCGCCAGGGGGACGTATAGCGCGTGGGAGGATCACGCTGCCCCCCCCCCAGTTCCCCCTCCCCCCTGAAGAGGCGCCCCGACCGATGAGAGGAGAGGCGCTAGTGCAGCGACCAGGACACACACCCACATCCGGCTTCCCACCTGCAGACACGGCCAATTGTGTCTGTAGGGACGCCCGACCGAGCCGGAGGTAATTCGAACCGGGATGCCCGTGTTGGTAGGCGACGGAATAGGCCGCTACGCTACCCGGACCCCCCCCCCGTAGATGAGCTCTATGGACAAGTTTGAAAATCAAGTTTTGCATTTTTGATAAATGATACATGGAAGTTGTCTTGGAGTGGTATGGCCATCAAATTACACGCAGTATTACATTACGAGCTGCGCCATGCTTTTATTAGTTAAGCGGCAGCCGCGAGATTTATGACCACCGCTGCTCTGTGTGTATAAAACGCTCCTACGATTTACTGGTATCTGGATGGTGCGACAACATCGTCGTGTCGTG
>JAJHIY020000587.1:0-43843 GCA_022114975.2 Lampris megalopsis
CACGACACGACGATGTTAAAATTTATCCCACCATGCTAACTGGCGTGTGGGCATGTACCACATGGGGATCATGTAATAATTCCATGTCAGCACCCGGTCCAGTGCTCGTCCAAGGGTTACCAGCGCGGTTTTATCCCCCTGGTGAGCCACAATATCTGCTGTCAGTTTATCCACCACCGGGTTTGCCACACCCGGGCGGTTCCAGGTTGAATCGATATATTGCGATGCCCACAAAATTTGTAGATCGGAAGAGGGCCAGGGCATGGCCTGGTAATGGGAAGGCAGCATATCAAAATCCCGCTTGCGCAGGCGGTTGGTGAGTTGAGAATTATCAACCTGGCGGATGCTCATCGCTATGCCAAGGCGGCTCAGGTTATGCTGGAATGGCAGTACCCACTGGTCATTACCGCCATTACCCAGCAGTAACTCAAACCGAAAGGGCTCGCCAGTTTTAGTATTCACAAGTTGCTGGTTGCGAATCTCCCAGCCTGCGTCTTTCAGCAGTGCCATCGCTTTGAGCAAATTAGCGCGGTCGAAGCCATCACCTTGTGATTGTGCCGGGTGCCAAATATGGGTGAATAAATCTGGCGGTAGTTGTGCTTTCATTGGTGCCAGCAACGTTAACTCGCTGGCATCCGGGTAGTTGCGAGCTGCGTACTCGGTATTTTCGAAATAGCTGTCTGGCCGGCGGTAAGCGCCGTAAAACAATGCCTTGTTCAACCAGTTGAAATCAAAGGCGAGGCCAATGGCTTCGCGCACCCGGCGGTCACTAAATATTGGCCTTTGTATATTGAATGCCAGCCATTGTGTATCAAAGCGCCCTGGTTGGGCCAGGACTCTTTGCGGATGTAATGTTTGTCGAAGTTGGTGCCGGTGTAGCGCGTCGCCCAGTTTTTCGGGCTGCTTTCACTGCGAAAATCATAGGCACCGGCTTTGAAGGCTTCAAAGGCGACATTGTCGTCCAGATAATAATCATAACGTAATGTGTCAAAGTTAAACCGCCCGCGGTTAACGGGTAAATTTGCGGCCCAGTAGTTTTTTACCCGCGAATAAACAATGTACTGACCCATTTTCCACGCGGTGATTTTATAAGGCCCACCAGAGAGCGGAGGCGTTGATAAAGGGTCGCTCAGCTTGTGGTTTTTCCAGAATGACTCCGGCATAACAGGCAGTGTCAACAGCCCTAACAGCATGTCTTTGGAGGGGGAAGCCAGTTCAATACGCACAGTAAGTGGCGAGATGGCTTTAACTTTTACGCCTTTATAATAAAGGCGAAACTGAGGAACGCCTTCCGTCATAAACTTGTGGAAGGTGAAAGCGACATCGCTGGCGCGCACCGGGGAGCCATCCTGAAACCGGGCCTCCGGGTTTATGGCAATTTCTGCCCAGGCAAAGTTATCCGGGTAACGAGCCTTTTCAGCAATCAGCGGATAGTAACTTCCAGGTTCATCATCAGAGGTGGTAAACAGGCTGTCGTACAGTGAATCTGTACGGATGCCCGGATTGCCGCGCAAGGCAAAACGGTTAAAGTTATCAAATGTGCCAATGGTGGCGAGTGTCATGCTTCCCCCTTTGGGGGCCACAGGGTTTACGTAATCAAAATGCGTAAAATCCACTGCGTATTTGGGTTCACCCAATACAGCAAAAGAATAACTTTCTTCAATTTTGGGAGCGGCATAGCTCAGGTTGGCAATAACCAGTAAACAAGCAGCCAGACAACGCAGCAACATCGTCAGTGAGATCCTTATCAGGCAACCGTCACACAGTAACGGAGCAATATGACACGCAATAAAAACAGCAACCAGGCCTCTGCTCCGGCATTTGCGGGCAGAGAGTGTTGACTGTATCACCCGTCAGAGTTCGAGGGTAGTTTACAGTACCATTCATTCAACCGCTGTGCCGACACAGGTCGGCCTAAATAGTACCCCTGCATATAGGTTACACCGCGTTTGGCAAGCCATGCAGCCTGGTCTGCGGTTTCAACACCTTCGGCTACCGTTTCCATTTTCAGACGTTGGGCCAGATTGAGTACAGCATCCAGTACAGGTGATGTCACGGTTTCCTGCCCAATAGTGCTGATAAATCCTTTATCGATTTTCAGGTAGTCAAAGGGAAAACGTTGCAGATAGATAAGCGCGGAATGGCCAGTGCCAAAGTCATCGACCGCAATGTCAAAACCTTGTTCGTGTAGCCAGTTGAAACTCTCCAGTACCTCGTCGCCTTCCAGCATGGCGCGCTCTGTCATTTCTAACAATAATTTGAAATAGTTGCCGGGAAGCTGGCTAACAAATTGGGTGATATCACTTTGAAAAGATGCAGCTTTGAGATGTGATGGGGCAAGGTTTATCCCCAGCTTAGCGCCAGCAGGCAGGCATTGCTGTAATACCGGAAGATCTTTGACTATCAGGCTGAATAAATGGCGAGTCAGTGGAACAATGAGCCCCTGAGCTTCAGCATATTGGATGAAGACATCAGGAGGAATAGGGCCAACAGCCGGGTGATGCCAGCGCATCAGTGCTTCTACACCTTTAACATGTTGATGCTGTGTATCCAGAACTGGTTGGTAAACGACAGAAAACTGGTGGCGCTTAATACCCGCCAGGATCTCACGACCTGAACTCATCCGTATTGTTAAATAATAGAAGCACAATAACGTACTCAGAATTCCGGCGGCCAGCCCGGCCAGCAGGGAAAACTGAATTAACTGGGGTTGCCAGTGAGGAGCAAAAACCAGCAGTTTGACTGGAAAATCCTGCAGGGTGCGTTGCAAACGGGGATTACCCAATTGTGTTACCGGGGTGACCTGCCCGGTGTAAATACCAATGGCTACCTGACGTACGGCGAGAGCAATTCCGGTGACACCGTCTTCCTGCGCACTGAACAATAAATAAGGGGGAATATTCAGGTTGATGGTTGTAATAATGCCATTGCCCGGGTGGTGCGGGTCTGCCAGCCAAAATGCCAGAGCCGGTTTGCCGGGCATTAACGGGGTTTCCGGTAAAATCGCCAGATCCCGGCGTTTGCTGATATCAATTTCAGGCACCAGTTTCGCCAGTGGATAGGACATTTTCCCGGTCGCAGAGGAACATACTGCTGTGTAGTCTTTCACCAGCAACGCTGCACGCACATGGAGTTTAAAGGCTGCAGAGCTGGTGAGTTCCGGAGTAACACGCTCGCATGGCTGTTGTGCCAGTGGGAATAATTTATATGATGAATCCTGTAAATCGGCTGTATAGCTGTAAATATAGTGGCTGAAATTATTAGCAAGTGTATCGAGCCGGCTCATGCGTTGAAAATGTGTTATCGCCAGCACCAGGGCGCTGATACAAATGGCTACCACGACTCCCAGGAGTGAACTTGTGGCAAGGTTTTTTCCTTGTTCAGGGAAAAAATGCAGTTTATTGGAGGGAGACACCACAGTCACAAAACCCCATTGCTACGGCTACCAGCCGGTGCAGTTATTTTTATTGTGTTAAGAATAAAACAGTCTGGGGAGAATGGGGAGTAACTAAATGAAAAAACGCCGCTTTGGGCGGCGTTTTTAATAATCTCAGCTTCGCATTATCAAGGGATTAAAAATGTTTAGCTGCGGGTCAGTACACGTCTCGCTTCGTTATACCGCCTTTTCCAGTAGGGGTCATCCAGGTTGGAAATCATCACACCACTGGAAGTGGAAGCGTGAACGAACTGATTATTACCAATATAAATACCGACATGACGGCCCGTAGAGCCTGCCCTGAACAGGACTAAATCCCCGGTTCGCAGTGCGTTTTTCGCTACATGTTTGCCAGTGGTTTCTTGCTCATAAGTGGAACGAGGCAGTTCAAGACCAAATTGTTCCCGGAAAGTGCGCTGAACAAAAGCAGAGCAATCAATACCGCGTTTGGTGTCACCACCCAGACGGTAACGAACACCTTTCCAGTCTGCGTATTGATCCATCAGGCGGGATTTGATATCCACGTTCTGAACCATCTGTTCGAATTCATCCTGAGACGCTTGCAGTAAATAACTGTCTTTTTCGCCAACTGCATGCGTCTCAGTACGCATATTTTTCGCGCTATTCGTTGCGCTACATGCTGAAAGCAAAATCGCCACAGCAACGGCGGGTAACACCCGCGAGATATATCTCAAGATCGGTTGAGACTTGACCATATTGTTTATTATCCCTTGATGTCCTTAGCGACAGAGTCGCTAGAAAAATGCCAAACGTGACGAGACTAATTAGCAATCTGTACAACAACAATACTTTCTGGATAAAAATGTGGCAAAACGCACAATTTTATTCGTGTGAAGCGTTTGCATAACACGTTGCACAGAATATTCCCGAGAGTACCCGATCAAAAAAGACATAGCGAGTCATTTTGCACAGAATTTTATAAGAAATTGTGATGTTTTGTCGTGTTGAATGGATGTGGTTAAATAATGACCATTCAGAAAAGAGGGATAGCAATACCATGAATCAAAAGAAAAAAAGCGAAAGGGAGAAAACAACTGAGTAACCAGTTTGAATTAAGTTGCGCCATCAGAAATAGCAATATAACTAATAGCGCAACTTATTGGGCGTTTTTCAATCAATTGTTAGCCGGATGTTTATTTTTACCCGGCAGGCGTAAATTAAACCAGTTAACCAGTTTGTCACTCAGCGGGGTTAATAAACACCAGGGTAAGCCAACAAGTACCACGGTTAATGAGCCCACAAAAACATCAGTGAACCAGTGTGCGCCAATCATCATCCGTGGTAGTGAGAACACGACGAAGATAACCAGAGAAATAGCGAACGCCCGTACGCTGAAATAACGCAACATAAAACCACAGAAAATAAGTAGCATCATACCGTGGTCGCCAGGAAAGCTGTCCTTTGAGGCATCTTTGGTTGGAAAAGGCAACAACTCGCTGACGCGAACCGTATCGGTAAAGACCAGAGACGGGCTACGGCGTTGTAAATGGAGTAGATTTTGCCCTAACTGGTTGAGCACAACCGCAGTCAGCAGCATAACAAGTCCAATAATTACAATGCGGCGGCGCCCATAAGCGGATTCTGCCCGCCAGTAATGCAGCATTACCAGCCCCATACACAGTAGTGAGCAGGCATCAAACGCACGATTATTGGTAATGGCAACCAGCCACAAGAATGTGTGGTTTTCAACAATCAGCCGGTTGAAAAAGTGGTATAAACCACTATCGATGGGGAACCAGAACCCGTGAGAAGGAGGCAGATACCAGGAAAAAAACAGCGCGAAACCCAGCAGGTTCATCACCAGAATGGGTAATAAGTAAGTACGTTTCATAAATATTCAGGTAATAATTTCTTTTGACAATAACTTTCCAGGCTACACCTGTATGGTTAAACGTAACCTCAACAAGCTTGTTTGCAGGGCATTCCAGTCGGTTTCCTGTGCCGTAATCATTTCAACCCGGCTGTCCGGTGGGGCAACTGCCTGGGTTTCAATATGCAAATCCAGGCCCTGGCGGTTAATGCGCACCAGACCTTCCTGAATGCGGAAAATCCCTTTTACCCGCTCCACCGGTGCAAGGCGGGCCCACTCGAGAATTCCGGTGGTATCAAAGACTGTGTCGGCATCGAAAATCCACCCGCAGGCCGTATACCCCTGGCCCTGGTTAAGCAGACGGCGCCAGCGTTGATGGTCAGGCAGAGATAGTGCGGCCAGCCCAGCCGCAAGGGCGGCATGCTGGTGGCGGTGTGCTGCACTTTCCGGGGGCAGGGTATCGTGGGTCCGGGGGGTATCCACCAGGGTTGGTTCTATCTCGCCTTGTGAGCAATGCACCAGTAAACGGCCATTACTCTGTTCAGCCCACCATGCATCCAGAGCCGCTTGCGCCGTGGCATCTGACCGGTCCTGCTTATTGGCGACAATAATATCGGCGGCTGCCAGTTGGTCTCGAAAATTTTCGTTCCCGCGTACTTTTTCATCAGCCAGTTGGCGTGGGTCAAGCAGGCAAAAACTGGCCTGGAGAGTAATCCAGGGTTCATATACTGGTGCCGTCAGCATGGTCAGAATCTGCCGTGGGTGACCCAGTCCGGTTGGCTCAATCAGTAATCTGTCAGGTTTGTACTGGCGTAATAATGTGTTCAGCCCCACCTGCATGGGCAGGCCATTCACACAGCACATGCATCCGCCGGGGATCTCCTTTAAGAGCGCGCCACGGTCAGACAGCAACGCACCATCAATACCAATTTCACCAAATTCATTCACCAGCACCGCCCATTTTTCATTTTCTGGTTTGTTTGCCAGCAAATGAAGAATGGTGGTGGTTTTACCGCTGCCAAGAAAGCCGGTAATCAGATTGGTTTTTGTCACATCTTCTCCCTGTACGAACAAAAGCCATAACCAGAAGCAGGCTCTGGTGATGTCATTGACCGTCAAATAGGCTGTCTGTACCTGGGGGAAGGGGTGTTGCAGGCAACACGTTTTTCCTGTTTTCCCCCAGGAATAAAGAAAAACGTGTTGATCATGGCGAAAAAAACGAATGAAGTGAAGATCTATCTGTGCGGTTAATCACCCGCAAGAAGTGCGGCAACCGCGCCATGAGCCCCTTTACTTGCCAGTAACTGCCAGGCCTGTTCAATCCGGCGGGTAAATTCAGCGTTATTTGCTAAATCGTCGCCAAAGATAGCGGTCAGTGAAAGCAGTGCGGCTACCCGGTTTTCCATAGTACTTTGTTGGACTTTTTGCTGAATGATATCGGCCAGAGGATCTTTTACTTCAATGGACTTTCCTGCGTCATCGACACCACTGACAAAACGCATCCAGCCAGCCACACCCAAAGCAAGGCAAGGCCAGGGCGTGCCCTGGTTAAGATGCCAGCGAATACTGTCCAGCATACGTTGTGGCAACTTCTGGCTGCCATCCATGGCGATCTGCCAGGTGCGATGCTGCAGCGCCGGGTTGCTGAACCGCGTAATTAACTGGCTGGCATAGTCGGCTAAATCAACCCCGGTAATGCGCAGTGTGGGAGCCTGTTCTTCCAGCATCAACTTTAATGCAGCTGTGCGAAATGCCGCATCTTCCATACACTCATTCACATACGGGTATCCGGCGACATAGCCCAGCCAGGCCAGGAAAGAGTGGCTGCCATTGAGCATGCGCAGCTTCATTTCTTCCCAGGGCAGAACATCACTCACCATTTGCACACCGGCGCTTTCCCATTGCGGGCGACCAGCCACAAAATTATCTTCAACCACCCACTGGATAAAGGGTTCACAGCTTATCGCACAGGGGTCTGGCACACCCAGCAGGTCGGCAATTTCTTTAAGGCTTTCCTCAGTGGCTGCGGGAACAATACGGTCAACCATGGTTGAAGGGAAGGTAACATGCTGTTCAATCCAGTCTGCCAGCGCACTGTCCCGCTTCTTTGCCATACCCAGCACAGCATGCTTAACGATATGCCCATTTTCGGGAATGTTATCGCACGACAGTACAGTAAATGGCGGCAGACCACGCGCACGGCGGCGGTACAGTGCTTCAACCAATAAACCGGGAGCAGAGTGGGGTTCATGAGGGTTAGCTAAGTCGTGCACAATCCGGCTGTTCGCGATATCCAGTTTTCCTGTCGCCGGGTCGATACAGTAGCCTTTTTCGGTAATTGTCAGCGAGGCAATGGCAACCTGAGGTTCGCAAAATTTCTCAATAATGGCTTCGATACCATCAAGTTTTGCGTTCAGGCATTCATTCACGGCGCCGATAACAATAGGCTGATTCCCGTCCGGCCCTTTTTCCAGCACAGTGAACAGGTGATCCTGCTCGCGTAATGCCTGCATCATAATGTCGCCACTGAACAGGCTGATTTCCGCAATTCCCCAGTCTCCACCACTCTGGTTAAGCACCCGGTCGGTCAGCAATGCCTGGTGCGCACGGTGAAAGGCCCCAAAACCTAAATGCACAATGCGCGATGCCAGAGCTGTGCGGTCATACTGAGGAAGCTGAACAAAAGCGGGAAGGGAAACGGATGCGACAGTTGCCATAACAGAATCCTGTTTAACGATTAATTAACATCTCTAGTCTAAAGTTATATGACAACAAATGAAATTGGCATACCGCAAAATTCAGGTGGATTGTGAACTGGATCAATTCTTGACATGGCATGTCATTGACTCTGTCAGTCAGGCATGTATGGTAGTAGTCAAAATGAAATTGGTATAACAGCTTAAACTGAGGTATCTGTCATGGAACAAACCTGGCGTTGGTATGGACCGAATGATCCTGTATCGCTGGATGATGTGCGTCAGGCAGGCGCAACAGGCGTTGTCACAGCTCTGCACCACATTCCAAATGGCCAGGTCTGGCCGGTGGAAGAGATTAAGGCTCGCCAGGCATTACTGGCGGAAAAAGGGCTGACATGGTCTGTCGTGGAAAGTATTCCGGTGCACGAAGACATTAAAACCCACACGGGTCAGTATGATACCTGGATTGCAAATTATCAGCAGAGTATTCGCAACCTGGGGGAATGTGGGATAGATACGGTGTGCTATAACTTCATGCCGATACTGGACTGGACCCGTACCGACCTGGCTTACACGCTGCCAGATGGCTCGAAGGCACTGCGGTTTGACCAAATCGCTTTTGCGGCTTTTGAATTGTGTATCCTTAAACGCCCGGGAGCCGCAGCCGATTACACTGCAGAAGAACAAAACCAGGCTCAGGATTATTTCGCGGCGATGTCAAAAGACGACATCGACCTGCTGACCCGCAATATCATTGCTGGTTTGCCTGGCGCAGAAGAAGGCTACACTCTGGACCAGTTCCGTGCCCGCCTGGCGGAATACGATGGCATTGATAAAGCGCGTTTGCGCGAACATATGGCGTATTTCCTGAAGGCGATTGTGCCGGTGGCAGAAGCCAGTGGTGTGCGCCTTGCTGTGCACCCGGATGATCCGCCGCGTCCCATTCTCGGCCTGCCGCGTATTGTGTCAACTATCGAAGATATGCAGTGGATGAAAGACACCGTAGACAGCATTAACAACGGTTTCACTATGTGCACTGGTTCTTATGGTGTCCGTGCGGATAACGATTTGGTGACTATGGTTGAAACCTTTGCTGACCGTATTCACTTTACTCACTTGCGCGCGACCTGTCGCGAGGACAACCCGAAAACCTTCCATGAAGGGGCGCACTTGCAGGGCGATGTCGATATGGTTGGCGTGGTGCACGCCATTCTGAAAGAAGAGCAACGCCGTGTGGCTGCGGGTGATAAACGGGCTATTCCAATGCGCCCTGATCACGGCCACCAGATGCTTGATGACCTGCGTAAAAAAACTAACCCAGGTTACTCGGCTATTGGCCGCTTAAAAGGCCTGGCTGAAGTGCGTGGTGTTGAGCTGGCACTGAAAAAAAACCTTATTCCCTGACCTGCTCTGATAAAACGCAGGCGGGTTGTGTTCAAACTCGCCATGCTGTTTTTGGGTGACAATGCGCGCCGGGCCTTTTTGGCCCGGCGCGTTTTTTGTGCTGCGCTGAACGAAAGTGTAGAAAAACACTGCCGCAGGGCAGTGCTTTTCTTTTTCTGTTCGGGAGCCAGAAGCTACCCGAAGAGGCAGAACCGGTAAATAACGCCTCGCGTTAGTCTGCCCGGCCCATATAGCGGCGTTCAGCAATATGAATACGGATTTTATCGCCGTTACCTAAATACTCAGGTACCTGAATGGTCAGGCCGGTAACCATCGTTGCGGGTTTAGTGCGAGCACTGGCCGAAGCGCCTTTTATGCCCGGCGTGGTTTCGACAATTTCCATGTCTACCGTTTGCGGCAGTTCCAGCGCCAGTACCTGGCCATCCCAGGTCAGAACCTGTATTCCCGGGATCCCGCCTTCTGGAATAAACAGCAGTTCTTCTTCAATTTGTTCTTTATTGAAGATGTATGGCGTGTAGTCTTCGTCATCCATAAACACATATTCGTCACCATCAATATAGGAAAAGTTAACGGCACGGCGGCTAAGTGTAATGGTGTCCAGCAGGTCATCGCCTTTGAAACGTTCTTCAACTTTCAGGCCAGTACGGACATCGGAGAAACGCATTTTATACAGTGTTGCAGCACCGCGCGCACTGGGTGCCTGAATATCAATATCCTTTACTAACAGCAGCTTGCCGTTGTAATTCACAGCCATACCGCGTTTGATTTCATTCGCTCTTGCCATGGGGCTATCCTGTCTGGTCGTCCTGGCGGGCCAGGGTTGATTAAAATATCGCGACACGTTACTCGCGCCCTGGGTTTCAGGCAAGTGGAATTCGCCATATATGTGCTGTAATGGCTGCTGGAGGGATTTCTCTTATTGCCATCGGCTGGTAGAGTAGCGGGCCAGTATAAAAAGAGAATGACTATGCATTGCCGCCCAGACTGTGGAGCCTGTTGTACCGCGCCCTCAATTAGCAGCCCCATTCCTGGCATGCCTGATGGCAAACCTGCGAACGTGAGGTGTATCCAGTTATCTGAGGATAACCGCTGTAACATCTTTGGTTCCGATTTGCGCCCGGCCGTTTGCGCGAGCCTGCAACCGTCCTTAGAGATGTGCTCCACCAACCGCGAAGCCGCAATGACCTGGCTGATAAACCTTGAGCAGGCAACCGCTCCCTGATAGCGGGAACGCCAGAAGCGCCGCATCTTTAAGACGCAACGCGTATTGTTGAAACGGGGATGCACCCACTCATCGTGAGCGGCAAATGTGACCACCAGCATCAGCCCTGTGCGCAGAATAACACGGGCGATTTCCATAATTGACACGCCCACCACGCATATAGCGGTTAACTCCAGGCAGAATAACCAAAACAGACCAGTCTGGCGGGCTAATATAGTGTTGAACAAGAATGTTCAGCTGGTATTCGTTGGCCATCATGCCTTGGGTTGTTGTTATCCGCACCACACAGCAAACAGGATAGGGGGGCGCCAATAATCCCAAGGAAAAGATTTACCTGCATCCACGGCGCACACCCTTTACAGGCCAGCTAAACATCTTTGATTCGTGCAAGGCAAATACAGGTGGTCACACACATTGCCAGTGCCAGCCAGAAACCCGCATGATAGCTCCAAATTTCAGCAATAATCCCCGCAAAAGAGCCTGAAATTATCCAGCCGACGCGTGTGGTATTGGTGTAGAGCGTAGTGGCGGCTCCTGCCTGGCCTGGCATCAGATCCTGGAAATAGATCATACCAATGCCTGCGAGGATCCCAATATAAATGGCATTGAGTAACTGAAGAGCCAGTAAAGCCCAGGGATGGGAGACTGCCAGCATACCTGTATAAAAGGCCAGCCCGGCGACAACAGCAATACGCATCAAAAAACGTTTACCCATGCGCCTGGCATAATAACCGGCAATCAACATTGTCGGGATTTCCAGCCCTGCCGCAGTGCCCATCATAAATCCGGCCAGTTTCTCCGACAGGTGTAATTCATCGACAATAAACAGCGGCATATTGATGATATACAGGCTGTTCGTGCCCCACATTAACGTGCAGGCAATAAACAACAGCAAGGTATCACGCCGGTTACATCGTGGTGCCTGCAAAGGTGCACTGGCGGCATGGCGCGGAGCCTGCTTTTGCATTGAAGGCAAAAAGCCCCATACCATTAAACCACACACGACAAAGGCTACGGCTGCACACAGGTACATGACATCAAACCCGAACCCAACAGACAACGCATAAGCAACAGGGGGGCCAATCACCCAGGCCAGCGAAACCTGAGCCCGCAGTACTGAACTGAACATCACGGCTTCCCGGCCCGTTTTATCAGCATGTTCGCGGGCGAGTGCGAACATTTGCGGGTTGGCAGTAGAACCGAAACTGCTCAGAAATACCCCTACAAACAGCAAAATAAAATAATTCCGGTTCCAGGCAAATAACAGGCACGCCAGTACCCCCAGCGCACAACAGAAAATAATCAAATTCTTCCGATCGCCACGCCTGTCTGAACGGCCTGCCAGAAACTGGCTTACCAAAATACCAATCACGGCGCTGCCAGTGAAAAAGAACCCTACCATCACCGGGCGGGCATGCACTTCGTTGGTTAAAAACAGGCTCAGCGTAGGTGTTTGCAGCGCACCGGCAATGCCCGTCAGAAACGCGACAATCAAGAATGCGCTGTTAGTAAAATCGAACGTGCGACGTGGTGTCGTAGCGGGTTGGTTGTACATGGGTATCACAGGTATTGATGGAGAAGAAACCCGCGGAGTTTACGCGCCTTTTACCCAAATAGACAGCCATAGCGCTACCAATACCAAAAATAATGTAAAACCAGTATGTTACGTTGGAGAAACAACAGGATCCGGCATTCCCGTGAGCCATTGCTGAAGTCAGAGCTGAACAATTGAGGAGGAATTGTGATGTGTTCAGCAACTTCCCGATGCTAATTGCTGAAATGTGCGGAACCTCTAATTTTAAACATCAGATTTTGCCGAAAACTTGCTTAAGGCGTTCAGTAGTATCAGACTCCTTGAAACGTTTCAGCGCTGACCTTTGGACTTAATCCAAATGTTGCAGCGCGATTCTTCAAGTAAGAGCTGAAACGATTCACTTTCAGCGGGAGAAATTATTCATGTTTCAACTATCTGTCCACGATATTCACCCCGGTGCGGCAGCCGCAAATAAAGAAGAGGCTATTCGCCTTGTTGCTGGTGCACTGGTTCAGGCTGGTAATGTTGCTGATGGCTACCTCAAAGGTATGCTGGCGCGTGAACAACAAACGTCCACGTTCTTAGGTAACGGTATCGCTATTCCTCACGGGACAACGGATACCCGTGATCAGGTACTGAAAACCGGTGTTCAGGTTTTTCAGTTTCCGGAAGGGATTCGTTGGGGAGACGACCAGGTTGCGTATGTGGCAATTGGTATTGCAGCCAGTTCAGATGAACATCTCGGTTTGCTACGCCAACTGACTCATGTGCTGAGCGACGACAGTGTTGCTGAACAACTCAAAAATGCCAAAACGGCCGAAGCGTTGCGGGCGATTTTGATGGGCGAAACCCAGGCCGCAGACTTGAAACTGGATAACGACACCCTGTCGTTGGATGTGAATGCAACAGATTTGGTGACTCTGCAGGCATTGAATGCTGGCCGCCTGAAAGCTGCTGGTGCCGCAGATGCCAGCTTTGTGGCCCAGGCTGTTGCCGGTAAACCCCTCTATTTAGGGCAAGGCATTTGGCTGAACGATAGCACAGATGGCAACCTTTCAAGCGCCGTTGCCATTGCTCGCCCGGCTCAGAGCGTTGAAGAAGATGGCCTGCCAGTGGGCTTATTGCTGACCGTAGCCGTTGCAGATGATCAGCCACTGCAGGTGCTGAACCGCCTGAGTGACTTGCTTATCAACCAGAAGGCTGAGCGCCTGGTAAAAGCAGATGCTGCGACATTGCTGGCCGTACTGACCAGTGATGCGGCATTACCGGAAGATGTACTCAGTGCTGAATTTGTGGTGCGAAATGAACATGGCCTGCATGCCCGCCCGGGTACAGTGCTGGTAAACACCATCAAACAGTTTACCAGTGACATTACAGTCACCAACCTTGATGGCTCAGGAAAGCCAGCCAATGGTCGCAGCCTGATGAAAGTGGTTGCCTTGGGTGTTAAACAAGGGCATCGCCTGCGTTTCACTGCTCAGGGTGATGACGCCGAACAGGCTCTGGCAGCGGTTGGTGAAGCTATTGCTGCAGGTCTTGGGGAGGGCGCAGCATGAGCAGACGTGTCGCCACTATTACTCTCAACCCGGCTTATGACCTGGTAGGTTACTGCGCAGATATCGAGCGCGGCGAAGTTAACCTCGTGCGTACGACTGGTTTGCACGCTGCGGGTAAAGGCATCAACGTCGCAAAAGTGCTCAAAGACCTCGGGATCGACGTGACTGTCGGGGGGTTTCTCGGCAAAGAAAACCAGGACGGATTTCAACAGTTATTCAGTGAGCTCGGTATTGCTAACCGTTTTCAGGTAGTGAATGGCCGTACACGCATTAACGTAAAACTGACAGAAAAAGACGGTGAAGTGACTGATTTAAAC
Organism: Lampris megalopsis; assembly: GCA_022114975.2. NCBI lineage: Eukaryota > Metazoa > Chordata > Actinopteri > Lampriformes > Lampridae > Lampris > Lampris megalopsis. Next base: position 13,997 of record JAJHIY020000587.1, read on the forward strand.
TTCTCCGGCTTTGAAGTGACACCAGCAGACTGGGAGCGTTTCGTGAGCGACTCCCTGAGCTGGCTTGGGCAGTTCGATATGGTGTGTGTCAGTGGCAGCCTGCCAGCAGGTGTCAGCCCGGAAGCCTTTACGGACTGGATGACCCGCCTGCGTAGTGAATGTCCGTGCATTATTTTCGACAGTAGTCGTGAAGCATTAAATGCCGGGCTGAAAGCAGCGCCATGGTTGGTTAAACCTAACCGCCGTGAGTTGGAGATTTGGGCGGGGCATTCGTTACCCACCCTTAAGGATGTGATTGAAGCTGCACATGCCTTGCGTGAACAGGGTATCGCTCATGTGGTGATTTCTCTGGGAGCAGAAGGCGCGTTGTGGGTTAACGCATCCGGCGAATGGATCGCCAAACCGCCTGCCTGTGAAGTTGTCAGCACAGTTGGCGCGGGGGATTCAATGGTCGGTGGGCTGATTTATGGCCTGCTGATGCGTGAGTCCAGTGAACACACATTACGCCTGGCGACAGCGGTGGCTGCACTGGCTGTGAGCCAGAGTAATGTGGGTATTACCGATCGTACCCAGTTGGCCGCGATGATGGCGCGAGTCGACCTTAAACCCGTAAATTAACAGCAGGAGAGGCACATAATGAAAACGCTGCTGATTATCGACCCAGGCTTAGGCCAGGCCCGTTGCTACCTCGCGAAGACCCTGGTGGCTGCCGCAGCAAAAAAAGCAAATTTGGAGATTATTGATAATCCCAATGAAGCGGAAATGGCTGTGGTAGTTGGTACTGAGATTAAGCCCGACACAGCGCTGAACGGAAAAAAAGTCTTTTTAGGCAATATTGACCGTGCAGTACAGCACCCCGAGTTGTTCCTGAACGAAGCAAAGGAAAAAGCAGTTGTTTACACTGCGCCTGCAGTGGCAGCAGCAACACCGGTAGCCGGTGGTGTTAAACGCGTGGTGGCGGTAACCGCCTGCCCGACGGGTGTGGCTCACACCTTTATGGCGGCTGAAGCCATTGAAACCGAAGCGAAAAAACGTGGCTGGTGGGTTAAAGTTGAAACCCGTGGTTCCGTTGGTGCCGGTAATGCTATTACACCAGAAGAAGTGGCTCAGGCTGACCTGGTGATAGTGGCTGCCGATATCGAAGTGGACCTGGCGAAGTTCGCTGGCAAACCGATGTACCGGACATCCACTGGTCTGGCACTCAAGAAAACGGCATCAGAGCTGGATAAAGCAGTAAACGAAGCCACACCTTACCAACCTTCAGGTTCCCTGGTAGCATCGGAAACCGGAGCGAAGAAAGAGTCTGGTGGGCCATATCGCCACCTGCTGACTGGCGTATCTTACATGCTGCCGATGGTAGTGGCCGGTGGGTTGCTTATCGCTTTGTCTTTTGTGTTTGGTATTCAGGCATTTAAAGAGGAAGGCACTCTGGCTGCAGCACTGATGAAAATTGGTGGTGGTTCAGCCTTCGCGTTGATGGTGCCTGTTCTGGCCGGGTACATCGCGTTCTCCATTGCTGATCGTCCTGGCCTGACGCCTGGCCTTATCGGCGGTATGCTGGCTGTCAGCGGGGGTTCTGGCTTTATTGGCGGGATCATTGCAGGCTTCCTGGCCGGTTATGTGGCAAAAGCAATCAGCACGAAAGTGAAATTGCCACCGAGCATGGAAGCCCTGAAGCCAATCCTGATCATTCCGTTGTTTTCCAGTCTGATTGTTGGTCTGGCGATGATTTATATCATCGGTACGCCGGTGGCACACCTGCTGGACGGGCTGACTCACTGGCTGAAAACTATGGGTACCGCTAATGCAATTCTGTTAGGGGCTATCCTGGGCGGCATGATGTGTACCGATATGGGTGGACCGGTTAACAAAGCGGCTTATGCATTCGGCGTAGGCCTGCTCAGTACCCAAACCTATGGTCCGATGGCTGCAATTATGGCTGCGGGTATGGTTCCGCCGCTGGCAATGGGCCTGGCTACCCTGGTTGCGCGCAATAAATTCGATAAAGCGCAGCAGGAAGGTGGTAAAGCAGCATTGATACTTGGCCTGTGCTTTATCAGTGAAGGTGCTATCCCGTTCGCTGCCCGTGACCCTATCCGTGTCATCCCTTGCTGTATCGCTGGCGGTGCGCTGACAGGTGCTATCTCAATGGCGATTGGTGCACAGCTGATGGCTCCGCATGGTGGTTTGTTCGTACTGCTGATTCCAGGGGCGATTACACCGGTTCTGGGTTACCTGATGTCGATTATTGCCGGTACGTTGCTGACTGGTCTGGTGTACGCAGTTATTAAACGCCCTGAAAGTGAGCTGGTAAAAACAGCGGCCTGATGACAGTTAATGCAACATGACCGGCGCCACACCAGGATAATTCGGTCAGTTTGTATTGAGAATAACAGCCCCGACAACATCTGTTGCCGGGGCTTTTTGCCTTTACGGGCACACGTAAGGGCAGTTTATTTGAGAGGACTACCAGGTGTTTTACGCCTGGTCAGTATGTGAAATAGTATGATTTTTTGATTTTACATTATAAATTAGTGAGTTAATGGTTTTCTTTGATGGGCGTGGCAGCCTGTTTAATAAGGCAGGAAGTGCCTGGGAAAAGGCGTCGACCCTGCCGCCGGGGCCGGGCCGGGGAGTGGATCATTTATGCCGCATTAGCCGAATGCTGTTGTGCTTTTAACCAGGCTATCTCTTCCGCCCAAATATCCGGGTTCACCGTTTCAAGGATTAACGGGATATTATCGAAACGAGGGTCGCGCATGATCCAGCTAAAAGCCGTATGCCCGATGTTGCCTTCACCCAGACTGTGGTGGCGGTCCACCCGGCTGCCAAACTCACTTTTCGCATCATTCAGGTGCATACCGCGTAAATACTGGAAGCCAACAATGCGTTCAAAGTCTTCAAAGGTTTTCTGGCAGGCTTCTTCACTGCGCAGGTCATAGCCCGCAGCAAAAGCATGGCAGGTATCAATACAGACACCCACACGGGATTTGTCTTCAACGCCATCAATGATGGCAGCCAGGTGCTCGAAACGAAATCCGAGGTTACTGCCCTGGCCCGCTGTATTTTCGATAACCGCGGTAACGCCTGTGGTGACATCCAGCGCCCGATTGATTGATTCTGCAATACGCGCAAGACAGTCGTCTTCAGAAATTTGCAACAGGTGGCTGCCGGGGTGGAAGTTAAGTAATGTCAGCCCCAGTTGTTCACAGCGTTGCAGCTCATCAACAAAGGCATTACGGGATTTTTCCAGAGCTTCTTCAACCGGGTGCCCCAGGTTAATCAGGTAACTGTCGTGAGGCAGAATTTGCCCTGGGGTAAAGTGGTATTCTTCACAGGCAGTTTTGAAATTATCGATGGATTCCGTGCTTAATGGTGCGGCACGCCACTGGCGCTGGTTCTTGGTAAACAAGGCAAAAGCGGTGGCATCGAGTTCGCTGGCTCTGACAACCGCATTTTCCACACCACCTGACGCGCTGACATGCGCTCCCACATATTTCATCATGACTTTCCTGGTTAACCCACTATTAACAAGCGTTCTATCATAGCGGGTTAACCCAGAGATTGCAGGTCCTGTCTCAGAGCAGGTGGTGAACCGCTACGTTAATCAGTCCGCCGCCAACAATCAGCCAGCCAAACAATACCAGCGCCATTAACAGTGGGCGTACACCCGCTTTTTTCAGTGCGCTGACATGTGTTGTCAGCCCCAGAGCCGCCATTGCCATGGCTAACAGGACAGTATCAAGCGTTACCAGTGATTTAACCACTACAGCAGGCAGCAGGTGAAAGCTGTTAAAAATCGCCACCAGGATAAAAATAATCGCGAACCACGGAATGGTGATTTTGCCATGGGCTTCACCCGCCGGTGCCAGTTGCTTAACCCGTGAGGCCAGCAGTAACAGGAAAGGAGCCAGCAGCATTACGCGAATCATTTTGGTAATGACCGCCGCATTTTCAGTTACCGGGCTGACACCATGACCAGCGGCAACAACTTGTGCCACTTCATGTACCGTTGAGCCAATATAGATCCCAAAAGTACTTTCGTTGAACACATGCTGTAGTAGCGGATAAAGCATCGGGTAGATAAAAATTGCCAGGGTACCAAAGATAACCACCGTAGCGACTGCCACCGTGACTTTGCTGGCCTCGGCTTTGACTACCGGTTCCGTGGCTAATACTGCCGCCGCGCCACAAATGCTGCTTCCGGCACCGATTAACCAGGAGGTGTGCTTATCCAGACCAAAGACACGCTGACCAAGCCAACAGGCCATCAAGAAAGTACTGCTCAGTGTCAGAATATCAATAATGATCCCACTGGCACCGACATCGGCTATTTGGGTGAATGTCAGGCGGAAACCATACAAAATTATTCCCAGGCGTAACAGGTGTTGTTTGGCAAACAGTACGCCGCCATCGCAGGGCCTGCTAAGAGAAGGGTAGAGTGTGTTGCCAATGACCATGCCCACCAGAATAGCCAGCGTGAGTGCGCTCAGGCCCGCACCAGCAACACGCGGAAAACTGCCTGCCCACAGAGCAAATCCTGTAATAACCCCGGTCAGTAACAGGCCGGGAATGAAGTGCGTTACGCCGTGCTTTTTACGCTGGCTGATAGTTAGTGTGCTCATGTCACCCCCTTAGTTTCGATGTAGCGATCCTACGGGTGGCTGGCTTAAAACGACGATGTTTATATTTATAACTAATCGAAATAACTGGTAGATTACGGTGGGTGAGACACAACATGCATATCACATTGCGGCAGCTGGAAGTGTTTGCGGAAGTATTGAAAAGTGGTTCCACAACACAGGCTTCACAAATGCTGGCGTTATCGCAATCGGCCGTAAGTGCCGCGTTGACTGACCTGGAAGGGCAACTGGGTGTAAAACTGTTTGACCGCGTGGGTAAACGCCTGGTGGTTAATGAACATGGGCGCCTGTTGTTCCCACGCGTGGTGTCACTGCTGGATCAGGCCCGCGATGTGGAACAATTGTTTCAGGAAGATAAAGGCGCCATCCGGGTTTATGCCAGTAGCACCATAGGTAATTATATTTTGCCGCAGGTGATTGCCCATTACCGCAAAGACCACCCAAACCTGCCATTGGAAATGAGTGTGGGTAATAGTCAGGACGTCATTAACGCTATTGCCGATTTTCGTGTCGATATCGGCCTGATTGAAGGGCCGTGCCATAGCCCGGACATTGTGGCGGAACCCTGGATTGAAGACGAACTGGTTGTCTTTGCTGCCCCACAATCTCCGTTGTGCCAGGGGCCGGTTACCCTGGAAATGCTGTCCGCCGCCCCGTGGATCCTGCGTGAAAAAGGGTCCGGCACCCGGGAGATTGTGGATTATTTGCTGCTGGCTCATTTACCGCAATTCAACCTTGAAATGGAGCTTGGCAATTCCGAAGCAATTAAACACGCGGTACGCCACGGTCTGGGGATTAGTTGTTTGTCCCGGCGGGTGATTGCTGAACAGCTGGAAAACCGCACTCTGGCACGGGTTGCCGTCCCGTTACCTCCCCTTATCAGAACACTGTGGCGTATCCATCACCGGCAAAAGCACTTATCCAGTGCACTGAGCCGTTTTTTGGCCTATTGCGAAAAATAGTTGCGCCAAAATGGTGCAATGGCGCTGTTATGGTGAGTGATTGTGATGCAGTGCAACTTTGTTAACTTCCTAAATCCCCTGTTTACTGTAGTACATGCCGCAAAAAAGCGGCTTTTTTTTATTTCTGCTGCGTTGGCACATTAGTTGCAAATCACAATATCAAGAATCTTTTGTTTCATATCCTTTGAATGAGGTGAGTGATGTTGCGGAAAAAATGGCTGTTGTCCCTCGCTGGGGCGGTACTGTTAGTGGTGCAGGCAGGTCAGGCAATGGCTGACCAATTACAGGACATCGAAAAACGCGGCGTGTTACGTGTTGCAGTTCCCCAGGATTTTCCTCCTTTTGGCTCAGTCGGTACTGATCTGCAACCGGAAGGTTACGATATCGATATGGCGACGTATCTGGCTAAGCAGATGAAACTGAAACTGAAGCTGGTGCCGGTGACCAGCGCTAACCGCGTGCCTTATCTGCAAACCGGTAAGGTCGATCTGGTGATTTCCAGCCTGGGGAAAAATGCAGAACGCGAAAAAGTGATCGACTTCAGCAAAGCTTATGCACCTTTCTTCCTTGGCGTATTTGGCCCGAAAGACACCACGCTGCCGGATGCTGCCGCACTGAGCGGTAAAAGTGTGGGCGTAACCCGTGGTGCTGTTGAAGATATGGTGCTCAGTGACGTTGCACCGAAAGACGCACAGGTGAAACGTTACGAAGACAACAACACGACTATTTCAGCATGGTTATCCGGCCAGGTGCAGTATCTGGCAACCGGCAATGTTGTGGTGGCAGCCATCGCCCGTAAGGATCCGGGACATGCGCCAGTGGCGAAGTTTATGCTGAAAGACTCACCGTGCTATATCGGCATGAAAAAAGAAGAACCGGCACTCAAAGACAAAGTTAACAGCCTGATTGACCAGGCCCGCAAAGACGGCACGCTGAACAAATTGTCAGAAAAATGGATGAAAGCGCCGTTACCGGCGAACCTGGGTGCCTGAGGAGTTAACGAATGACAACGCAGCTTGATTTTGCCGCCCTGTTGCCATTCTGGCCAGCCTTACTGGCTGGCCTGTGGACCACCATAGTACTGACGTTTTGGGCAACATTAGGCGGGATTGCGGTCGGGGTAACCGGCGCGGCGCTGCGCAGTGGGAAAGCCAGTGTTCTGAGCCACATCTGGGGCGGATATGTGGAATTGATCCGTAATACGCCCTTTGTAGTGCAACTGTTTTTCATTGTATTTGGTTTGCCGAGTTTGGGGTTACGTTTGAATGCCGGGCAGGCGGCGTTGATAGCCATGATAGTTAACCTTGGGGCCTACAGTACGGAAATTATCCGGGCAGGTATTCAGGTTACGCCGAAAGGGCAGTGGGAAGCCGCGCGTGTACTGGGGCTGAGCCGTGGGCAAACATTCTTACGCGTGATTTTACCGCCATCGCTCAAGCGGGTTTTTCCGGCTCTGGTCAGCCAGTGCGTTATTGTGATGCTCGGTTCCTCCGTGGTATCGCAAGTGTCTTATGAAGAACTGACTTTCCAGGCCAACCTGATTCAGTCACGTACATTTTTAAGTTTTGAAGTTTATGTAGTAACCACGATCCTTTACCTGTTGCTGTCACTGGCAATGCGCCAGGTATTGTTGGTTGCCGGGCGAAAATGGTTGGGGAGTGACGGCCTGTGACAAATTTCACTGACTGGGATATTGTCCGCAACCTGCTGCTGGCAGCGCGCTGGACCATCATGCTTTCACTGATAGCTTTTGTATGCGGCACACTGGTTACGCTGCCTTTGTTACTGGTACGTATGGGCCGCTGGGTGTGGCCGAAACGCCTGGTAACCGGCTATGTCGCGTTGTTTCAGGGCACTCCATTGTTGATGCAGTTGTTTCTGGCTTTCTTTGGGCTGGGGCTGTTCGGCATTGATGTCAGTGCCTGGACTGCGGCAACACTGGCGTTAACGCTGTTTACCAGCGCGTATTTGCTGGATATTTGGTACGGGAGTATTCGTTCTTTGCCCAAAGGGCAGTGGGAAGCAAGCCGTTGCCTGGGGCTCAGTTTTGGTCAAACATTGTGGCGAGTGGTAACCCCTCAGGCTGTACGTATCGCCATTGCGCCAACTGTGGGGTTCTCGGTACAGGTCATTAAAGGTACTGCACTGGCTTCAATTATTGGCTTCGTTGAACTGACGAAAGCCGGCACCATTCTTAATAATGCGACATTCGCCCCTTTTAAAGTGTTTGGGCTGGTGGCTCTGGGGTATTTCCTGCTGTGCTACCCGTTGTCGCGTTACAGTCATTATCTGGAGAAAAAATTCCATGCCGCTCATCACCATTAATGATGTTCAGAAATACTATGGCGACAACCATGTGCTCAAAGGCGTTAGCCTGGACATTGAAATGGGCGAGGTTGTTTCCATCATTGGCCGCAGTGGCTCGGGGAAAAGCACGTTACTGCGTTGTATGAACGGGCTGGAAGGTTACCAGGATGGCAGCATTAAGCTGGGAGGAATGACCATCACTGACCGTGAATCTCAGGCGCGAGAAATCAGCCGCTCGGTAGGAATGGTGTTCCAGAACTTCAATCTGTTCCCGCACATGACCGCGCTGGAGAACGTGATGCTGGCACCGCGTCGGGTACTGAAAAAATCTGCTGCAGAATGCCGTGAGCTGGGCATCGAAATGCTCAATAAAGTGGGGCTGGGTGAACGCATAGATTACCTGCCAGCGAATTTGTCTGGTGGGCAGCAGCAGCGCGTGGCGATTGCCCGTGCGCTGGCAATGAACCCGAAAGTATTACTGTGTGATGAAATTACCTCAGCCCTTGACCCGGAGCTGGTTGGTGAGGTGCTGAAGGTGCTGGAACAGCTGGCGGCCGAAGGTATGACGCTGATTCTGGTCACTCATGAAATGAATTTTGCGCGTGAAGTGGGGGATCGGGTGGTGTTTATGCACCAGGGTAAGGTGTGGGAACAAGGTGACAGTAAGACATTTTTCGCCCAGCCTGAAACACCAGAGTTACAGCAGTTTATCGCTTCGGTACGTGGATTGAACTAATTTTATACTGTTTGTTTACATATTAGTCACACCAGAGACCTTTATATCTTCGCCTTTGCTAATAATCCGGCATGGATTATGAAGGTCTCTTATAACCGCTATTTTGTCCCGCTTCCTGGTCTGTTGGTCTGCTACAATCGCGCCTCATTTTTTAGACAGGCAACATTTTTTTATGGTTTCCGAAGTAAACACAACACAAGCGCCTGAACTACGACGCGAATTAAAGGCGCGCCACCTGACGATGATCGCGATTGGCGGTTCGATTGGTACCGGGTTATTTGTTGCTTCTGGTGCAACGATTTCCCAGGCCGGTCCGGGGGGAGCATTACTTTCCTACGCACTGATCGGCCTGATGGTCTACTTTCTGATGACCAGCCTCGGTGAGCTGGCGGCATTTATGCCGGTCTCCGGCTCCTTTTCCACCTACGGTGCCAAATATGTTGAAGAGGGCTTTGGCTTCGCACTGGGCTGGAACTACTGGTACAACTGGGCGGTGACTATCGCTGTTGACCTGGTGGCTTCGCAGTTAGTCATGAGCTACTGGTTCCCGGGAACGCCTGGTTGGATCTGGAGTGCGCTGTTCCTGGGGATTATGTTCCTGCTTAACTACATCTCGGTAAAAGGGTTTGGTGAAGCCGAGTACTGGTTCTCGTTAATTAAGGTCGCAACGGTCATTGTGTTTATCGTTGTCGGTGTTTTGATGATTATTGGTATTTTCAAAGGCTCCACGCCTGTTGGTTGGGCTAACTGGTCTGTTGGCGATGCGCCTTTTGCGGGTGGTTTCTCCGCCATGATTGGCGTGGCGATGATCGTCGGCTTCTCATTCCAGGGCACGGAACTGATCGGCATTGCTGCCGGTGAATCCAAAGACCCGGCAAAAAATATTCCGCGTGCGGTGCGTCGGGTGTTCTGGCGTATTCTGTTGTTCTATATTCTGGCTATTCTGATTATCAGCCTGATAATCCCTTATACCGACCCGAGCCTGCTGCGTAATGATGTCACGGATATCAGCGTGAGCCCGTTTACCCCTGGTTTTCCAGCATGCCGGTTTGTTGTCCGCAGCGGCGGTAATGAACGCAGTGATTCTGACTGCGGTACTGTCGGCGGGGAATTCCGGTATGTACGCCTCCACGCGTATGCTTTACACCCTGGCCTGTGACGGTAAAGCACCACGCATTTTTGCGCGCCTGTCTAAGGGTGGTGTACCTCGCTATGCGCTGGTGGCAACGACTGTGGTTGCCGGGTTGTGCTTCCTGACCTCGATGTTTGGCAACCAGACGGTCTATCTGTGGTTACTGAACACCTCGGGAATGACCGGGTTTATTGCTGGCTGGGGATTGCCATCAGTCACTACCGTTTCCGCCGTGGTTTATGTGCATCAGGGCCATAGCCTGAGTGACTTGCCATACCTCTCTGGTTTTTTTCCCATTGGGGCCTATCTTTGCGTTTGTGCTGTGCCTGATTATTACACTTGGGTCAGAATTACCAGGCATTTTTAGCTGACAAAATTGACTGGATGAGTGTTGCTGCCACCTATATTGGTATTCCGTTGTTCCTGGTGATTTGGTTGGGTTACAAGTTGGTGAAAGGGACGCGGTTTGTGACACGACACGACGATGGAGTTTCCGGATACGGTTAAGAAGTGATGGTTTGTTTGTGGTTGTTCTGTTCACCTTAAGTGTAGTTGTTTCCGTTCACCTGGACTGGTGTGAAGGTTCCGTTCACCTGAAGTGATGCGCTCAATGTGGCTTCACAGCCAGTGAACGGGCTAAAGGGGGCTCGCCCCCTTTGCAATCCCCGTTTTCGCGGGCGACCGGTGCTGCGCACTGCCGTTCACCTCCGGGCAGTCAGCCTGCGGCCGGCTCGACTCGGCATCCATGCCTCGTTTCGCCTTATTCCGCCGTCCGGGCGGAATAACCTTGTCTTCCTTTCTCCGGTTCACCGGTCTTACGCGAACTGTCCCCGCTGCAAGTGGCGGGGATTTTTGTGTTGTGCTGAGTGGCTGTGGGATTTGTGCGTTGTCTGTCTTTGTGTGTTTTTTGCTGAGATATGACAGGCGGGTGTGGGGTGTGGCCTCTAAATCGTTGAGGCGTGCCTGGCGGTACCCGAACAGGCCGCCGGGGTAAGCCGAATGTCCGCGAAGCGGCGATTTTGCCGGCCACAAAAGGGGGTGCAGGGGGCCAGTGCCCCCTGCGGGCGCCGGGCGCAGGGGGTGAGAGGAAGCAGTGTGATGGACACGGCGCGCAACTGGCTCAGTACTGGCAGATGACTGTTACTGCGGTGACTGTTCCGTTCACTTGCAGTGTGGTTGTTTCCGTTCACCTGGACTGATGTGAAAGTTCCGTTCACCTGAAGTGAGGTGACTAATGTGGCTACACAGCCAGTGAACGGGCTAAGGGGGCTTGCCCCCTTTGCAATCCCCGTTTTCGCGGGCGACCGGTGCTGCGCACTGCCGTTCACCTCCGGGCAGTCAGCCTGCGGCCGGCTCGACTCGGCATCCATGCCTCGTTTCGCCTTATTCCGCCGTCCGGGCGGAATAACCTTGTCTTCCTTTCTGCGGTTCACCGGTCTTACGCGAACTGTCCCCGCTGCAAGTGGCGGGGATTTTTGTGTTGTCTGGTGTGGCTGTGAGATTTGTGCCTGATATGTCTTTGTCTGTTTTTTGCTGCGGTTTCTGGCTTACAAACGGGTGGGGTTGGGTGGCCTCTAAATCGTTGAGGCGTGCCTGGCGGGCCGGGGCTGCCTGCAGGACGCAGGCAGAGCGACGGGAGGCAGGATGCCGACTCGGAGCGGTACCCGAACAGGCCGCCGGGGTAAGCCGAATGTCCGCGAAGCGGCGATTTTGCCGGCCACAAAAGGGGGTGCAGGGGGCCAGTGCCCCCTGCGGGCGCCGGGCGCAGTGGGTGAGAGAAAGCTGTGTGGCTGACACGGCGCGCAATTTGCTCAGTACTGGCAGATTTACTGTTACTGCGGTGACTGTTCCGTTCACTTGCAGTGTGGCTGTCTCCGTTCACCTGGACTGATGTGAAAGTTCCGTTCACCTGAAGTGAGGTGACTAATGTGGCTGCACAGCCAGTGAACGGGCTAAGGGGGCTCGCCCCCTTTGCAATCCCCGTTTTCGCGGGCGACCGGTGCTGCGCACTGCGTTCACCTCCGGGCAGTCAGCCTGCGGCCGGCTCGACTCGGCATCCATGCCTCGTTTCGCCTTATTCCGCCGTCCGGGCGGAATAACCTTGTCTTCCTTTCTGCGGTTCACCGGTCTTACGCGAACTGTCCCCGCTGCAAGTAGCTGTTTTTTTTGTGGTGCTGAGTGGCTGGAGGATTTGTGCCCGGTATGTCTTTATTTATTTTTTGCTGCTGACTTACAAACGGGTGGGTTTGGGTGGCCTCTAAATCGTTGAGGCGTGCCTGGCGGGCCGGGGCTGCCTGCAGGACGCAGGCAGAGCGACGGGAGGCAGGAAGCCGACCCGGAGCGGTACCCGAACAGGCCACCGGGGTAAGCCGAATGTCCGCGAAGCGGCGATTTTGCCGGCCACGAAAGGGGGTGCAGGGGGCCAGTGCCCCCTGCGGGCGCCGGGCGCAGTGGGTGAGAGGAAGCAGTGTGGCTGACACGGCGCGCAATTTGCTCAGTACTGGCAGATGACTGTTACTGCGGTGACTGTTCCGTTCACTTTAAGTTGTCGGTTTAATCCAGTCTCATGGCTGGTGAACAGGCAAGGGGCAGCGCAACTGCTGTAATTTTGTTCCCGGTCAGGGAAAACTTACACACTATGTGTTGTTTTTACATGTATACGTTGATTTATAACGGCTGCGCGTGTAAAAAATGAAGTTTTTCTAACTATAGAATTGATAAGAATTATCATTTGCCTTATCGTTGGCGCTCGATATATGCCCGTGGCCATATTTATTTTTGCCTGGTGGTCTCGCAGTGAGCCTTTGTTTACAGCAAGACATCGTACAGACACCTACGGACGTACCCTGGACAGTGCCTGTCCTGGTTTCAACATTCTGTTTTGTTGTAGCTGACGTGTGGCCAGCGTGAATAGTTGTTGCCTGTGCAGGCGTTTAACCTGAGAACCTGATGGCATGAGCCAGAGGGAAATTAATGATTAGCATGACGCCGTAAAGGTTTAGATGTAATGAGTGTAACCTCCGAATCAATGTCACAATCAACATCGCAATCATCATCTGCCAATAACGTGATGGGCCGTTACCAGAAGGTGTTGTACCACCGTTACTGGTTACTTGGCGTGATTGTTCTTGCCATTCTCGCGTCGCTGTTGCTGGATTTTACTCTTGGCCCTTCAGGTTTATCGCTGGGTACGTTGTGGCATACGCTGATTGACCCGTCCAGTGCTAACCCGGGAACCCGGGTGATCGTCTGGGATATTCGTCTGCCGTATGCGCTAATGGCGGTGGTGGTCGGGCTGGGCCTCGGCCTGGCGGGGGCTGAAATGCAGACCATCCTCAATAACCCGCTGGCCAGTCCTTTTACCCTTGGCGTCTCTTCCGCTGCGGCTTTCGGCGCGGCGCTGGCGATTGTACTCGGTATCGGCATCCCGGGCATTCCCGACCAGTGGTTTATCTCGGCTAATGCCTTTGTTTTCGCGTTAATTGCAGCCTTGCTGCTTGATGCCATCACCCGCTGGACACAAGTTGCGACATCAGGTGTGGTGCTGTTTGGTATTGCGCTGGTCTTTACCTTTAACGCGCTGGTTTCGATGATGCAGTTTATCGCCAACGAAGACACCTTGCAGGGGCTGGTATTCTGGACCATGGGCAGCCTGGCCAGAGCCTCCTGGGACAAACTGGGTGTGCTGGCGCTGGCATTTGCAGTTATTTTGCCACTTTCGATGATGAGCTCATGGAAACTCACCGCACTGCGCCTGGGAGAAGACCGTGCAGTCAGTTTCGGTATCGATGTACGCCGCCTGCGCCTGGCAACCTTACTGCGTATCAGTATCCTGTCTGCGCTATCTGTGGCGTTTGTGGGCCCGATTGGGTTTATCGGCCTTGTCGCGCCACATATTGCCCGCCTGACATTTGGTGAAGACCACCGTTTTTACTTGCCGGGTAGTGTGTTGATTGGCGCGCTGGTGTTGTCGATGGCATCTGTTGCTTCCAAGAATATCATTCCTGGCGTCATCATCCCGGTGGGGATCGTGACATCTCTGGTAGGGGTGCCTTTCTTCCTGAGTATTATTCTGCGCCACCGGGGGAGCGTATAATGAGTGGTTTAGTTATTCGCAATTTTCATGCCGGTTACCCGAAACGCCAGATTATCAGCGATCTGAATGTTGGGCCGTTACCCCGTGGGAAAATCACTGTGTTACTTGGCCCCAATGGCTGTGGTAAATCCACGCTGATGCGTTCGCTGGCCGGTCTGAATAAAGCGCAGGGCCAGTTAGATCTGGACAGTGAAGACCTGATGGCGCTGCCTTTTGCGAAACGGGCAGAGAAAGTAGTTTATTTACCGCAAAGTTTACCTGCGGGCGTTCACCTGCACGTTCTGGAATCAATAATTGTTGCGCAGCGTGCGTCTGGCGGCCATGCCAATGCATCTCATGAGCAGGAAGTAATGAACCTGCTCGATCAACTGGGCATTTCACATCTGGCAATGAGCTACCTGGACCAACTTTCTGGTGGGCAAAAGCAACTGGTTGGTTTGGCACAGTCACTGATCCGCCGTCCGGAATTATTGTTGCTTGATGAACCGCTCAGTGCACTTGATCTTAATTACCAGTTCCACGTAATGGATTTGGTAGCCCGTGAAACCCGCAAGCGCAATATGATAACGGTAGTCGTGGTGCATGATATTAATATTGCCCTGCGCCATGGCGAACATGTGCTGATGCTGAAAAACGGCAACCTGGTTGCCAGCGGGGAACCGGCAACAGTGATTACGGCTGAGAGCCTGGCGGAAGTCTATGGAGTAAAAGGGCGTATTGAGCGCTGCTCGCGTGGCACACCTCAGGTGGTTATCGACGGCCTGACTACCTCACTGGAAGTGTAACCCTTTTGGTTATTGTGCAGATATGAGCCTGGTAATCAGCCTGAAGCCAGCGCTTGCGCTGGCTTTATTATTACGCGGGTTCTGACATTTGAATATGGATACAGGTAGTGCAATATCCATTTTTCTTTCATTCCGCCAGCCAATAACGGCATTGTTTTTTCTGGTGCATGGCTACACCTATTTCAACAATAATCCTTTATGGTACTGGATTAAACATGCGCAGTGCCGCAAAATGAGCACAAACTTTACCCCACGCAGGGTAAGGAATGAGACACCTGCAGGAGAAATTTGATGCCATCACTCAGTAAAGAAGCCGCCCAGGTCCACGATGCTCTGGTTGCCAGAGGACTGGAAACACCGTTACGCCAACCTGCCGAGCAACTGGATAACGAAACTCGCAAAGCACGCATTGCCGAACATATGGCAGGCATCATGCAACTCATGAATCTGGATTTGAGTGATGACAGCCTGATGGAAACGCCACATCGCATTGCCAAAATGTATGTTGATGAGATCTTTTCTGGTCTGGATTACGCTAATTTCCCTAAAATCACTGTCATTGAAAATAAAATGAAAGTGGATGAAATGGTGACAGTACGTGATATTACGCTCACCAGTACCTGTGAACACCATTTCGTTACTATTGATGGCAAAGCTACCGTCGCTTATATTCCAAAAGATGCGGTGATTGGTTTGTCAAAAATTAACCGTATAGTGCAGTTCTTTGCTCAGCGGCCACAGGTTCAGGAACGTCTGACTCAGCAAATATTAGTAGCACTGCAAACTTTGTTGGGAACAAGTAATGTCGCTGTATCCATCGATGCTGTGCATTATTGTGTAAAAGCACGCGGTATTCGCGATGCAACCAGCGCGACCACCACCACATCGTTGGGCGGGTTATTCAAATCGAGCCAGAATACCCGGCAGGAGTTTTTACGCGCAGTGCGTCACCATAACTGAATTTAACTGCCAGGCAGGATGCAATGGAAAGAAACCTTACGCTCGATTTTATTCGCGGCGTTGCCATTCTGGGCATCCTGCTTCTCAATATAGTGGCTTTTGGTTTACCCAAGGCCGCTTATCTTAATCCCGCCTGGTCAGGCAGTGTTTCATTAAGTGATGCCTGGACATGGGCCATACTCGATCTTTTCGCCCAGGTTAAATTCCTTACGCTATTTGCCTTGTTGTTTGGCGCAGGGCTGCAAATGTTGTTGCCGCGTGGTAAACGCTGGATCCAGTCGCGGCTGACTTTGCTGGTCATGCTGGGGTTTTGCCATGCAGTATTTTTATGGGATGGCGATATTCTTCTGGCTTACGGGCTGGTTGGGCTGGTGTGCTGGAGAATGATTCGCGACGCCAGTGGTGTTAAGGCGCTGTTTAATACCGGCATTGTGCTCTATTTAATTGGTCTGGGTGTATTGCTGGTTCTTGGGTTGATTTCTGGTGATCACACCAGCCGTTCCTGGGTGCCAGAAGCCGCTCCCCTGCAATATGAGGCCTACTGGAAATTAAAAGGTGGGATGGAAGCTGTTGATAACCGCCTGAGTTTGTTGTCCTCAAATCTACTGGCCATTGGCGCACAATATGGCTGGCAACTGGCGGGAATGATGCTGCTGGGGGCTGCACTGATGCGCAGTGGCTGGTTACGTGGGCGCTTCAGCCAGTCTCATTACCGGCGTACCGGTGTCATTCTGGTGGGGCTGGGGTTGTTAATTAATGCGCCTGCTGTGTATGCACAATGGTATTTAGGCTGGCAGTACCGGTGGTGCGCATTTTTGTTACAGTCGCCGCGGGAATTAAGCGCCCCACTGCAGTCCATTGGTTATGCCGCACTTATCTTTGGCTACTGGCGCACAATGGCTTCCTGGCGTATCACAATAGCTATCGCCTGTGTTGGGCGAATGGCTCTGACGAATTACCTGCTGCAAACAGTTATTTGTACTACCCTGTTTGAACGGGCAGGGCTGTTTATGCATTTCAGCCGGTTACAACTGCTGGCCTTTGTGCCTGCGGTGTGGCTGGTTAACCTTGTGTTGTCAGTTTGCTGGTTACACTTTTTTCGTCAGGGGCCGCTGGAGTGGTTGTGGCGCAAATTGACCGCTCTGGCTACCGGTTCACCTGCTTCATCTACAACCAGATAACGATCCAGATCACAATCATTAACATATCTGCTGTAACCGCTTTCATCCCTGTGATTTTCCTCACGCTGCGTTAACCCGCTCGCTGACAAAATAACCGCCACGCTGCAGGTAACGCGGCGACAACAATTTAAAAACCTCTGCCTGGATGATTTGCATGGTCACGATTCGCGATGTAGCCCGTTACGCGGGTGTTTCCGTTGCCACAGTTTCACGCGTTCTCAATAACAGTGCGCTGGTGAGCCCTGATACCCGTGATGCAGTCATGAAAGCAGTGACGCAACTTGGCTACAGGCCAAATGCCAACGCACAGGCACTGGCAACTCAGGTCAGTGATACCATTGGTGTGGTGGTCATGGATGTTTCTGACCCGTTTTTTGGTGCACTGGTTAAAGCTGTGGATGGTGTTGCCCCAGGCGCATAACAAATATGTGTTGGTGGGTAACAGTTACCATGAAGCAGAGAAAGAACGGCATGCAATTGAAGTATTAATCCGCCAGCGCTGCAATGCGCTGATCGTTCATGCTAAAGCGTTATCTGACCAGGAAATGGCATTGTTTATGGAACAAGTGCCGGGCATGGTGTTGATTAACCGAATTTTACCTGGTTATGAGCACCGTTGTGTCGGCCTGGATAACGTATCCGGTGCATTAATGGCGACCCGAATGCTGATAGCGCAGGGGCATGAGCGGATTGGTTATCTTAGTTCCAGCCACGGCATTGACGACGATACACAACGCCGCCAGGGCTGGGCTATGGCGCTGGAAGAACAAGGGATTTCCGCACGGGAAAATTGGGTTGCCCGTGGTACCCCCGATTTACAGGGGGGGGAAGCGGCCATGGTGGAACTCCTTGGCAGCAACCAACAATTGAGTGCGATTTTTGCTTATAACGACAGTATGGCCGCCGGGGCGATGACAGCCCTGAAAGATAATGGCTTTCATATTCCGCAACAGGTATCCGTGATTGGTTTTGATGACATTCCCGTCGCACGCTATACCGACCCTCAACTCACTACGGTTCGTTACCCTATTGCTTCTATGGCCCGTACAGCAACTGAACTGGCACTACGCGGCGCTGCGGGCACACTTGACCAGTCAGAAACCCACTGCTTTATGCCAACGCTGGTTCGCCGTCATTCTGTTTCACCCAGCCAGTAAAGTGTGTGCCAGATCACTTCTTTTATAAAGAGTTTGATGTAACCGGTTTCAATCTGTGAGTAAATTCACAGTAACTTAACATTCCGGTTACTATTATGGCGGTGTTTTAGAGGGTGAAACATAATGTAACTGCGGATGGGTGGTTACGGTATAAAAGCCCTCTGAGCGCTCATAAAAATGCAGTAACGGAATGTTATATCACATGGATGCGTTAACTTTTTCCCGAAAAGTCGGCGTGATGTAACATTTTGATTACAAACATCCCGCCTGACTGATTTTATCGTTACCCTGCAAAACCGGAGATACCATGAATAAGAAGGTGCTTACTCTGTCAGCTGTAATGGCAAGCATGTTGTTTGGCGCAGCTGCGCACGCAGCAACCCGTATTGGCGTCACCATCTACAAATATGATGATAACTTTATGTCAGAAGTTCGCAAAGCAATTGAAAAGGATGGCAAGGATGCGCCTGATGTTCAGTTGCTGATGAACGACTCGCAGAACGACCAGTCTAAACAGAATGACCAGATTGATGTCTTGCTGGCGAAAGGCGTAAAAGCGCTGGCAATTAACCTGGTTGACCCGGCAGCTGCAGGTACTGTTATCATGAAAGCCCGTGCGCAGAATGTGCCGATTGTTTTCTTTAACAAGGAACCTTCACGTAAGGCGCTGGCCAGCTACGACAAAGCTTATTATGTCGGAACGGACTCGAAAGAATCTGGCGTCAAGCAGGGCGAACTGATTGAAAAACACTGGAAGGCCAATCCAGCCTGGGATCTGAACAAAGATGGCGTGATTCAGTATGTATTGCTTAAAGGTGAGCCAGGGCACCCGGATGCTGAAGCACGTACTACTTATGTGGTGAAAACCCTGCATGATAAAGGCCTGAAAACACAGCAGCTGGCACTGGATACTGCAATGTGGGATACCGCTCAGGCGAAAGACAAAGTGGATGCCTGGTTATCTGGCCCAAATGCCAATAAGATTGAAGTGGTTATTGCGAACAACGATGCGATGGCCATGGGGGCTATCGAAGCGCTCAAAGCTCACAATAAGTCATCAATTCCGGTCTTTGGTGTGGATGCATTACCAGAAGCGATGGCGCTGATTAAATCCGGCGCGATGGCCGGTACGGTGCTTAACGATGCGAAAAACCAGGCGAAAGCGACCTTTGATTTAGCCCGTAACCTGGCTGAAGGTAAAGCACCTGCCGCTGGCACCAGTTGGAAAATTGTCGATAAAATTGTTCGTGTTCCTTATGTTGGCGTAGATAAAGATAACTTATCGAAATTTGAAGGTAAGTAATTTTATTTCGATATTGTTTGCCCTGAATAGTCCGGCTACCGAAGTACGGCGTGACTTGTAAGGGGAATAACAGGTGCAGGTAAAATACTGCACCTGTTATTACAACATAATGAGCAACAAATACTTTACTCAAAATAATTACCAGTAAACCAGATTGAGCTAAATCTGATACTGTGATTATTCGTGGGATGTAGCCAGGTGATGACTATGGTCAGCAATAACATACAGCCGTCAGGTGAGTTTTTGTTAGAAATGTCTAACATTAATAAATCATTTCCTGGCGTTAAAGCGCTGGATAATGTGAACCTGAAAGTTCGCCCTCACTCTATTCATGCTCTGATGGGAGAGAATGGTGCAGGGAAATCAACATTATTAAAATGCCTGTTTGGTATTTACAAGAAGGACAGTGGAAGTATTCTTTTTCAAGGGAAAGAAATTGAATTTCATTCCGCAAAAGAAGCACTGGAAAATGGGATTTCTATGGTTCACCAGGAGTTGAACCTGGTGTCACAACGCTCAGTCATGGACAATATGTGGCTGGGGCGTTATCCCACCAAAGGTATTTTTGTCGATCAGGATAAAATGTACCAGGATACCAAAGCGATTTTTGAAGAACTGGATATTGATATTGACCCCAAAGCACGGGTGGGTACGTTATCTGTTTCGCAAATGCAAATGATCGAAATCGCCAAGGCATTTTCCTATGATGCTAAAATTGTCATTATGGACGAGCCTACTTCGTCGCTGACAGAAAAAGAAGTTAACCACCTGTTTACCATTATTCGTAAGCTGAAAGAGCGCGGGTGCGGAATTGTTTATATCTCTCATAAGATGGAAGAAATTTTCCAGCTATGTGATGAGATAACCATCCTGCGTGATGGGCAGTGGATTGCCACTCAGTCCCTTGAAGGGCTGGATATGGATAAAATCATTGCCATGATGGTGGGGCGTTCTTTAAGCCAACGTTTCCCTGAACGTGAAAACTCACCGGGCGAAGTGATTTTGGAAGTTCGCAATTTGACCTCCTTGCGTCAGCCTTCAATTCGCGATATTTCTTTTGATCTACATCAGGGTGAAATTCTGGGTATTGCGGGGTTGGTAGGTGCAAAACGTACCGATATTGTCGAAACATTATTTGGTATTCGTGAGAAGTCATCCGGGACCATTAAGTTACATGGCAAGCCCATTAATAACCATACTGCGAATGAAGCTATTAATAATGGTTTTGCGCTGGTGACCGAAGAACGCCGCTCAACCGGTATTTATGCGTATCTGGATATTGGTTTTAACTCGCTTATTTCCAATATTAAACGCTACAAAAATAAAGTTGGTTTATTGGATAATTCACGCATGAAAAGTGATACCCAATGGGTAATCGATGCCATGCGGGTTAAAACTCCCGGCCATAAAACCCAAATTGGCTCGTTGTCTGGGGGTAACCAACAAAAAGTAATTATCGGCCGTTGGTTGTTGACTCAACCTGAAATATTGATGCTGGATGAACCGACGCGTGGAATTGATGTCGGGGCTAAGTTTGAAATCTACCAGCTAATAGCTGAACTGGCGAAAAAAGGAAAGGGAATAATTATTATTTCCTCCGAAATGCCGGAGTTACTGGGAATAACCGACAGAATTCTGGTTATGAGCAATGGGCTCGTTTCCGGCATTGTTGACACTAAAACCGCCACGCAGAACGAAATATTGCGTCTTGCGTCTTTGCATCTTTAATCTCAGGGGCTTCTCATGAGTGCGTTAAATAAGAAAAGCTTGTTTACTTACCTGAAAGACGGCGGTATTTACGTCGTACTGTTTGTCTTACTGGCCATCATTATTATCCAGGATCCGACGTTTTTAAGTTTAATGAACCTGAGTAATGTTCTGACTCAGTCATCGGTGCGTATTATCATTGCACTGGGTGTGGCAGGGTTGATTGTCACCCAGGGAACTGACTTGTCAGCCGGGCGTCAGGTTGGTCTGGCGGCAGTGATTGCGGCCACATTGCTTCAGTCCATGGGGAACGTCAACAAGGTTTTCCCACACATGGAAACCATGTCTATTCCAATGGTTATCCTGATTGTGTGTGTCATAGGTGCGGTGATTGGCCTGGTGAACGGGATTATCATTGCTTACCTTAATGTGACCCCGTTTATCACCACTCTGGGTACGATGATTATCGTCTACGGGATCAACTCCCTGTATTACGATTTTGTCGGTGCATCGCCTATTTCTGGGTTTGCACAAAAATTCTCCACCTTCACGCAGGGGTTTGTACAAATGGGCTCGTTCCGGTTGTCGTACATTACCTTCTACGCGGTGATAGCCAGTATTTTTGTCTGGATCCTGTGGAACAAAACACGCTTTGGTAAAAACATTTTTGCCATCGGCGGCAACCCTGAAGCGGCGAAAGTATCCGGGGTGAATGTTGGCCTGAACCTGTTGATGATCTACGCCTTATCTGGTGTGTTTTACGCCTTTGGTGGGATGCTGGAAGCCGGGCGTATTGGTTCGGCTACCAATAACCTCGGCTTTATGTACGAGCTGGACGCGATTGCTGCCTGTGTGGTGGGCGGCGTGTCGTTTGCCGGTGGGGTTGGAACGGTGGCCGGCGTGGTAACCGGGGTGATTATCTTTACGGTGATCAACTACGGTTTGACCTATATCGGCGTCAATCCTTACTGGCAGTACATTATTAAAGGCAGCATTATTATCTTCGCCGTGGCGCTGGACTCACTGAAATACACCCGCAAAAAATAAGTTGTTTCTGCAGATTAAAACCGTGCCGGATACACCGGTGCGGTTTTTTTTTGCCTGGTTGCTGGTGGACGGGTTAGGGGAGGAAAAACCTGAACAGGTCAGTGAAGCTGCCTTACTCTACGGTGTGTCAGCCGCTTTCTTTTCTGGCCCACTGGTTTTCTTTTGCAGTTCAAGCAATTGCTCGGGCGTCACCGCAGGGTAGCCCTGATTGTCATCGGAAACAACATGTGCCGCAGGAATGGGCACTAATGGCCCCAGGAAATGCGGTTCACGTTTAAAAATAAACAAATCGGCCAGTGCGCCCAGCCGGGCACCGAACTCCCTGAAGCGAACCGACCACATATTTTTCGGAGAAGGAACCGCATAGCACTGTGCCTGAATTCCCATATGCAGCGCAATAAACAATGCGCGCTCGCAGTGAAAACGCTGGGTGATAATAATAAAATCGTTGGTATCAAATACTTTGCGGGTACGCACTATGGAATCCAGTGTCCGAAACCCTGCGTAATCCAGCACGATATCCGCCGGATCCACCCCAGCGGCAATTAAGTCTTTGCGCATGGTCATCGGTTCGTTATAGCTGGTTAATGCGTTGTCGCCACTTAACAACAGGTAGTTTACTTTACCACTGTTGTAAGCATTGAGTGCACCCTGAATACGGTAGCGGTAATACTGGTTAATAACGCCGGTACGGTAATACTTGGCCGTACCCAGCACCACCCCCACCTGGCGGTAAGGCAGGTCCTGGATTTCATCATATACGTAGGGAGCTGTCTGCCAGCTTATCCAGCGATCGAGGGCAAGCGCCGTTATCAGCATTAACCCTGTCAGGGACTAACAGACTGTATAACAGACGCTTAAACATAATTAGTAACGCTCGGCTTGCGATTAAAGTGCTTTCAAGGCTACTTGACCACCCCGTGAAGAGCAAGCTGTCGCCGCCTGATTGCAGTTATTTTAAGCACGGGTTGCTCGCATTATCAGGCTAATGTTACGCCGGTTATCTTCTGGCAGCCCAGAGTATTCAGCAGTGAGACAGTACTGTCATGGTGGCTTATCTGCCCATTGGTACGCTCCGCTATTGCTGCGCAAGCGATATCTTCAGCTCCGTAGCCACGCAAGCGTAACAGGTTCAGGGCGACCTGCAATGGAGGTAGAGAGGGGTTAAATGCTGCGTTCTCGGCATAGCTTCCGGCGAAGATATTGCCGTCATTGGTTTGCAATGCTACCCCGCCAGGAGACTGACTATAAGGGCAATGGCTGCGATTGGCCGCACAGATGGCAGCTTGTTCCAGTGCCGGTCCTTTAACCGGGAACCCATGGTTCTCGTTATCCAGCAGAAGCGTAGTGATAGCGAGATCTTTCGGCCCAAAGGCATCCGGCAAGTAATGACCCAGTTTTGCTGGTGCTCGTTCTGGTAAATGAATTTCCAGCGACAACCCACTATTGAGTTCATTCATAAACTGGCGGCAGTGCCCACAAGGTGTATAGTTGACGGTTATCCCGGTTAAGGTCTGCTCACCACCCATCCAGGCATGGCTTATGGCGCTTTGTTCAGCATGAATGGTTTGTTGCATGCAACTGCCAGGAAACTCCATATTTGCCCCAAAACCACAGTGCTCCACTGGCACCCTGAACGATCGCACCTACATTGAAATGCGAAATACCTGTCCAGGCGCAGGCTGCTGCTAAAGGCAACAATGCAAAGGCCAGGGCGTTCTTATCCATACCGGTTTGTTGTTGCAGGTGCTGTGTTTGCTCCGGAGTCAACATGGCTGGAAAGGCGCTATCGTCCAAAATAGATTGCAGGGAAGCACGAAGAGTTACAGGCAGAGCTTCAAAGGCTGAAACAAAACGGGGATGCATAACATGATGCCTTGTATCAGGTTAATGGAACCGTAGTGTACGGTTCTCACTAATCTGAATATGTGATCTAACTCTAATTATTAATGCAACTTGCTAATGGTGTTGCGTATTTTCGAGATTGTGCGCAAATTTACCCTTAAAACCGCCAGAATAACCGGAAAGAGAAACGGAGCAACCAACGAGGTGATAATCCCGCAGATAACCAGTGCCAGTGAGCTGAATGCGCCTTCCTGAAAATCCAGTTCGGCGCAGCGTGCTGTGCCTAACGCATGGGAAGCTGTTCCCATGGAGAGCCCACGGGAAGCTTTGGTGGTAATGTGCATGGCATTCAACAGGGTGTGACCAAAAACTGCACCTAAAATACCGACATAGATAACACACACCGCGCTGATTGCCGGCAGCCCGCCAATACTTCCGCCAACTGCCATCGCAATAGGGGTGGTGACAGATTTAGGCAATATAGAGGCTGCGATTTGCGGCGTGGCACCCATTAATAGTGCAATGCTGGTGCCGGTTATCATTGCCACCATGCTGCCAATAAAGCAGATAGAAATAATGGATTTCCAGCGGGCGCGAATTTGGTGAAGCTGCTCGTATAGTGGAAATGCCAGCGCTACGACAGCCGGTTGCAGCCAGTCGTTCAGCATTTTGCTGCCCTGAAAATAGTGCTGGTATTTGATTCCCGTGAGCAGAAGAAACGGAATAATCACCACCATGGAAACCAGCAGAGGGTTCAGCAGTGGCGTTTTAACCACAGTGCCAAGCTTGCGTGCTGCAAAGAAAACCACCAGAGTTAGTGGCAATGACCACCAAATATCACTCATTTCTCTTTAACCTCTTTCTGGCCAACAACTTTACGTTCTCCGTGAACCAGGTGAGAGGTCCAACTGACAACGACCAGAACAACGATTGTGCTGATAGTACATGACACCACGATGGGGCCGAACTGGGTACGCAGCAAGTCGAAATACTGCATGACACCCACCCCAATGGGTACGAACAGCAATGCCATGTAACGAATGAATAAGTGGCAGCCAGGCTTTACCCACTGGGCAGGCAGGATTTGTAATGAGAGCAGCAGGAACAGCAACAGCATGCCAATAATCGAGCCTGGAATTGTAATAGGAAGCAGTGTGGCAATAAACTGCCCGGCATACAGGCAGGCATAAATAAAGAAGAAGGCCCGGCAATATTGCCAGATGATAAGCAATGTATGGCGCATTTAAGTAACCCCTGAATGAATGCATTCATCATACAATTAAAAAAGCTTTTGTGCTATGGATCACACCATGAATTCCCGTTATAGCAACAATGCCTTTTTAGTATGGCTGATACCGGTTGATACCATAGGCGATTAATGCAATCCAGTGTGGTAACGGGTTGTAAACCCGGTGCGCGTACTGCCTCTCACAGTCAGGCGGATTAAGTAAAGTAGGGTGCCAGGATACTTTCAAGCCAGCGAATGAAAGTTCGCACGCGCGGAGAAAGGTTGCGCCTGTGCGCCACAACAACGAAAGCGGTGAGGGGTTCAGGAGGCTTGTCCGGAAGTATTTCCACTAATGCCCCACATTCAATATAAGGAGCCAATGCTGAATACCCTGCCTGAATCAGTCCAATCCCTGCCAGCCCTGCTTCATGATAAGTTTGTACACTATTGACTTGAACAGCTCCTGGTAGCGCAAGCAAGGCATAACCTTCACCATTCGGGTATTCCCAGCCAGTTGGTTTGGAGCCCAGTGAGCGTGTGTAGTGGACTATTTGATGACCTTGTTCAACCAGGTCCTTCAGTGTGTGCGGGGTACCAAAACGTTTCAGGTAGGATGGACTTGCAGCATTGATCATGCGTAGTTGTCCCAGTTTTCGGGCAACCAGCGTTTCATCCATTATGGGGCCAAGGCGGATAACGCAATCAAAGCCTTCCTGAACAAGGTTGACACTGCGATCAGTGCTGGATAGCTCAAGTTCAACTGCCGGGTGCGCCGACAGAAATTCCGGTAAAGCCGGTATTACAATACTTTTCGCCAGTTCCGTTGGCATATCAATACGTAATTTACCGCGTACAGGTGCGCCGTTTGAGGCAAACATGTTCTGTAATTCTTCTGCCTCAGCCAATAAGTCCAGTGCACGGGAATAAAATAGCCGTCCATCTTCTGTCAACTGCACACTGCGGGTGGTCCGGTTGCAACAGTGCAACACCCACGCTTTGTTCCAGTTCACGAATGACCGCAGAAACCCGCCCTTTCTGTGTTCCAGTGCTTTCAGCTGCGCGGGGTGAAACTCGCCATTTCCACCACTTTAGTAAACAAAAGCAGCGCGTTCAGATTTCTCATTGTTCCCCTTTTTGGAAACAGTTAGTTTAAATTTCCATCGTTTATACATTTATTTTAACTCAATAGACTTGTGCTTCAAGTTCTCAGTACAGGTAACACCGTGGAGGCATGCCTGTCACTGGGATTATCGGGATGGTTAACCGGGAGGCACAATGAAATATAAGCAACTGGGGCGAACGGGGATATTTGTCTCTGAACTGTGTCTGGGCACCATGACATTGGGGGGAAATGCTGATGCTGGTATATGGGCGGGAATTGGAACTATTGGGCAAAAGGACGCAAGCAGACTGATTGAACAGGCGTTGGTTGCGGGTATCAATTTTATCGATACAGCTGATATTTACTCTTATGGTGAGTCAGAGCGGCTGATTGGCCAGTCATTGAACGATCTTGGGGTAAAACGCAGTGAGATTATCCTCGCGACAAAAAACCGGGGGGCTTGATGGGGAACCATCCGAATGATCAGGGAGCATCTCGTGGTCATATTATGGATTCTGTTCAAAGAAGCCTGGAGAGGCTTCAGACTGATTATATCGATCTCTATCAAATTCACGCCAGTGATCCGCTGACACCTGTTGAAGAGACACTGCGCGCACTGGACGATCTTACCCGCCAGGGACTGATTCGCTATGTCGGGGTTTCAAACTGGGCGTCAGGCAAAATCGGCAAAGCCCTGGGACTGAGTGAGGCACTTCACGCCACACGCTTTGAAACTTTGCAGGCTTATTACTCTATCGCAGGAAGGGATATTGAACGCGAGCTGATTCCGCTGGTGGCTGAAGAACGGTTGGGTCTGCTCGTCTGGTCGCCTCTTGCCGGAGGTTTATTATCTGGCAAGTATGCCCCGAATACTTCAGCCAGTGGAAAGGGCAGACGTAGCCATTTTGATTTTCCGCCGGTTGCGCAGGATAGCGTCTGGCGCTGCATTGACCAAATGCGGGCGATTGCTGAAACCCGCAACGCCACGGTGAGCCAGGTAGCACTGGCATGGGTACTGTCAAGACCACATGTTACCAGTGTCATCCTCGGGGTTAAACGAATTGAACAACTCCTGGATAACCTCGGGGCAACAAAAATTGAACTCACTGAGGACGAACTTCGCCAGCTTAATCATGTAAGCGCGTTACCGCCTTACTACCCGGGGTGGATGATTGAACACCAGGATGCCAGCCGGTTTCCTGAGCCTTTTCATTCCGTTACATCAACCTAATCTCATTTCACGTTACGATTGGATTGTGGAATAAAAAACAACGAGTTAACAGGAAGCAGATATCATGCCAAAAGGTTATTTAATTGCTCATGTCACCATATCTGATCCGCAAGCATACGAAGAATATGCAAAAGCTGCGGGTCAGGCGATGAAAGATTTTAATCCGAAAATTATTGCGTGGTCCCGGTCAGTATCAAAATCTTGAAGGTGAGGGCCACGAGAAGCATGTCATTTTTGAGTTTGACTCTTTTGTTGAAGCAAAACGCTTTTATTACAGCCCCGAATATCAGGCGGCGAAAGTACTTCGTACCCATGCGGCAACGGGTACGCTGGTACTGGTTGAAGGAAGTGAATAAATGCTGGCAGGATGTATGGCAAGCAGGAGCACAGCATGCCCCAGGTGTTTGTGGGCGATGGCTATGAGGCTGTACGTCTGGCTGTAATTGTAATCAAACGGTTGTGCATTACGAACCTGTGCTGTGTCAGGGCGGCACAGGTTTTGTCATCATCTGCTATGTGTGATAATAGCCATACACTTGTATACTGGCGGCATTGGTTAACCGCGTTTTTTGGTGTAAGCCCATGTGCTTCAGGCCGGGGGCATCACAGCGTGTGGGTTTAAATAACGCAAGAGGTATAAATGAGCAGTATTACTCACCAGTCTGGTGCTAATGATGTTAACCGGGTCACCCGTAAATTGAAGCTTTCCGGTGTGAGCGAGAAGATCAGGCCGACGCACTGGTTAGTGAAATCAGGCAATTAGCGGGTATGGAAACAGTGGAATACTCGTCAGCCTCTGCAAGCTTAACTTTTGTTTATGATGCCGCGCAATGCAGTGTGGATGCGGTAGAAAAGGTGCTTGACCGTCTTGGCGCTCAGTTTGCCACCAGTGCATGGAACCGGGTGAAAATGGGGTATTTTCGCTTTACCGATAAGAATATAAAAGACAACGCAGCACACCGGCCTCATTGCTGCAATAAAATCCCGCGCCGGTAATCTCCGGCCTTAAATAAAGCGCATTTCTTTATTTTGTCAACGAGGCGCAAGTGGCGCCATTAAAAGCGAGTTGCACGAATGATGATACCAGTCCGCTTTGTGTCAGGTATCGTCATTCGAATCTAAAGCCGCCAGCGGGGCAGCTTAGAAGCAGACAAGAAATTTAGTTGTATTCAATAACATCAAATCCTTCGTCAGGCGCTGGCGCAGAGAAATAACTCGTTATGACCTCAAATTGTTGGTCTGTAGCTGCAAAATCGTGCGTACCTTGGTAATCCCCCCATTTTTAACGGAGGTGATAAGTAGAATCAGGCCATGCGTTGAATATGCTGCATCGGCGTGAAGCCATTCAGTGCCCATATTCGGACGTTCATGATTATAAAACCATTGCCACTGCGTGGCATAGCCCTGCAATTCGTCCAGTGAGTTAAACAGGTGCTGGCCCAGCCAGTCATAACGTACCGTCCGGTTATATCGCTCAATCCAGGCATTCTGTTGAGGTTTGCCAGGCTGAATAAAACGAAGCGTTATATTCTGCTGAGCTGCCCATGACATCAGTACCTTGCTGGTATATTCTGGCCCGTTATCGCATCGTATTGCTGCCGGTTTACCTTTCCATTCAATGAGTTGCTCGAGAGTCCTCACTACACGATTTGCTGGCAGGGAAAAATCCACTTCAATCGCCAGTGCTTCACGATTAAAGTCATCAATGACATTCAGTAAACGGACGGAGCGACCATCTGATAGCTGATCATGCATGAAGTCCATCGACCAGCATTCGTTGCGACTTTCTGGCACCGTCAGCGGTTCAGGTTTATCCCGTTTCAGTCTTTTTTTCGGCTTTATTCGCATGTTCAGAGACAGTTCACAGTAAATTCGGTACACCCTTTTGTGGTTGAAGCGGAAGCCTTTTACGTTGCGCAGGTACAAAAAGCACAGACCAAACCCCCAGTTGCGCTGACTGCCAGTGATGCGGAGCAGCCAGTCGGCAATGACCTCATTTTCCTCATTCAGTTGAGGCTGATAGCGATAGCAACTTTCGCTGACAACAAACAACTGGCAGGCAAAACTTATGCTGATATTCCGGCTCCTGACTGCATCCTGCGCCATCTGCTTTCGACTCGATGGCTTCACCACTTTTTTGCCATGGCTTCCTGAATGATTTCGGCTTTGAGGCGCTCCTCCGCATACATTTTTTTGAGGCGGCGGTTTTCATCTTCCAGTTCTTTCAGACGGGTCATCATGGAGGCATCCATCCCGCCAAAACGCGAACGCCACTTATAGAAACTGGCATTGCTCATGCCATGTTCACGACACAGTTCAGCCACCGGAGTTCCGGGACTCAGCTTGTTTCAGAATGGACATGATCTGGCTGTCGGTAAAACGTGACTTTTTCATAGAGATCTCCCCGGAACATCGTCGTGTCGTG
>JAJHIY020000588.1:0-43838 GCA_022114975.2 Lampris megalopsis
CATTTTTTACAATTTGACTCATTAAATTGTCATAGAAAAAACCCCTAAGTAATATCTATTCCTTGACCAGTTTCATTAGAAGAATAAAGAGTGAATGGTATGTTTAATACTATCTGGCACTCAGACGTAATCTACAAACCCCACTGAATTCTGGGATAGGCCCGGCGAGGAATCTCCCCTTCACCTCGGCTAAGAGCAGTGCTATTCAGTAAACAAACTACAGTTTTGCCAAGAAATAAATACAATTCTCAACATACAACAGCAAATAACAACAACAACACCAAAAATTTTTTAAAAAAAATAAAAATAAAATAAAATTATGATTGTCTAAAAATGAAAGACACACGAGCATGGGGTAGCTAACAACTAGCATTCAGGCTATTTAGTGGTATTGTTGACTGACTAGGATGGATTCAAACTGTTTCGGAGAGACATATGTATGCCCTTTACAGAACAACAATCAACTTCAGCACTTGCTACTTATCTCAGTAAAAAAAAAAAAGACAAAACAACATGGTGTTTTCTTTTCTTCCACTAAAAAGACAATCTATTTATATCCTTTCACAGATAGCGCAGGTGGGCAGGATGAAGTGCAGTTGAGAACAGTTGGTAGACACTTGTGTACAGTGCTGTGATTGTGCAGACATACGCAGCTATGCAGATGCAGATGGGAAACTGGAAGGTTTCACTTTTACAATTGTGTTTTTTTTTTTGTTTTTTTTTTTGTTCGTCAATCATCAGCGATGTTCTCATTGTGGCGCTTTTTTTGTTTTTGTTTTTTTGCGCTGTCTTCACGTGGAGAGGGGTTTCATCTGAAACCAGCTTGCTAGGGAACCCTGCCCCATTGTTTTTATCATCAAGTACGTGTTTTATGAGAAACACCTGTATATCTCCAGGGGTTAAAGAGATTGTGTGTAATACGTTTCAAAGATATTCCTTGTCCAATGAGAAGGACTCTGGCACAGCTGGGGTTTTACCCTTTAAATGAGGTGAAACATAGGCTGAAACTGTCTGTCTTTGAGACGCAAACCGATTTCAGTGTTTCAGCTTCAAACGTTCTCTCTGCTTTGTTTATGTGCTGGGTAACAAATGCAAACTAGCAATGAAAAATCAGCACGTCTATCTTCTCTGTCCACCAGCTGCCTTTGCTGTGCAAAACAGAAATTCAGCAGAATAAATACAGCTATTATTACTTTAGCATTATTATTTTCACCATAATCATCATCATCATCATCATAACTATCATCTTGGCTGACAATGTAATTAATCTTTAATTACATTAATTAATTTTTAAGGTCACAGGAGGACGTTTTGCTCTATATCTGTTTGAGGGTTTCTGGGGCAGGAGCTGTATGGACAGTGACCCTGCTTTGTGTGTAAGGCGTTGTGCTCAGCAGTCAGATGGGCCATGGTTCTGCTCAGCAGTCAGTCTATGGACGGTCAGGGCAGAGGTCCGGGGGGCCCCGCGGATGGTCCTGTGATGGGCCCCCAGTGCCAAAGGTCAGAGTCAGGGGCTGAGGGGTGAAAGGGCGAAGGTTGAGGGGTGTCATCATACATGGCTGAGGGACTGGATGGCACTGGACTCTGCGGCAGCACATGCCAAACTATGCCACATGGTGGCAGGCGTGTGGGAGGCTGGGTGGAGGGAGTCCTTGTCGGCTAGTGACAGCATCATGGCGTATGCCTAGGTAAGAGAAAAGGAAAGGTTAAACTCAACCATACTTGATGTAAAATGGTATGTATATTAAGTGAATATGATGACGTGAAGTACATAATTATAAACTCTCCAAATCTCGCTTTATCAGACATGCCGATTAAAAAAAACACACACAAACACTTGTTTTTCTATACTTGTGAGGACCCTCATTGACTACGTTCATTCTCTAGCCGCTAACCTTAACCATCAGAACTGCATGCTTAATCTTAACCCCTACCCTAACCTCAACCTAATCCTGATTCGAATCTTAATACTAAACCCAAATTCTAACCGTAAAATAGACCCTTAAAGAAGTGAGGACCGGCCAAACTATCTTTGCTATGCAAAATGTCCTCACTCCTGTGGTTTAAGGCTCAAATTGGTTCTTACAAATGTAGCTGAACAAACAGACCCACACGCACGCATAAACTTAAATGTTTCTTCAGCAATACCTGGGACTTTGATTTCCTGTACAATGGCTGTTTGACTGCCTCAGCCAGAGACGGGGAACTAAAAGCTCCCCCCTCTTCATCTCCATCTCCGTCACTCAGTTCACTCTCCTCCATCTTATGCATCTCTGAGAAGTGACGGATATGATCAAGGGCTGAGTAGCCTCTCTGATCTTCCTCAGCTTCATACCTAGAGACAATGAAAATAGCTCAAAACTAATTTCAAGACATTAGGCTTATTTTGAAGTTTTGTATTTGGTCTATAGAGCACAAAATCAGCACTTAATTTATCCAGCAACGAATAAAGAATCGCAGATAATCTCAGAATTTCTATTGTTAGTGCACTTGTGCTCTGCTCTTACCTCCTTGGAGAAGTTTTACAGTTGAGGTTCATGTCCATGTCGTCTTGTATAACATCATCGTCGAGGTTGCTGGGAAGAACGTCACCCTCTGGTTTCTCCGAGGTGTTGCTAGGCTCCTCTCCTTCCTCCTCATCAGCACCAAGCTCCTCTACTTCTTCATCCTCCAGGTCACGCGACCCTCGGCTAGTCATCAGTGGCTTTTCCTCTTCAAATTGACCGCCATTCAACCTGTACACAAAAAAATAAAATAAAATTTTTGATAAAATATTAAATCCAAGGTGGCGATTGGGGAGGATGTACAGTAAAGGATATGACACCCTCAATTTTACCTGTGCAATTCCTAAATGCAACCCTCCTAATTATAGGAGAAAAAAACCTAGGTGACACCGTTTAACACCATGGAAGTTAGCAAAAAGATATAATTTTAAGAATGATTATCTATTTTTTTTAATTTCCCCATGTACAAAAGACCCAAAATTATCACTACAACCAGACAGTTAAATCACAATAACCAGATTATTAATACAGGGTCCAGTGACTTTTGATCAGTATAAGTGGTTGATCACAATAACTGTGATCACTGTAAATAGTTTCCACTGTATAGCTAATGTAATAGGAGGGAATATGCAAATGGCTAGCAAACGTATATACTCCTATTTACACCCTGGGCTGGAATGTGTGCTTCTTTCCTCCATTATTTTCTTGAGAATCTCTTCTCTGTCAAGAAGGATCTCTCCTAGGGAGAGCGGCAGAAAGGAAGAAAAGAAGAATAGAGAGGGTAAATGGATAGATAGAGAGAAAAAAGAGAGATTGAGATCTCTCTTTTTTCTCTCTGGTATGTAACGGGACATGGCAGCTGGATTTGAGAGGAGCTGGAATCCCGTTTGTCATCGCAGCTCTGGGGCCTCTGGGCACGGCAGCACTTGGTTGATCACTGCAGCACTTAGCTGGAGTGCCGTGCCTCTCTCCTTGTTTATTTTCCCTACTATCTTGTATTCATCTAATAGGCAAAATATTTAGCTGACAGCCCCATTTGGTGGGAGAGTTATGAGAGCATTGCCAACCAGCCCATTTCCCCTGTCCCTGCGGAGTGAGGAAGGGCCAGCTATCCAAACTGCCTGGCTCTTAATCTGCCCCACTGTCTCAACGCCACAGGAAACCACCATTT
Source organism: Lampris megalopsis (assembly GCA_022114975.2). Classification (NCBI taxonomy): domain Eukaryota; kingdom Metazoa; phylum Chordata; class Actinopteri; order Lampriformes; family Lampridae; genus Lampris; species Lampris megalopsis. The sequence goes on from JAJHIY020000588.1 coordinate 3,676, forward strand.
GGTAAATCATCTGGAACCACATTAAGACTGATTCACTAATTACACTCTGAGACGTCTTTCGTCAGCTCCCAAAAATGCCATTGCCTAGCACAAAGCGTCAAGAGACAGATGGACGGGAAGACGTGGACAGGGAGACGGAGACAGATAGTTAGGGAAAGTTTAAAAACACCCCTAATGAATTCATCTCATAGGTGCTTGTAAACAGGATATGATGTGTTTGAAAGGGAAACGCTGAAGTTCTAGCCACTTGAGAAGGAGAGAAAGGGGGTGGGGGATAATTGCAGACTATATTTTAGCACAATACAGAATCTCCATCATCTCTCCTCTTTTATCAGCAGTCGATAATAGCATGCTTTGGACCAAGTTTAAAAGCTCCTCCTGGGAGAGAGTGCTGGGGGCTGACAAGGTGGTAGTCATGCTGCGTTGAGATTCGCGGGGCTGAATAAAGGAAGAGAGAAGCACCGGGAGAGCTAGAGAGAGCACTGTGATTAAGAAAACAGATTCGCTAATTACACTTTCAAACGTGGTAATTTGCTGAGGATAAAGTATCTATCAAAAGTACTAAGGAGTGCAGCACTTTGAAAGGAAACACGGACCGACCCTTTGACCCCACCCTCTCTACCCTCTTCCTGTCGGCAGACATGTTGGTTCCAGATGTGCTGGGCTGGCGGCTGCAAGTCCCCCTCCCGCTCTCCTCCCCATCCCTCTGACACTGCACTGCCTGGCCCCGCTCTCACCGGCCTTCTGTGCAATCGCATACTAAACCCGGGAGATCTTTATCTGGCCTTACAATCTACCCTGTGATCAAGCCTAAGTTAGGCATGTGAAAACAAACCTACAGACCTGAGCAGAACCCTTAACTGTTATCCAGCTGGATCACAGTTCCAGGAATTTATTTGCATAATTGTCAGATGTAATTGTATGTGCAGAGATGGGTCTGTGCACATACTCGGCTCAGAGTCAGTAGTTATGAAGCACTCGGGCATGTTCCCAAATGTTGTGATTATGATAAAGGTCTGCACCAATGACTGCCCTGCAGTCCCTGCTCTCCAAATCTAAATAACTAACGCCGAATGCTGGTCTGCACTAGAAAAAACCTAATAATGAAGAAAGTGTGGCTGGGTGGTATGTAGCATAATCAAACTAAGAAACAGCATGGATTTCACTTCAGGGATAACTACTGTTTTTATCAGCTGACTCATTAAACGTTTCACCTAATTTCCCCAGTAGATGAGGAAAATAAGACAGTGGTTATAGTTTGAAATGGGTGTTGAATTTCTACAATGTCCAGCATAGTGTGAGAGGGTTCTGACCCTGACATACTTATGGCTATTGTGGAAAGGTGGTCAATGAGAGTCAATAAAAGGTGGTATTCCCTTGTTTTTTGTCTGTAATCATCTTCCTTTTTAGCTTTCAATCCTGAGGATCTGTTGGGGAAAGCCAGCAAGTGGTTTGCATATATATATATATATATATATATATATATATATATATATATATATATATATATATATATATAAACTGTGCTTACCCTTCTTCAGAGGGATCAGGTGATGTCTGGTTCTGCCCTGTGTTGCCAATAAAATTTCGTATTTCATTGAAGTAGGAGTCCTCTTTGTCATCCAAAATGGCGCTGCCGCTGTCCAGTTCAGATTGCGGGGAGGACATTGCAGTGCCTGCAGAGATGAAACCGTTTTACCTTGAATTTAAGTAAGTTTTACTAATTTTTCTGGTATTTCATGTTTTTCATATTTCTTTAGCAAGAGTAAAACCTATGATATAAGTACTTGGTATGTAGCTTAACCCTCACAGCCCTGTGGTGGGGATGTGCCCACATGGGAAATGTGTTGATGTGAAAAAAGGCTTCTTCTTTAATTGTTTACAATTAAAAGGTAATGTTGACATCACTGAGAGAGTGCGTGCTTTAGGGCTTAAAGTGGCAGGTGAAAAAAAAATGGAATAACCTGGCAAAAATGTGTCGTTGTTGACGATAATGACATACAGTTACTCATAACCATTCAAAAAAAGCTAATCAACTGTGTATGACCAGGAACCGTTGCATGTGTTTTCTGCACGTTAAAGTGTTAGGTCATACTTAGACAGTGTCACCATCTGCAGAATCGTATACAATACGAGGCCGAAGCTGGACAGTATGACAGATCATTTCTGTAATATTTGATAAGCGTGGTCGTCATGCCTGAACAACTGAATTGTCTCCTCTGAGACCTGTTGCACTGGGCTGTCAGCTGGGTGGGGATAGGTGGGATGCTGAGGAGAATTTACAGCTGAAATTTAGGGAGGCTGAAAATTCATGTTGCGTGCACAGCACATAAATGTATAATCTTAAGTCGACCAGTGCTCTGTGGACCACTAAACCGCAAAGGAAAATGCTCCAAGAGTATTAAATTATTCACTGATAACATCATTGTTGCTTACACATGGTTGAAATCAGTAGATTTTCACATTTTCAAACCATTCTCTGAACTCTTTTTGTCCATTATCTTGATGAATCCCTGCACAGCAACTGTGTATTTTGCGAATGTTCAAGGCTACTTTGCAGTTCACACCTGAGAGGTTGCCGTTCTCATGCTTCTTTAGGTGGCGGTCCAGGTTGGTCTGCTGGCCGAAGCAGCGGTCACACAGATGACACTTGAAGGGCTTCTCCTTGTTGTGGATATTGCGAATGTGGCGCTGCAGGTTGGAGGATATGCTGAAGGAACGGTCACAGTACTTACACCTGCAGGAAGGAGTAAAATAGAGTTGGCTTTGAACATTAAACTTTTTTTAAGCTCATGACAAAATCAGAATGACAAAAGCAGCAAAAGACACACAAGCTGATAGTCATTAGCAACACTGCCCATGATAATGAATCATCAATCAACATGTGCAACAACATGTGATTTGTTTCGAGGTAATGGGTGAATAATGTGTTATATACACACACACACACACACACACACACTCTCTCTCTCTCTCGCTCTCTTAGTCTCACCATCACAGACATGATGGAGGAGCCTGTTCAAGGTGAAACAGCTCTGCCTCTTATCTCCAGCCAATGCAATAAAACTGCATTCTTCTCTCACAAAATAAGCACGCAACAGATTTGGTTCTGGCCCTCTGAAATTAGAGGCCCTTGCCAAGTTTCTTCATGCAAAATTATACGAGAAGATTACATCTTTTCTTCTGCTAGAATTAGCTTGCTCGATTGGCTGTCCCTCAGGAACCCCACGGTTATCTCCACAAAAAAATTACAATAAACAGCAGTGATCTTTAATGGCATGCCAGCGTGTGGAGTGCGGTCTATCAGACTGGGTCAGTGGAAGCCTGGGTCTGTCTCTCTCCATCTTCCCTGTGGTCGATTGGCCTCTCTTAAGCTTTCGAGCCAAAATTCCACTACCATGGTTACTACAGGACCTAGCCGGCCCAGACGGGGCTTATCATTACACGCATGTACTTAATGTTTAAAGATACACTTTTTATTTGCTTACTTCCCTGCTCCTACACAGCACTTCAACCCTGGGAGGAACTGGCACATTGTGCAAAACGGCTGCAAGATGGATGCTGATATGTGGCTGTTTAACAATGGCCACTGCACTTCATACCCCTCAGACGCCCACATACATAACAAAGTAACTGATAACCTTTTGTAAGCTGTGCTTGAAAAAAGTAGTCATTGCTCTCCCACCCAGCTCCAGTCTAGCCTCATGCACACAAGAGGAATGACCACAGCTGCCAGTCCTGGAAATCTGCCCGTGTGCCTCATCACCCCAATTTTTCACCATACTTCCTCCCCACTTCTCTGCTTCCCTTACCAACTCAACTTCAAACCCCCCTCCTGTCACCCGAGTGAAGACCACCATTTTTCATCGGGGAAATTATTTAGCAGTGGGATAATTGCTCTCGGCTTTTATGGCAGAGGAAAACATACATAAACTTTGTTCTTAACTGCAGACAAGAATTCCCTGGGAAAGCATCCACACACTGAGTGCAGTGCTGCTGCTAACGAATGAGCTGTGTCTATGTGTCTGCTGCACTGTCTGTCTGACGGCGAGCATGCCGTGTGAAACGCCGTGTTTCCTGATGCATGTGTGGGGTGCTGAAGACTTTTTAAAAGTGTTTGACGTTGTGTGCTATAAATCTCACCATTTACAGACAACATGTGTTGTGGTAAAGCGTTTCCATGTTATTACTCTGTATTATGCGTGTTCTTGGGAATGAGACTGAGGGGTAGTAATAAGGAAGGGAGAGAAAGAGGCTTATGTCCTGACTAGCCACTCCAAGACAGCAAAGCTCAGTAACCTCACTTTAAGGCCCACGCTAATGTTAAATACACAGACATATTACTACATTAACACACAGGTACAGATCCAACTGAGACTTTCTGTTCATGCATCACTGACTTATGCCAACTCTGCTACCTTATAATGCATGTTTCTGTGCCTGTGTGTGTGCGCGCGTGCATATGTGTGTATGCGTATGTATGCGTGTGTGTGTGTGCGTGCCTGTGTGCATAACTACAGCCTCACCTATATGGTTGTTCTCCTGTATGGGTTCTGAGGTGGCGGGTCAGGTTTGCGGAGCGTGGGAATATTTTACCGCAGTACCTGTGGAAGACAAAATAAACGGTTCTTCAGAACACAATTTACAAGCAATAAATTTCATGCTTAATCACACCCAAGCACATCGCTGAAGGAGACCTAATGCTTCAAACGAGTGGAAGCGTTGTATTATAAACTGTACATTTACATGAATATGTGCAGTATTTAGACGGCTGCGGTGCAGAGATATGAACACACACACATGCATGCACACAAAGAAATACACACAAACAGAAAGGGCTGGATCAAAGCACATCTTATTAATCTGCTAATTGGCGATACCTCCTCGTGTACACAGTGTGATGGACAGAAGGGGGGTAATCGCTGGTTATATACCGCTCACAGTGCACCACAAGGACATCCCTTCAGCCATGACTTTGAAACTAAAGTGTTTATCTAAGCCGACACTGGACTTAGGGACAACACAGTCATTCAGCTACCACTTGGTAACAAATGACCACAAATCCTTTCAGTAAACACAACATTAAATCCAATTTCAGTGCAGACCAAACACACTGCAGAGTAAAATGTTCGGGAAATAGCACTACACTGCAAAGCTCAACGTCATGGAGGCAGTTAAGAAATAAGGTGTGCTGACACAATGATGTCAGAAGGCCCGGGTGGGAATAGGTTGCCATAGTCACCTGCAGGTGTAGCGCTCCTTGCCCTTGCGGAGCAGCGTGTCCGGCAGGGCCGATGGTGGGGCTCTGAAGTCAAACATGGAGGGGACGGCTCGAAGCAGGTCGCCTGACTCGGGCTTTAGTGAGCCAAATGTCTCAAGCTTCTCTGCCATGTTCTCGATGGCCGACATCTACAGAGAGAAAAAATGGCATAAATCCCCGAGGCGTTACTACTCATGTCAGAAACACATTAAAGCTCACTTAATATTGTGAAGTCAATTGAGGCTCAGCAGTGGTACAGCTGAAAAAGCTTATTTTGGGTTCTTTTACTTTTTTCTTTTTTTTGATCAAGATGCATTAAAATTTAAAATACGCTCGCAATTCGGACAACTTATATGCTCTGAAAACAAGAGTACAGGTGCCAATGTTTAACATAGTCTATATTTATTACCCCACTAGAACTGCATTAAAGACCTACATAAAATAAATTACCACTTTGTTACGTAATATTATGTATTAACAATTGACTGCAGATTTGCTCATAAACCACTTTATGAATGAGTCTGGTTACTTGCCTTGCAAAACAGGCATCAAACCAGGTAAAAAAATGAATGAATGCATTTTCATCGTGATGTTCATCAGTGATCAATGAATTACAAGGTCAATGCCCCCAACACATGTTCATGCCAAATTACTTTTACTGTGATCGGTATTCTTTAAATCCAAACCAAATATGCTCCTTGGTGTAGAGAAAGTGAGATGGTTTCTATGTTGAATTTCGCAATCTCTCTCTCTCCCCTGTTTTCATTTTTTCTCTCTCACACACCCATGTAAATACATACCCACACACATTATGCAGCTACAGACTCATACTATTCGCAGATGCAAAGGCACAGGAATGAGGGCCGCAGCCAGTCTACTAATGATGCTGAACATTTGCTTTCATCACACACCCTCCAAGGACAGAGGAGATACATGTACTTGTCACACAGGCTGTGTGTTTGTTTGTGTGCTGTGTGTGTGTGTGTGTGTGTGTGTGTGTGTGTGTGTGTATGTGTGTTTGTTTGTTTGTGCGCTCTGTGTATGTGTTGCATGTGTGTGTGTGCGTGAATGAGAGAATACGTATGTACTGCATGGTGGCAATAGTTGATTAATTGACAACAATATATGTAAAAGAGAGCGTGTGTTTGTTTGTGTGTGCTGCATGTGTGTGTGTGAATGAGAGAATACGTATGTACTGCATGGTGGCAATAGTTGATTAATTGCCAACAATATATGTAAAAGAGTGTGTGTGTGTGTGTGTGTGTGTGTGTGTGTGTGTGTGTGTGTGTATGAGACAGAAAGAGAGAGGGAGAGGAATATGTGTTTGTAATGTGTGTGTGAAGTGTACCTGTGCTTACAGTTATATGTGCGTGTGATGTGTGTGTGTATATGTGTTTGCATGTGCAAAGTGCACGTATGAGTGTGCGCGCTCACGCGTGTGTGTATGTACATTGTGTGTGCACTGTGGGGCAGAGGAGTGATTCATGTCCAATGCCGGGCTGTAAACCATTCTGTGCACAATGCGAGCAGACAGCACATTCGTCAATATGAAAGATGTTGACATTACTGATCAAGGGCCAGACACGGGTAATAATGATATCGCTGTGCTGAGAGGGGCGGGATGGGGGAGGGATGAGGGGGCAGGAGGAGAGGAAGTGAAGGAGGAGGAGGGGGCTGGTCCCCATAGGCTACAGGGCCTGTCAGCCCATCTCACACACAGGAGACTTTTTCTTTCAGAGGCCACACAAATTTGCATTATTTTGCGTGTATTGAATTTTCAGCCTGTTTCTTATTCTTATTTCAATAAGGCAGCAAATCAATGGTGATTTCTGGTCGTCCACCAGAGCCCTCCTACTCTGACATTCCATCTCCCTCTCTCCCTCGCCGTCACTCTCGGGCATCACGCCAAGATAGAGAATGGAAGATAGAGAGGGTGAGAGAGAGGGAGCGAGAGAGAGAATGGGAGCAAAAAGTGCAGGTGATAAACAAATAGAGGATGGAAGAGAAAGACAGAAGAGTAACAGAAGGGATAAATATAGGCAGACTAGGAGAGGTGAAACAAGATTAAAAAACTAACAAAAAAGAAAGAAAACACTCAAACAAAGAGAGGCTGATGGAGGATGAAGGAGTTGGGTGTTAGGACCATCTGATTGGGAGTGACGGCAGAGTGTAAAGTTCCTGCCACAGCCGTCGACGTTCCCACTGAGGGAGGATGTGAAGTGTCAGGTCCGTTTCATTATGAATATGCCGGTGCTGCATGCCATGAATCAAATGTGCGAGAGAGAGATGGAGAGAGAGGGGGGGGGGATGTGAAAAGCTTTCAAATTTCTTTTGAGCGTGGGTGCTCGGTGAGAGAGCGTAACTCCTGCGCCCTGCAGCTGTGGCTGATATGGAGCCTGTCTGTCCAGATAGTTGTGGAGCTGTTAAAGCCAGTTACATCCACTGAGGACGATGCTGCCACCTGCTGCCACCAGCCCAGCCCTGATCCTGCACCTTCATCCCAACAGCTAAAGGCTGGGCCAGATAACAGTGCCGGACTACTACCTTTTATCTATATTTGTTGGATTGTTATTATAGAATGACTGAGTCCTGCTGAGATAAACAAGTCACTAGTGCAAGAAGTATGTGTTTCTTGGACAGTGCCCTGCAAATACAAGTCCGTCACATTTTGAAACGGTTTGTCTAAAAGTGTGTTTAAAGACAAAACTCTGTTTGTGTCTTCAGACTGACTTTACCTTTGTAACCTGTACAAGTGCGGTATTTTTTAAGATTTATATGCAAAGTAATCAGATTACATCAGTAAAGAAAATCGCTACATTAAATTACTGATTGGTGAGGAATTTTCCAAACAGCAGTTATTAGTCTTAAATTATATTTCTGGGCTGGAATAATCTAGAGCTTTGAACCAAATTCATCAGGTTCATTTGGCCAGTGTATGACAAATATCTCTGTGTTAAATGTCCAATTTGGTGGAAGATGATGTGAGGAGGATAAAACCCTGCACATTTTGCTCAAAAGGGACTTTTTGAAAGCCTTGTTCTTTTTTTCTTTCTTTTTTTTAAATACCCGATTTCTCTCCAAGACCTCTAACTCCCGGTCCTTTCCTCCGGGCACAATGTGTGTGTTTCTGTGAACTTGCTTGTTGCTGTAGTGTCTCTCTGGGACCGGCTGTTGATTGGCTATCTTCAGATGTCAGTGATGCTGAGAACGGCTTAATTAGCAAGATGCATTCTCGATTGTTGATCTTTATCAGGAACCAGATGTCTACGGGGAGGAACTCGCCCCCCTCATCCCCCAGCCACGTCCCAAAGAGACTGTTACCCTGCCGCTCGTTTAAAGGAGCCCCCGAGCCGCCACCCGCCCCCCTGCCTTATACTCACCCCACCCCCCCACCCCGTGTCCCTGGCGTAGCTTCATTCTACAAATAAGCAGACACAAATACAGAACTATGAGATGGGCTGGATGCAGCTCCACTGGAAATCCCCACTCCAACCCTTTCATATTAGGGCGTGTGGGGAGTCCATCTGAATGTATGTGGGATGTAAACGGATCTAAAAGGGAAGAGGTCCTCCAACTTCTGTTAATTTGAGGTGGCAATTGGCAGCAAGTGAGGCACGATGCTATTCTTGGAAAAACTATAAATATATATTTATAAACGCATACATGATGGTGTACGTTTGTTCGGTGGAAGTCATGTGAAAGCAGGGTGATGTTCATTGAAAAATGTCCATGCAGAGGTGTTGCAGCACGTTCTGTTTGGTGGAAAGCACAGACACAGGGCAGTACTGTAGTTTTACTGTAGTTTTAAAGAGGAACTTACCCAAGTTCTCTGATCTGGCATACGAAACTGAGGGGCAGGACAGAAGGAAAAGAGAGAGCAGTCAGAACCAGTAAGTGGTGCATGAATCAACAGTTTTGATTGGACACATATGAGTATAGTAGGGGCGGTGGGCTGCAGCGTGATTAAAATTGAACGAGTTATGGGCAGTCCATCTGCAGAGTTTTGCCAATGGGTTAACGGGAGCTCTTACAGTTCCCAACAGTTCCTGTTGTTCGATAAGCTCATTTTACCACGCTGCAAATATAATCGCAGTATGCAGAGTCTTAGCCAGTGCTGCGATGAAATTTATTTCCAGGAAATGGGGGAGGGGGGGGATCTGAATCACTGAAAGTTTAGAAATTTCAGACCCCTAAGTGTAAGTGAGTCAGGTGACTGAAAACAAAACCACTCAAAAGTATACAGAAGGGCCCCTTGCCTGGCCTGGATTAGACCTAGTCTGGTCTGGTTTTTCTGGAAATGATTTGTGTGTCCAGACATCATAAAGTCATAAAGATGGCCTAAGCACTCTGTTAGCGTTTCTACTGATAGGACACCTCATTAAGGCGTGTGGAATGGCCATGTGGCTGCTGCAGGCCGGGCTGACTGGACCGTACAGCAGTCTGGACAGGGGACATAAATCAGACAAATGAAACAGCCTGTAAAAACCAGACCTGAAACGGCCAGTAAAAGAAAAAGAAAAAAAAAGTCATATGCCTGAGAAAGCAGTGTTTTCACTTTTCGACGGACCGTTCTCGCCCTACAAAGGGTGAGTGAATAAATGCACGTCAATGCAATACGTCAAAGACAGGCACATACATGCATGTCTACACAAGCAGATACAAACACACACACACACACACACACACACACACACACACGATTGAAATACTGGCTAGAGGACTTGAAGGCAGAAAACTGTGCTTTAAGAGCATATCATTTTTTATATTGTAATGAAAGACATGTTATGTGAAGACGTGTCACTGTGTGCCCTTTCCTTCTTCCACATCTGCTTCAGATAGCTGAGAACAGGCTTAACAGGCTGTAGCTTGGACAAGGCTGGAACCTTATTCTAATTGCCATTAACGTAGACCAGTCAGCCCGAACAGGCATTTTCGTGACGGCTTTTACTCCACACTGCTGACAAGATTTTTAGATTTAATGATATAACAATGCCCTCTTTGGCATATCGGGAGATGACAAACATTCAAAAATTGTGATGGATTAGAAGTCGGCTTGTAGAAAATGAACACGATCACTGCTGGTACAGTTTGGGTACAATAACAATCTGAACTTTTGATTTGGAAGTTAACCTCGCACAGATTTAAAGTCTTCTACTACCAGTTCATCTTAGATCAGGGATTCAACATCATATCATGAGCGGTGGGCGATAAAGCTGGACAGTTGATGGGGTGGCCAGTCATAATTTACCCTAAAACTTATCATTGACAAGTTGGGGGTTTTAATAATTTCTGTAGTCAAGAGTAAAGCTACCCCATTTACTACCCCAAATGCCCCCCTAACAGAGAAGTTCTCGGTGAAGCAAAAACACACCACACCTACCTGCGGGTGGAAGAGGAAGCCTGGAGCTGGTCGCATGTACTTGTCTTTCAGAGCCTCAAACGGATCGCTCATCTTCCGCTTCTCAACCCTGCTGATAGTACAATTCTATCAGCTCTTTACACACACCCAGCAGCCATCAGCACTAGCACACAGTACTATTCAGGGAACTACTACAGAACCGTGTGTCAGAGCAATAACATTATTTACTGAGCATCACCTCATGTTCAACAATGCTTCTTTTGCAAGAAAATATTTAAAGAGGACAACAAAAAAAACTGTAATTATTAACACTTTTTGTTGTTCCCCGAAAAAATAAAAACTCTAAAATGGGTCATCAACAGATTAAATGTGTTGCAGTGGAAACTGTTTATAACGATTGCATCCATCCAGCTACCAGTCAATCAATTTAAGCAAAGTCAAGGTTTTTATTTTACTGGATTTATTTGACTGAGAGACAGTAGCCTATTGTCTGCTATTTTAATAACAAAATGTCAGCTGCTTCAAATGCTTCAAACAGGAATTTAAATATAGTCTATAAGTGACAGTATTATCACTTAGCATTGCCTAAAGTACATTTTTGATAACAGTAGGCTGAGGCCTGGAAATGAAAGTAGGCCTATGCCACTTTAGCCTATCTGGAGGCAGATCTTTGGATTTTTGGAGTGGAGGTAGCTCCATTAAGTATCATGGCAAGAAGCAGTAGAATAATTGAACATTTTAACATGGATCACAACAATGATCCTGACAAATGATCAGTTTAAGTGGTCTGTGTGTTCACAATAAGCAGATTTTTCAAACGGTGTCAGTACAGGAATGAACTTTTGCTCTGCATAAGCAGTTGATCACTATAAATGTGATCACTATAAGCAGTGTCCACTGTTTGTGCAATGGGAAGTGTAGAACTGGGGATCACAGTACCTGTAGATTGGGTCCATAAAAAACGGAGTGGGTCTGGCATGCTGTAGAGAGGCATCAGCTTTGGGTATCTCCACCATTGTCTTCTCCTCTCCATACCCTAAGTTCTTCTTCGTCTCTTCCTCCCTGGCATGACTGCCACGGCCCCTGGTCCCCATGCTCAGGTCGAGAGGCTGGTCCTGATTGGTGGAATGGGAAGCCTCTGGTTTGGAGGGGGCAAAGGGAGCAGGCTTTTCCTCCTTTCGCTTGGTGGTGAGGTCAAAGGGCGACTCAGATGATGATCTAACCTGGGTCTTCTTTGCATCATCCGTTGGCGACTTTGGCTCCCCCTTTGGGGCTGGGGGTCGGAGCTCCCTGTCTGGGAAAGGGTAGACAGGAGGAGAGAAGGCTGGAAAAAAAGGCAATGGGAACATTGAGGGATAGGGCAGCGAGCCGACCTTCTTGTCCTGTAGGCCAACCAACCCTGTGGAGCCAAAGTACTTCTCAGCGATGGAGGCAATGGCCTTGATAGAGTCATTGACAGCCCCCGACACAGCCGTGTGCTCGTCCAGCGAGGGGGGAAAGAGGGCAGGGCCCGGGAAGTCTTTGGTAGCACTGCTGCCCGACAGGGTGGGACTCTGGGGGCCTCCTTCACTGGCCTTCCTCTTGGGGCCCTTGCCATTTTCACAGCCAGCCGCCCCCCGCTCCCTCTCACTGTCCAGGTCACTCTCCAGCTCGGAGCCCGATGTGCTCTCCAGGTCACTACCGCTGGGCGTGCTGACGTCATCTAGGTCGCTGCTCTCCGACTGATCGCTAAGCTTGTTTCGCTGCTTGGTGGAAGATGAGGAGCTCTGGTTGGTGACTTTTGTCCCAGGTATCTGGTTGCCAAGTGAGCCTCCATCCTTCTGGAGAGATTTGAGGAGTTCCCGGGCCTCCTGGGCCCCGGGGCTTGGTGGCAGCAATGGGCTCTTATTCAATTCTGTGCCAGGAACAGCAGCAGCACCCGGTGCTGGCCGTCTAACAGGGGATGTGGTGGCAGGGATGAGGGGGGGACGGTGATAGAGTCCCGAGGGGAACAAGCCAGGGAAGCTGAAGGGAAATGCTGGGGCGGCAGGAAAGGTCAACCCACTGTGGGGGCGATTGGCCCCAAAGTAATCAGCCAGGCCAGCACTACTGTGGCCCATCGCCGCTAGTGCCGACTTGTCCATGCCAGGGGTCCCGGGCAGGGGCAAACCCTGGGCAAACAACCCCCCTGCCGTGAAATGATTTTTCCCTTCACAGAAACGACGGTGTTTGTTGAGGGAGGAGGTGGTGCTGAACATCTGGCCACAGTCCTTGCACTTGATCTGCGTACGGCAGTCAGCGTGCATGCGCTTGTGACGGCACAGGTTAGAGAACTGGGTGTAGGACTTGTGACACACCTCACCTGCAGGAGACAAGGAGACAGACACAGAACGTGTAAGTATACAACAGACAGTACAAATACACACACACACACACATTACATTACACTGTAGTGCATCTTTTCTTAATCTAGGGATGGGCTTCTGGCTGACTGAAGCTAACACAGAGGAAATACAGAATGAATGATAAGCTAGTTTTCCCATCACTCCTCTGACAATGCTTTTTCCAGTACGTAAAAAAGAGAGAGATGAGGCTCCAGATCCTGGCATTGTCAGGGGGGCTGTTTGTCTGATGGTGTGAGTCAGCGTCTGCCACCCATCACCTGCACATCAAACTAAAGTCCCAGGCATATCCAGCCCTATTGTGCTCTCAGGGTCGCTCCCAGGGAGTCCATAAACAATCACAGTGACACACACTCAGAGACATGCATTTAAATAGTATTCACATGACAGAGACACAGGGACGCATGGACACTGACACACACACGGATACACACACACACACACACACACACACACACACACACACACACACACACAGTACAATGGCTCTATTTTAAGTTTGTAAAGGAAGCAGAGTTGAATGAATCCTATCCTGCAGGTCCGGTTCCCAGGGACAGGTCTCACGTCCTCTACTGCCCCTCTCTCTCCCCCCTCACCCTCACTCCCTCCTTGCCTCTCTTGCTCTCTTGTTGCCCCTTCAGTCTGCTCACCTTGTCTCTATTGCCCTGTCCCTGTCATCCTCTCCTCTCAGTCAAGCCATTTATACCTGTCAGTCTCTGTCTGACCCTGGGGATGCACAGAGATGACACCCTGCTGCGGGACAAAATCGTACTATCCAACACTATCTTCTGCCATTATGAGTCTGTCAACGTAGGAGCTGAATGACTTGTTGTCCCAGATGCTTTTTGTTCTGTAATTGGGATAAGAATGTGTGTAATAACATGGCAGATGATGTCGACTATCACCACTAATAAAATAATACAGCTCCTGCCAAGCTACAGCTTTAGCCCTTATTTAAGCAGGACTGAACACCTGATCACACCGGGACACACAGATCAGACAGATCCAAATACTGAGGAATCAAGTTTTGCCCACACCGCTTTTCAGTCTTCAGAAAAACTTTACTGGGAAACGGTTATGCTTGCAGTGCTCTATAGCTTGGATGCCTTCCAGCCAGAGGGTGGAGATGGGGCAGGGTTAAAAAGGGCACAAAAACAATATGCGGAACCAATATAAATAACGGGCATCCTCAGCTTATGTGGGTATGTGATCTTATAAAGTTCAATTTTTATAAACAAAGCTCAAAAGTCACATTTTTATTTGTTTTTGTTTTTTTATTAGAGATTAAAATCACCTTGATGCGGTGTGTAACTTGCTGTCGACTGGATTGTACCATCAGATTTGATCAAACTAGTAATATAGAAAAAATAAACTTGAATAAATGTAAAAATTCTCTGGTTTTCTACATTGTGTTTAAAGTGTAGGAAAGTGAAATGGACCTGTTTGAGCTGAAATTGTATAAACTGAAAATAAGTATTTGTTAGTGTGTTTGTTGTACTCTCTTTACGCATGCACGTATCTGTTCATCCGTCGGTATGTATGCATGTGAGTGCAAGTGTGTACGCATGTCATCCTGCTGCTATTATATGTGTGAGTTCCTGTGTGTGTGGTCATGTGTGTCTGTCTAGCTAGTGGAGTTGGTGTGGGTACGACCAAACGTTCTGGGCAAACTAGCAGATAAAACGCAGTGATATGAATCACACACTTGTGATATTTACAGACTAATAACACGTACGGGACACATGGGGTGTGAGAGAAATGGGCCACTATATATGTGTATTGTGTCAGTCCTCTGTAAACTGAAACTAAATATTATAAACACATTCCTGAGAGGAGAGCAGCTGCAAGGTGGTGTGCAGATAAATGTTAACAACCCAAGCCTGAGTGCCTCACATTCACAAGGAAGGTCCACACACACACACACACACACACACACACACACACACACAAATACAGACATGGCAAGCATAGTCACGGCTACACAGAGGACAACACAGTCCAAAACACGCAACACACCATTCAAGAGCCACTCGCGCGAACAAACAATTCGGACACACACATGGTTTTTCCTGGGCAGCTGTCTTTTTCACACAGCCATTAGTTGTTTTTAAACCTGCATATTTCCTGCTGATTACAGCAAATGGACTGTTATTCGGAGGAGCAGTCAACAGAGGGATGTACATGTGGTTGCTATTTGTCTGGAATGGTGCATGTGGTGGAGGGAGAAAGGGGAATCGGGGGAGTCAGGGGTCTACAATGGGACACAGCCATTTTGGCCTGTGTTCGTGTGCCCATGTTAGTGTGTGTGTGTGTGTGTGTGTGTGTGTGTGTGTGTGTGTGTGTGTGTGTGTGTGTGAACTGGAGCGAAAGACAGAGAAGAAACTGTGTGTTTGTGCATATACGTTTGTGACCCTGCCTTTTCGTGCCTCTGTGTCTGTATGACAGTGAGAGAGAGAGAGCGAGAGAGAGTTTATGGGGGGTTAACGAGCTCTCTCTCTTTGGGACAAAGGGTGAAGGTCAGACTGCTTTAGGGGAAGAGATGTGATCTTTGGTGTGAGGAGGTGAAAGTGTGAAAGGTCATGATGTGTGGTAATGCATGCAGAATTTAGCATTTACTGACACAGACAGATGGACAGGCCGCCAGACTGACAGACGGACAGAAATGGAGAGTGAGAAGGAAGGGGAAAGGTTGAAGGTAGGCAGGAGCATCGGTAGGTCAGGCTGGGTCAGCAGGGTGTCCATGCTATGGGCAGCAGTCAGGTTAGGATAAGATAAAGTGAGCAGAATCAGGCTCTGCTTTAAAGACGATTAACACAATGTCAGCTTCATGTTTGACGTGGAGCATCACCCTACAATTCCTGGCTTAATAAAAAAGGCATTGCCATAATAAACAGAGATACATAATCTCCCCTATGTAATTCCTGTGGAACAAAGACATGTTACATGATTGATTTTTACAAAAACACTATGAAACATAACTTTTTTTCACTAAAAACATAGCATTGTAACGGCATATTTCATATTAATGATAATCAACACAATGAAAATTAACACATTAATAATATGCAATCTCAATAAACCTGCTATATTTATCTTAATCTGGCAAATATATTTTGACATATTTGTATTTTTTCAAAGGCAATACATTGACAGGTAAATTAAATTATATTGTCATTCAACGCTGTAGGCGGTTGTCATGCCCAGTAAAGTATTGCCAAAATACGTCATGATGCTACCGCTGCTGGGTACCCACATGACAAGAATACTTGTCACATAATCTTAATGTGTGTGGGTTCCACAATGAGACTAACTTCACTCTATTTGTTTCCTGAGCTGAGACAATTTCACACCCTTGATTCTAGGAGAAAATGTGGAGGAAGCGTGCAGACTTACATAGGTAGGGTCTGAGTGACTTACATATGAAGGGCTTGACACTGCTGTGGATATGCTTGTGCTGCTTGAGGCCTGAAGATGTGGCGAATGTCTTGCCGCAGTCGGGACAGGCGTGGGCCCGAGCCCCGACGTGCTGTGAGCGGATGTGCCTCTGCAGGTTACTGGGGTCTGTGAACACCTGCTGGGGGAAGGAAGCACACGTACACACAGGGAGTTACTATCTGCACCTATGGACACACCTAGGGGATCCAAAAAAACATCATATGATACAGAGAGAGACATACACACACACATAAGGTATACATGAGAACATTATAACCACATGAACCTTCACGAGTGAACGATTAAACACACACTCACACAAACACACACAAGTGAAAATTTGTGACATCTAGTTGGATTCAATTCCCAGACTCAAATCCTGACTGTAAACTAACCCCAACCCATCGAGGTATGCCAAGCCTCAGTACATACCCTGACTTTAACCTTCACCTAATGCCAGCACCGACTCTCACCCTCACCCCACCCAGAACCTGAAAATGACAACTCAATAAGTGTACATTCTGAAATGCTTCCCTAGTCTTTGTCTTAATCAAACACACACACACACACTCACACACACACACACACAGGCAGACACTCATACCCACACGCTCACAGGCGCAAACACATGCCTACACACAAAAAAAGAAAACTGCAGTCATCCACCAGAGAGTAACACCCCCAGAAAAAGTCATCACTTTACCTTTGAGCAGTTTTCACATTCATAGTGCTTGCCACTGTCGTGGGACATTTGATGTCTGATCAGGTTAGACTTCCAGTTAAAGGCCTTGGGACACTGGTCACACTTATATTCCCTCTCTTCTGAGTGGGACAGTGCGTGGGCCTCGAGACTGAGAAGAACAGACAAAGGCCAGTGATGACGCTGCTCATTTATCAGCCAATTCAAAATATTCCTCTTATGCGACATATGGACTTCACATGAGAGACCGTTGAAACCCAGAAATGTAGGGCTATTGTGACTGGCTGAGGATTTATATGTACTCTGCTTTGCAAGTCTTGTATGTCTGTCATCTGCAGCATGTACATTTCAATACCAATGTCAAAGTTACACATCAAACGCCACACACTATTAGCTTCTTTGGCAGTAATACTTTTGGTGTTACCACATATTTCTACTCAGTGCAGCTCAGTATTAGAAATACAACTCATTTGCACTGAACCCTAAATTCCTTTCAATCCTCGAATTTGAGTTGGTGGCTGAGAACATTGTCTGTGTGCCTACCTCTGGACATCGGGGAAGACCTGGTCACATTCCTTACAGTCATGAGGACCATGGGACATATGAAGGGCATGCAGGTCATGGGGTTCCTGGGCCTCCAGGTCACTGTCCCCTCCTGTGTGATGATTGACACATGTGGAAGAAAACCAGGTTAAAGAACTTGTTTCAAGCAGGCTATATGATTTAGGCTATAGTGTTTATTTTATAACTGTTCTGCTTTTGTGCCCAACTACTCCTTGAATATCAAGTATCCTATTTCCAGCAGATTCCTTTCCAATTCAAGTGTCACAGTATACATTACACACGACAAACAAGTATTGCAAAATCTAAAAGACCTGCAGGAAACCATTTCACTATGACAGCAAGATATGGTGTGTTTGTACTGCTGAAAGCCCCAATCAAATACAGCATATTCCTATACACCTTACACTG
Organism: Lampris megalopsis; assembly: GCA_022114975.2. Lineage (NCBI taxonomy): Eukaryota > Metazoa > Chordata > Actinopteri > Lampriformes > Lampridae > Lampris > Lampris megalopsis. The sequence goes on from JAJHIY020000588.1 coordinate 21,783, forward strand.
TCACAGAACATGCTGCATTTCTAATACGTAGGTTTCTTGAACATCAGATTATTCAATTCCTCCAGCTATCAGCCCTGATGTGTATTGTTTCCATCCTCAGTGGTTTTAACTGGATGCTAATATATCAGAAATAGCAGACATCCTTTGGTGGACAAAAGTGCCTTATCTCACCACATCATGTGTTTATTTCCAGTACGAGCGGCCCCTGAGAGGGGCAAACCCATTACTCTGGCAGTTTCAGTGCCACGCTTGACCCATTCAGCCACACACCTTTTTGGTCATTCCTTACTACAGACTATTTAAAATGCCATTAAAATGGTATTAAAAAAAGATTTTAACCTGGGTTGAGGAAGGAGGAGGGGGGCATCCCACATGGTTGCTTCTGGTGGTCCAGCAGCTGGGTGCGGGACTCAAAGTGCTGGTCGCAGTCCTCACAGCGGTACTGTCTCTCCTCTGCATGGTGGGAGGGAGGAAACATTTACATGATGTGTGTGAAGCAAAGAAAACTGCATGTGTCGCAAGGAGGCAAGGGGATGTGTGCATGTCTGCATTTGGGTGACTGCTGTATGAGAGAGGAGTATAAATTACCATGTGCACATGCACGTTCGCTTGTGTACCTGTGGGTGCATGCATTGTGGGTGCATGCATTTATGTGTGTGTGTGTGTGTGTGTGTGTGTGTGTGTGGTGCTAACCGTGAATATCAGGAGCCATGGTGTCACATGAATACTCTTCAGCCTTCATGAACAGTAGCAGTTCTTCGCCGGGGTAAATCTCTCTGGTGACTTTGTAGAAAATCTGCAACACACAAACACACACACGTTTAAATCTAAATGTAAGCAAGGAATTAACCAAATTGTGAAGATAAAACCAGTAACTATGATTATTTTTTCCAGTTAATTATTTCTGGCATTATGTGAATACTTGTGCAGTTTTTATGGTTTCTACATGACAGGCAGCTTGAAGTGGTTATCTATCTATAATAATCTAACTATATGAGCTTATCTAGTACGCCTCCACTGACCTCTTATAAAAGGGCTCTTCAAGCAGTCTTGTAAATATAAACTTGGCTTGTAAATCAGACGAGGTAGCAAGAGGTACTTGTTGTTGCACAATTACAAAGGGTGTCGTACACACACACACACACACACACACACACACACACACACACACACACACACACTAAGGATTCTCCGGCAAAAACTGAAGTAAGGGGCAGTGACATGTTGGAGGGCTGGGTATTAACTGCAGGGTGTAACTGTGTCATGACTGGTGTCATCAAGCGACATGTAGTGTTTCAGTGATAAAGGAACGCCGTGGGGTCAGTTCATCACAGCCACCACTAGGCATGCAGCTGGCGTTTGTAGAAGTGAATGCAAGGTAGCGACATGCAGGGGTTGGTGGCTTATAATATTGTGAACCCACAAGACAAGCTCCAGGCGTGTTTGGCCAATCGTTAAGAAAAGTGTGAATGTTTTGCATCACTGTTTTATGCCACTAGGAGGCGCCGTGCAGTATGCTGGAAGAGTCACGCGTGCAAAAAACAAAACAAAAAAAAAGGCAAAACACGTAAGCTGAAATCAACATCCGCAGACAAGATGGTGGAAAGTGACCTGGGAGTGTGAATCTTTAGCACAAGAAAACTGGGTAATAAAATAGCTGATGTAACGGTCTGCAATCACATTGCTCCAGGTATGCGGTGCCGATGTGACGTCAGAGTATTTGCGCAAACGATCCGGGGGATTTCTCTCATTGGTTGAAAAAAAGATCCTCAATGGCAGCGGCCATGAAATCGTTAATCCTGCTTAAAAACAGACTTTTGGAGACGGACGTCTTAGTTGCATGGGGATATTGCTCGCACACATTGATAGATAGTTTATGTCATGATCTGTCTCCCCAACTGTATTTTTAACCACGACTTTACTTATCCTTTAAAAGAAACCCTAGAAACTATTCCGTCGTTCCATCGTTTCCATAGTCATGATGTGAACGTTTTCCTGAACTGAGAAAATGGAATCGTTAATAACAATGTGACTGTGTGATAATAATGTGACTGTGTGATAATATGAATGTATGATAATAATGTGAATGTGTGATTATAATGTGAATGTGTGATAATAATGTGAAATAGTAATGTGAATGTGTGATAATGTGAAATAATATTAATGTATGATTATAATGTGAATGTGTGATAATAATGTGAAATAATAATGTGAATGTGTGATAATAATGTGAAATAATAATATGAATGTGTGATAATGTGAATGTGTGATAATGTGCGATAATAATGTGAATGTGTGATTATATGAATGTGTGATAATAATGTGAATGTGTGATAATAATGTGAATAATAATGCGAATGTGTGATAATAATTTGAAAGTGTGAAAATAATGTGAATAATAATGCGAATGTGTGATAATAATTTGAAAGTGTGAAAATAATGTGAACAATAATGTGAATGTGTGATAATGTGAATGTGTGATAATAATGTGAACAATAATGTGAATGTGTGATAGTAATGTGAACATCTGATAATAATGTGAACGTGTGATAATGTGAATGTGTTAATAATGTGAATGTGTGATAATAATGTGAATAATAATATGAATGTGTGATAATAATGTGAATGTGTGATAGTAATGTGATTGAAAAACATGAAGCCACGATAGTGTTATGTGCATTCACAGCACTGGGACGGTACACAGTGATTGTGAAAGCGGTGCCAAGGCTGTGCATATGTATATGTGCATATGTATGTGTGTATATGCATGTTTGTGTGTATTTGGTGCATGGGGGGGGTGATTTCAATGAATCAGCTGAGAGACCCTGAGATTGCGGCACTTCCCATGGACACACAATGGCCTTTCTCTGTGAAACAATCAAGAGATGGTGTTTTTTTTTTTTTTTTTTTTTTTGGCATGCCTTGAAGTCTTTAACAAATTTACTTCCTCTGTAGTGTTGCTGTGACAAAAATGATGGGGAAATTTATTAGAAGTGCACTGGGGAGAGGAGGGGGGCTTCTGGGAAACAGCGGGTCACAGGGACAGACCTGCAGGGCGACTGCTGGCTGCGTCTATTGTACCTTTCTGTGCTGGGACACCAAGGCGACACTGGTCTTATTTAGGTTTATGATGCATCTCATGGTCACAACAAAAGAGCATGAGGTATTTCTTCTATAACTGCTCCTTCCATTGTTCTAAGTTGTTGTTAATATAATAATCACATGTAACTATTCATTTTTCTTACCTCCCACGGCTCACTAAAGTAACCCTGCTGACTCCCACATTCAACTGTGAGAAAGCTATGTCGAATAAAAGTATTATGCACTATGGACATAAAAACAGTATGACCTTTCCAACACCACATTTTTGGACCCGTTAAGACAACAATAATTGGGAAAGAGTCGGCAAACAACAATTGAATACAAACATAATTTCTTTTTTTTTTACACCTGACTTGAAAATGAGGCTTCAATGTTGACCAAAAAAGTTTGAAGTTTGACGAGGAAGAACCGGGGAGTTTTATTTGGGAGAAGTAATATGGTTTCTGTTAAGTTGGGCTCATTGAGTTTATCCAAGGTTTAAAACACGGCCTTTGACGAGAGCACCGAACCCCTGGCAACACTCAGATGATTACATTTATTTACTTTGAATTCAATCTTCATATTTTAAAGATTGTTCGGCTTTTTTGGTTCGGTGACCATATTTTCTTTGTTCTTTGGGTGCTGCAGTATCAAAGTTGTCAAACTTGTCGTGTGACCCTCACGTAACACTTGTCAGTCCACTTGCTCCTGTTGTGGAGAGGTGGCCAGTCAAGCCCGGGTCAGAAATAGGACTGCTGTGCCCCCATTGTTCCAGGGAAGAATACAGGGAACTAAGAGGGTCCCAATGGCGGCTTGAGAACACAGTCCCACAGGTACCTCTCTTCAGCCTCTGTTAACACCACATGCACACACTCATGGCACACAAACACACTAGTGTGTACCTGCATACACATACAAGTATGTGCATGTGCCTACACGGGCACATGTGTGTGCACACACACACACCCATCTTCCAGCCAGAGCTGTGGCCGTCGCCCCCGCAAGGCCACAATAATATTGTGAGTTAGAAACAATCAGCGAGCCATTTAGACAAGACACGTGAGGCGATGGTGGTTCCACTCAGAGAGCTGATACAGGCTCTGAGGAGGGAGGCTCTCTGGAACGCTACCAAAGCCTGACTAGTGCGTGGTGGACTGTGGCCACGGCACATAAAAATTAATGGATACTATGAAAAGTCCTTCTTTAAAAAATATGAGCACACAAGTTCATAGGAAGGTGTGCAGTGTTAAAGGGCCTGAAATTGAAATGCATCACACAACAAGGTTTAAAAAATGGTGGGTTTCTCTGTTGCTGTTTATAAGGCGTTGTATTTTGGAGTGCCCTTAATTACAAGCAAATGCAGAGGCTCCAGGTTCAGAGATGACACCTCAGCTGTTCCTTTAAACTGAGTGAGAGAAAGGGAGGGACTCGAGCAAGGAGACTTGGCAGTCAGGCACTGGAGTGTGTGTGTGTGTGTGTGTGTGTGTGTGTGTGTGTGTGTGTGTGTGTGTGTGTGTGTGTGTGTGTGTGTGTGTGTGTGTGTGTGTGTGTGTTCCTGACTTATCCTAGTTTTGGGAACACATTTCAGACTAAAGACTAGTTAATTGGGGACAACTTGTCCAACTGAGGATGACAGCTGTGTCCCCAATCAGTAAAAAGTTGATTTTTGGGTCAGTGGGTAAGGGTAGGGATAGGTTTGGGTTAGGGTAAGGGTAAGGGTTAAAGTTAGGCATGTACTTCTGATTGTTAAGGTTAGGGTTAAACGCTAGGGGGTGAATGTAAGTCTATGTAATGTCTCCAAAAGTGACCAAGTAAACGAGTAAACGTGTGTGTGTGTGTGTGTGTGTGTGTGTGTGTGTGTGTGTGTGTGTGTGTGTGTGTGTGTGTGTGTGTGTGTGTGTGTGTGTGTGTGTGTGTGTGTGTGTGTGTGTGTGTGTGTGTGCCACTGTGAAGGGAATTCCCGCAAACAGCTCCACCCCAACCTTGTGGGCCACCACAGAAAAACAGTGAAAACACACACAAACAAACAATCTGTAACTCAACCCAGAACACAAGGCTCACTGTTTGATTTAACCACGTTGTGATCCGTGTTCTGTATGACCCATACATACATACACGGAAAAACTCCTGCACTCACACGGCTTAAGATTCACACACACACACACACACACACACACACACACACACACACACACACACACAATTGTTGCCAGCAGGCTAGTCTATGGTTATTGACAGACCCTGGTGAGACACAACACTGTGCTGGATGGATAAGATAGTCGGGGTGTGCAAGTTCACTCTGTGAGGGTCAGCCAGCCTCCACACTTGCCACTGTGCACTGAATCCATTCTTACAACAACAGTAAACTGCACATCAAAAAGAAAAAAGAAATAATGCCAAGAAATATAAGATTTTTTTTTTCAAAATACGGATCATTGCTTTTTCAGATTCGGTGAATCCAATCGAAGATTCAAGTCCGTGGGATATCCCCTGAAAACCTCCTTAAATGTTAAGGTCTCAACAATTTCGATAAAAACCTTGACTTTGCAGACGATTAATCGGTACACTTTCCGGACACAGAAATCCCTCTTTATGACCCAGCATTATCATGCTGATTGGGAGCACATATGAGAGGTTTTAAAACATTTCCCCGTGCACCTCTCTTTATTACCTCTTCTCCGACCTATTGTCTTCGATGTGTTCCCTCGATCTCCTTCTCCCTTCCTCATTCTTACTTACAGTTTCATCATATTTCCACCCTTGTCTCCTTCTGGATCCCCCCTCCATCACAGATGCCATGACCTCTACGGGATCAGATGCTATAATCTAACTAGTCGGTTACCTTGACACGATTAGTCATTAGCAGAATAAACAGAGAGTCACATTTTCCCGGGACGCGCCCTGTTGGACGGCTCCTCTGACGTCCTTCCTCACAGAGAAGCTGCTGGACAGGCATGCTGCGAAACTCTCGCTGTTCGCTCATGTCTGCTTCATGACTCTTCTCTGCTCTAAATTGTAAAATTAGTCATAATAATATCACTTATCCTGTTCACAAGACTCAACACTGTGGAAAAGAAAGCCGGACCCTGCACTGCACTTATCCGGTGCCATGCTTCAAACAGACATTTGCTCCTCAGCAGCAGACGGTGCGAGGCTAGCTGCTGTTACTGTTCTTGGCCCATTGAGGAATCCAGTCACCACAATATCCAAAAAAGGATTGCTACCAAAAATTCTTAAAATGTAAAAATGGTGCGTCCACCAAATTAAGAGAAATGCCCACAGCATTCCTCGCTTACTCTGCTAAGAAATAACACATTATTCAAAGTACCTGCCTGCATGTGGTGCACTTCTCTACTGCTACAAAATTCATTCACCATGTGTATTTGGCAGTCAACATCAATTGGCATACAAACAAAACCATTTAGAGGTTAAGCTAGCAGTATGGAGTCTTTGAATGAGTGTGTTCTACTTTTTCTCATGCTGATGTGGCCCAGATAAATTCTCTTCTAATTGCACAGCTGGTTGCAGCAATTTTAATGAACAGATAACCAAGCCAGCATGCCTCGACTCAGTCCAGTTTAGCTTGGGACATACAACCCAGGGAAAATGCCCACACAGTCTCATGTAATAATATAATTTCATTCAGTTGAACTTCTAATACATAAACAGCGACGGCAGAGTGAGCTACTACGCCAAACGTGCATCACGTCAATTATCTCCAATTATAGGAATTAACCGTTTGAAATGTGATGATAACATCGGGCATCAGAATGACTGCAGTTGAGTTTTGCATGTTGAGAATTAGTGTAAAACTTGTGCTTCAGTGTGTTTCTGTCATGCATATTTCACAAGTTGAAACAGCCTGTGGTCCAGCAGCATTCGGAGACACTGCCTGAGCACTCCTGGTATTCCCTTCAGCCACCTCATCCCAGCCAATCAATACCACTAATGAGATTAACTCTCATATCCCTCAGCAGAGTCTTAGGAGAAGCTCTTCAGGGCCTCACTGGATGATGTCAATTAGACAGGTTAATCCATGTTCCTTTTTAAATGATTCAGTGCAGAGTAAGAAACATGCTAGTGGCATTTCCATGTTAATTACTCTGATGATCCTATGACAAAGCGAACTGATCAGAGAGATCTCTATGTATATAAACAGACTCCTGGGCTCCCTGGTCCGGCAGACAAATAAGTATACCAGAGACATCCTGACTTTCCAGCATGGAGGGCCAAGGTCTTAAGTGTAACACCAGCAGAGGGTTGCAGGCCAAAAGGATTCCTGGTAGATGTTAATTATTTTTACACGGACAAATTAAAATGTCAGCTTTTCACCTTTATATGATTTATTCATATCCCTGCAGACACACCTTGGAATGAAACATCTTCTCAAAATAACCTGTCATACCATGCCAGCTTGCAAATAGAATATATATCAAAACTGAGAAAACACTTCAAGTATAAATTAGAGACCAAATATCTACGTTTAAGTTTCAGGAAAACTTGGGGGTTATTTTAAGAAGCTCCCGAGAATTGAAATTTAGATTTGGTTGACTATGACAGTGCAAAGTGACTGTTAAAAAGATTAATAAAGAGGAAGAGCATTTCTCTGTGCTGTGTGTGTGTGTGGGGGGGGTGATGTATCATAGGTGATATTGTTACTGCTAGTGCTGCCACTAAAGGCCTACAAACATGACCCCTAACCCACTTCTCTCCCATTTTAGTGAAAGATGCAACCGCAGCAATGCAGCAAAACAATGTAAGTCACCATCTAAACCTCTGCCATGAACATCTGACTCAGACAGACAGAGAGAAAGAGAAAACAGAGATATAGAATCATGAACAGGTCCTTAAGGGAAGGGGGAAAAAATCTTTTCTCTCTCTTCTCTCATCAATTCCCTGTCTCATTCCCACATCCCCTTGGGGCTCATCATAAAGTTTTATTGTGAACGGAAGTAGGTCAGATATAAGGGGATGAAGGCCAGGTTATTCTATAATGGAACCAAAGAGCCACTTTCACACTTGCCAGGCTAAACGGGGCTTGACAAAGCCTGGGTCAGATGGCAACCTCCACACCTGGAAAATTGAAAATGATAACTCTGATGTCATGTCATCTCTGCTGATGGCAAGATGTGGACACAATCACACAAATTGGGCCCGTGGGAACAAATTTGTAAATGTCTAAAGTACAAGAGGACTGGCTAGTCATGCCTGGCTCTGCCATGGAAAAGTGGGGCGTGTATTATACAGTTTCAGGTTTAGACTCAGCACTTCTCTGTGGCAATGAAAACCTGTCGGGATCAGGCACTGGCTATTTCTACATTTCCAGCTGCGAATTAGGAGCATGGGGAGTCATCTGAACCACAATGAACAATTCATAGTTCTGTAGAGTGCATGCATTAAGGTGCACACCTACTTAAATGTACACATGCATAGAGACAACAATGTAGCTTATGTGCATGCACATACACATATGCATTGACTCACACACGCACACACATACACACACACACACACACACACACACACACACACAATGTGCAAACACAACTAGCAATTTGCATACAAAACACACGGACAAATTCATATACATGCAAAGATCATAACAAAAAAGACTTCAAAAAAATGTGCACTGACAATGACGCAACTATTACACAAATACATGTATTCACATGCTAGGGCTGCGCACACACACACACACACACACACACACACACACACACACACACACACACACTCAGACATTAGCAATAACTGATGGTGGCTTTACAGGACCACCCCATCCAAGCTATTCAACATAGCATTACAGACAGGGCATTGTGAGGCACTACAGTGTGTTTTCAAAAACACTTATGTTGTCCGGAAGGCTTAAAGACGACACACTGAGCTGTGTTGTGACAGTGTGTAATACTTAACAATCACCTCATCATAGCCATATCCGTGACATGTCTGAGCCTTACACAGCCAGCCGAGCAGAACCGTAGTGTTGACAGCAAGTCACACCTCACAGAGGGCAACTCTGTCACTCTCTTTCTCCCCCTCTCCCTCTGTCTTATAAAGGAGTTTGGGTAAATGCTTTTGGAAAGCAGTCTCTCTTTCATTCACTTTATGTAAATAAAGTGCATTATCTACCCTGCAAAATTCTTCCTCCTTTACCGAGGCAGCCGGAAAAGGGGTGAGGAAAACAGAGCACATGAGAGGTTTCTGGAGAGAACTGTTCCTGGGCCAGCCTTTTAAAAACAGCGCTGAAACATTTCCCCTAGACATTTCCAATTACATCAGGATTTCTTGTGCCAAACCCTCAATACACAGATAATACTGAAGATCGTGTTTTATTTATGTCACAAGTTGGATCTCTGTCTAACACACCAAATACTCAGACGGTCACTACTGTAGTTGAGTGTATGCAATTGAATAATGAGTTATTTTATTAACATATTTTTACTGCACACATGTTTTTGGGGTGTCTTTTAAGAGTTTTTGCTGGAATTCAAATGTGTCACATTGAACAAGTATCCTAAATGAACCACCCGCAAGAGGTGATGAAAAACATGTCAGTTAGCTGATGAAGTTTTTCACTTGGTTCATGACATGGGGCGCTTGCTACACGTGTCAAATAAGATTTAACCCTCATCTTCCCAACGTCTACACGTTGTTCTGTCTTGACTGTGTCTGCAGATGTGTGTATAATCATGGTATGACTAAGGTGAACGGGCCCCTATGTGTACAGCAGGCATCTCTATATGCCCAGGTGAGGAGAAGGGGACTGTGACATTCTCAGCATATCTGAGAGTTTATGGCACGAGCGTGACTGTGAAGTGTGCAGAACTATCTTCCCCAGCAGGCCACCTCTGATCCTGCCCTGTGGTCCTCGTACTGCAGAAGCCAATGCACAATTACAGAAACAAAACACAGAGATAGCAAGCGGTCTCTGCCGTGCAGTATGGAGAGTGCTGTATTTGTGTGTGTGTGTGTGTGTGTGTGTGTGTGTGTGTGTGTGTGTGTGTGTGTGTGTGTGTGTGTGTATATATACATATACAAAATGTGTGTGTGTTTGTGTGCATGTGTATGCATGTGTGTCTGTGGGTCTGCAAGCTCAAGGCAGGGTGGGCCACCTGCTCAGGGGACAATCTGACTTCGATCACGATAACACCTTCTTCTTTTTTTACACAATAGCACGCAGACAGGCTGTCCATTGAAACATAGTGGGAGGCCCTCTGGCAGTAGAACTAAAAAAGAAATACTCCTGAATATGGTATTACACACTGAACTGCTTTCAGATGCTCTTGATTTATCCTGCAAGAATTCAAAAAGCAAGCCTCAACAGTGGGCTCATAACCGCTTGCAAGATAAGATAAATCAAGCGCTCCTCATGTGTTCTTTCTAACTTTTATTTTCGTCTTCTAAATGTATCTGGATTTCATTTCCCCCAGGATGGTGTACCAGCCAGAATGAAACTGGCCCCACTGACACTTTTTTCATCCTGTCTTACCTGATCGTCTAGCTGGAAAGCTGTTACGTTATGTTGCTGGGCCACAGGGGCAAACTGGATGTGCTTCAGCCAGCTCCCGATATCTGGCTTGCTGGCATCCACGCAGAACTTCACATGGCCTGACCCATCCAAGATCTGTGGGGTAGAAAGAGAGAGAGAGAGACGGATCAGACTTTGATCTGTATCAGCCCAGGTTACTGTGTCCAAACACTGACTAACCACATACCTCCCACAGAGAATGAGGACTGAAATGGTAGGAGCAGGTCTGTGGCGTAATACAAACAAATGCCCATGAAAGCTTGCAAATACTTACGGACATGGGGCATACATATACACTCCCTCATACTCAAGAAAAATATGAGCGCGTGCACACACACACACACACACACACACACACACACACACACACACACACACACACACACACACACACACCCTGTTAGCCCTTTTGAAAGCATTTATATAAGTTCACGTTAATTCAGAAAGAACAAAGCCCAAGTATGATTTTCATTACATTATTTGGGATCTGTGTTTTCACCCACCAATGAGACCCACCAATCAAAAGTTAACAGGCCTATAAAAATGACAGTATCCTCTTTAAATAGTGAAATTGGTAATTACATATTTGATATTTTAACAGTGACATGTAGGTATTTCTTGTCCTAAATGAGAAATAATTATAAAATGATCTGACTAATTTATCTATTATTGTCTATTTTAATGTAATTGGAAATCAAATGTATATATTTTCTGTTTGGAGCATCTGAACACCTGACCTGTTATTTCAGCTGAAAGCACAGCAAAACAGATTTAATGAGGAAATATCCAAAATATTTATAGAGAATTATACTTATAAAGACAGTTATTGTCATTCTTTATATTAATAAAGAGTGTTGTTGTAATTATTTATACCAATAAAGACTGTTATTATTATTATTTATATTAATAAAAAGTTATTATCATTATTTATACTAATAGACTGTTATTATTATTTATATTAATAAAGACTTATTATCATTTATGCTAATAAGGATTGTTATTATTTACAATAATACTGTTATATTATTTATACTATTAAAACTATTATTATTTATACCAGTAAAGACTTATTATTATAATTTATACTAATAAAGACTTACTTGTTAAAAGGACTATAAGGTCATTGGTAAATCAATCCAAAATCGTGACTTCTGTTTCATTTTCACTTTCCTGTAATTATTTAGAACTCAAAAAAAAAATCTCTACTCGATTTAAAACCTCTTCAATTATGAAAGTCAAGTCTTTTGGTGAAATGTATGATTACAAAAATGGTCAAACTCTTGGTGAGGCTTGACCATTTATTTTTCTATCATCAATTTGTCCTGCTTACAGAGTTGAACCCAAACAGAAATAATATAAGACTGTAACATGACAGAGGATAAAAAACATGGAAGAACAACAAAACAACAAAAAAGACGACCTGCATTATTATTATTATTGTAATACCATGATTATTATTATGATTATGCACATCGTGTGATATGCTATTCATTGACAGCACTATTCAACGTGTGTCCCATCAGAGAATGAAAGAGCAACATTGTTTCAGATGGGGATATTTAGTATCCATGCTGCTCGGAAACAAACCAATGGCAGGAAACAGTAAAAGTGATGAGGGCTGTGAAGACGTTGGGATGGGAGACGGAACATCACCAAAGGTCACAAATCTGTCTTTGTATAAGCTTCCCATTGAATAAATATAAAGCCTTTGTCTATAGGCTGTTAGCTGTAGCCATTCCTCCGGCTAAACATACAATTTTAACAAGGCTCAGGAGCTGGCTCACAATAAAGCTACTGTTCCATAAGTTGCTGTGCTGGATAAAATAAAAGTTATTCCCGCTGACAGTGTGATTCACCTTACCGTGCTTCGCAAAGGACGCAACGATTAGACCTCTGGCATAATAAAGGATAAAAGTTATTTAGAAAAAAAGTGGCGATCGCAACTCCAATATCGCGTCCAGAGAAAGGTTAAATGACCACATAGCACGATTTTCGTCAAAAATAGAAAAAAAAATCTAAAAAAGACCCCAAAACTACAAATTGCCCGGGTTAATTAGTTCTTCTCCAAACATGCTCCTGTCTCCTGCCGCATTTTCCATGAGCTCGGCATTGTCATGGAAGCACCGTGGGATTTTGCTGTTTGGTGTTTTTCTCTCTCTCTTCTTCTCGGAAAAAAACAAAAAAAACAAAAACCCAAAACCGTTGAACGTTTCGCTCTTCGTTCAAGCTCCCGTTATTAGTCACACGCCGACAGACAGCGTCGGCCGGTCAAATCCCTCGGTGTGCGCTCAACAAACCAACTCCAACTTCCCGACTCGTCCGCTCCTCTTGTCGCCCCCCTATGCGCTCCCAGGTGTCCGCTGGCCACCGTTCAACTTTGCTTTTTTTATTCCTCCTCCTCAGTCGAGCTCGTGTACCCCTTCATGCGTGTGTGTGTGCGCGCGCTTGTGTGTGTGCGCGCGTGTGTGATAGTGAGAATCGAGGATTGCCCACCTACTTCGCGCACCTCGGATCTGTCTGTCTTGTCTGATGCGCGTGAATGTCGATGTGGTGTGTGTGTGCGCGCGCGCGTGTGTCCGTGTTTCACAGTCTCTTAATACCGAGGATCTTGCTCGCGCATCCACAGAGAGCGATGCGGAGCAGTCCGGACTGTCCTGCTCTTGTCTTCATCGGTCGGAAGCGACTCACCCCGCAGTAAATTTTAAAGGGACAGCAGAGGGTCCCGGGTTGAGATGAGAGGGGTCAGGGAGAGGTCGGGACGGGCTTCTGCTAGGGCTGCGCGCGCACACACACACGCACACACGCACACACACACAGTATAGGTTTTACGGGATGCTGATGAGCCAATGCGATAATTACAAGAAGGCTACAAACCTATACAGCTCGATCGAAATCCTGCACGCGCGGCCAAAATGTTGTTATAACCCATCCCAATACACTAACGCACGATTTCCTAAGTAGTAATTAAACGTTTATCACAGACTCCAAAGTATCAGCTCAGCGTGGGTTTATAAAGTTTTACAAATGAAAAAAAAACTTTTTTCCTTGACAGTGTTTGCTTTACTGGCCTCTGCACACCTGCTTTATACGAGACAATGTGGCACGAGGCAGACAAACAGTGATGAAGGGAAGTGAATGGAATTAAAACAGATTTTTGTACATAATTTACCATTCCAAACCACCAAAAGAGAGGCTTCTTTATTTCATTTCGCTAAGGGTTTTTACTCGTTTTGCGATTATAGCCTCGGATTTTCCGCGTTTGATCCACGACCATTATTTCGAAGAAATAGCGGTGCACGGTTAAGGAGCCTCCTTGGTGTCAGTAGAAAAAAAAAGAAAAAAAAAGAGGGGGGTTATTGAGTATAGCTCATAAAGCGAGAGAGGGGACAGGGAGTTGGCTGATGAGAGCAGATGATGATGGATACGTCTCACACTAACCGCTGCCTGACATTGACCTTCCATCCCAGATAATGCCCATTGTTTTATGAAATCGCAGAGCAAATGTGCAGGAAGGACAGGAAAAAATCATGTGTAAATAAGGCAGGACCTCGCCACCGATTCCCATCGTATGCCCGCTCCTTGAGAACCGCGGAGAGACCCCGGTCCGCCGGCCATTGATTTCCTGCCTCTCCTCGACTTGTCCATTGTTGGACCCCTTTTTAATTTAGCCATAAATTGGGAAAGCTCAAGCCGAATGAGCTGTTCTATTTTCTTCCTGTCAGGATGAGGGATTTGTTTTATGATGCATTGTGTATTAAATACAAGTAATCTGGGAAAGTGATTGCTCCATGGCCTCTCCCGACTCTGATCGGGGATCCTGATAGAGAGAGAGAGAGAGAGAGAGAGAGAGAGAGAGAGAGAGAGAGAGAGAGAGAGAGAGAGAGAGAGAGAGAGAGAGAGAGAGAGAGAGAGAGAGAGAGAGAGAGAAGGAAATATCGGCTGATAAACGTGGGGAGGTTTGTGGTGTGACCGGGGGTAGTGGGGATACTAGTAGCACGTGCTGTGCTTCTCAGCCCGGTCAGCAGATGGCGTGCTAGCGCGCTCAACCGAACGAACTTTAAATTCTGACAGGACAGTTACACTTCAGATTTTGGGATAGTGATAAAAAGGACACGCATCTTCGTTAAGTGAGAGTCTAATTGCATTTTTTGTTTGTTTGTTTGTTTTTGGAGGGCATTCATACGAGAGAAGTGGGGGTTACATGTTTGAAGGATGTCTTGTGATTCATCTTTGGGGAAGGGGCGTCAGTCAGACATAACGCATAGAGTTATTATTGAGATGGGGGTCATTGCTTTGTGCAGCAGCCCATCCCCATATTAAGGCGTCACATTGCTAGATGGGACATGAAAGATTTAGTTATACGAGCCTGAATACATAATCACCTGAATGGCCCACTATAAAGGCACATTGAAGCGACGCTGAGAGCGCGCGCGCGAGAGAGATGGCTGTAAATTTAAAACACTTGTTCGTTTGTTAATAAACCTCTTGAATGATTCGGAAAATGCAGTCTTAATTTATATTTATTTGAGCAACCCCCCATAAACACCACACTGATATGGCGAGATGAAATAGGTCTGTTTCATCTGAATTATATGCCATGCCTTTTTTTTCATAATGACTTTGACAATACTAAACAGACTACGCTGCGGAAAAGCTGTTTATCAACAAATTACACACCAACACATGCGTGCTGCAGGGTATGTTCGTTCATATATCACACCACACACCATTTCATACTCATTTAAATAGACTCTTAAACATACAGCATTCGGGATAATGTTTAGTGCTCTGTGAAATTCTTCAAAAGGAGGTTAAATACCCCGAAGGAGATGCGTGCTTGTTTCACTTGCAACATAATAGCTGATTGTTTGGGGAATTCGGTCACGTGAAGAAAAAAAAGGCCGAAATCAACCCAAACACAAGTATAGTGATTTTGCGTCATTGCTCGGAGCTGCAGTGTGTCGACAACTTTGCAAATTCGTGTGTCTGTAAAAGTGGATGTGACTGTCACGTGTTGGTGCAGCGTGGGACGAGGTGAGCTGAGACAGGACAGGCTGGTGTACGGAGGGAGTCCCGTACCGACTCCAGATTGCTTCTGCGTCGCCGAGGGGGCCGGGCCGGCGCGCAAAGGGAAACGCTTGGTAGGCCTATAAGGTGCATTCCAACACATCCTCCAAGAGAGGGAAAAGTGTGTGTGTGTGTGTGTGTTTGTGTGAGAAAGAAAGAGAGAGAGAGAGAGAGAGAGAGAGAGAGAGAGAGAGAGAGAGAGAGAGAGAGAGAGAGAGAGAGAGAGAGAGAGAGAGAGAGAAAGAAAGAAAACGGGAAAGAAAAAGAAAATATCGCAGCCAAATCCACATGAAATAGCTCCACCATTCATGGAGAGACCTCCCACTGACACCGGCGAAAAGCTGCATTAAGTCTCCATCATGACTCTGTATGCAGACAGCCCACGGCGCAATTTATTTTGGTGAAGTGTAGGGCGGTTCAATCAAGTGGCAAAAAACTCATTTAAACTCGAACTTTTCAATGCGGCGTATTACAATCAATTAATCAAATGTCCGCTGTCATAACATGAGAAACATTTACGACAAGGCCTACCGTCAATGTTTTTCATGTTTTAAAAGTGACATTTGCCGACTTTGCAAAACAAATTATCCGACATTCTCCTATCAATCTTGACAAAACCGAGACGACAAATGTCGAATCCGTCTGTTTGTGCATACTAGTCCCTGTTCCACGGACGTGTCAATACGGCCCGCGATTACCATTAAAACGGCGCAAAGGAAATGAAAGGGGAAAATGTAAATAAAAAATTTCCTCGGGTCTGGAAGTAGGCCCGTTGTGAGAGCGTGTTAATCTCCACCTCAGTAATTTGGTTCTGCTGGAGAAGACAGAAGCCCCGCTGCTGTGCCCTACACTTCATAAATCACTGCTTTATGTGGACAAGGTCAGCCGCCCCCCCGGCTCGGCCCGGCCCCTGCGAGAAACGCAGCGCGCACGGCCATGTTTACCCGGCCGCCCGGGGGCTCTCAGGACCAGACCAGCTCACTTCTAATTACTCTGGATTATTTTCATTCGCAGGGGTCAGTCAGGCAGTCAGAGAGCGAGAGAGAGAGGGGGGGGGGAGAGAGAGAGAGAGAGATGATTTCTTAACACATGCCGTGGCCTTTGAGAGGCATGAATCTCTGCGTGTTTTCTGAATTAAAAACCATCATTTTGGCACGGTCCGTCTTTAGACCCCTCGCCAAGAGCCCCCTTAAAGAACAGGTCAGTGGTTTTGTCTCCACAACAGGCTTTATTTTACTCTGAAATGCAGACCACATGCATACAAGAAAAAGAGAGCTCAATTGGCTCAACAATGCCAAAACGACGCGTAATTGTTTCTGCTATGTTTGGTGGTAATTTTTTAAACTAATACATATGCCTCACCAGCTTCAACAGAGTTAATTACAATCTCAACACTGATTCCCTGTTCTCAGCTATGACCAGGGGCGCAAACACTCCATGCGTAAAAGCTGGGCGCAAAAAAAAAAAAAATTGCCAGGTGAAATAAGCGTGACCCACTTCTTGAAATCTCTTGAAACTTGGCCTCGCGGAGTCAGTTTGATATTACGGGGTCTAGCTGCCCGCACTAAAATGGTGGTAAATACAGGACGGGACGTGACCAGGCATTATTATATACAGTCTTCGATTAAAAAACATGCATTTAAGTATGGGACTGTGATTGGAGAGTGTCTTCATTAAAACTGAAAACATCCAGAGAGGTCTTTCTTTTTGTATCTACCCAGTGGGTGCCCCTGCCTTGAAGAGTGGTCCGCGGAATGCGTCGTTGCAGAGGTGTGCGTGTTTGTGTGTGTGTGTCGGGGGGGTTGCAGAAGCGTTAGAGAGGCAGAGGGAAGTAGGCTTCAGGCTGTGGTAAGCACAGACACTTCCTTCGCGGAGCCTCAGCATACAGGGCAACACTGTATGTGGGCTACGGGGTGCGATAAAGCTGCCCCGGAGTCAAAGGTGACGTTTTCCAAACATAAATTTAGAGAGGCCATGCATACATACATGCATACATGTGGAGCAGGCTGTGGAAACTGAAACAAGCTACACAACCAACTGCCCCACCCCCCGTCCATGCATGGAGAAAGTGAGAGGCCATTAGAGCATGTTACTGGTCGCTGCATGCGCGGGGGGGGGCAGTTTGGCTCTTAAACGCTCATAGATATCATCTTTAAAAGGACTTTTTATGCTCAAGAGCAGAAGTGAGATGGAAGTGGACACACTGCTTTAGATCTCCGAGGAACAAGTGCCGCACATTCATCATGTTCATTAGGCGCTCTCGTGTTTGAAGTCGGAGCGCTGCATAGCGCAACAATGTGCTTTTTATATACCGTGTCAAATTGGGGGGCTAATATTTTAATGTTGCGGTATATTGTAAAGAGTCGTTCTTCTTGTCCGGCGTGACAAGTCATCATGCCGCGTTTACGAAAAGAAAAAAAAAAGTGGAATGATCAAAGTTTTGAGAGAGGAAGTAAGGGGCTATTTTGTGGGTCGCATGTCCCCTATTATCTTGGGGCAAAGACGTTATTCTCACAACTAAACAGAGGAGTAAAATACCCTGAAAGACAAAGAATAGTCAGACCTCTCAACGAACGATTACAAAAAATGACGTCGAAAAAGTATCGAAGCTATACGAGGAGACATTTTCGAGTAAAGACCGTGTTAACTGACGCTTTTTCCTGTGGCGAGGCAGGTGTAGCTACTGACGTAAATGCGCATGCGTCGCTGAAGCGTATAGTCAACTGAAGGGTTGATCAATTGCTAACATTCCATATTTGTCCGTTTTTTTTTACTTCAAAGAAGTAAGCTGATCCATAACTCCCATGATTCTGAATGACAGAAAATATGAGAAAAATGCAACCTTTGGGATAATGGGAATTTTGGAAGATTTACTTTTACTTTTACAGTGTGTGTGTGTGTGTGTGAATATGCCTGGCCGAGTGGGTGGTTTGCCAGACATTAAATTTATCTATCCATTAGTTTATTTAATCATCAATTATTTTCCTGGAGTGGCTAAGTTAACATGGCCGATCAAATTCCAGTCGTCTAGCAGCTAACCTGAAATTTCAGACCAACATGCAACAGGTGTAGTCAACTGCCAATACAGAGTGACCATGCAGTAATCAGTTAGGATTACATGAAATGTAACAACCCAAAACACCTGTATGTCAACCATCTTACTCCAAACATAAGGGCACAACTAACTCCTATTTAAGGCTTCAATGGCTTTCAGTTGTAAGAGCAAAAGGCTTCTGGGTTAGGCCAAGGATTATATTTAACCCTCGAGTGTGGTGCACTGCTGAGTACAGGGCACATGCTGCTGCTGCCACACTATGCCTCTGACATCCAGGTCAACACTCATCAAAATGTGGCCATGAGGCACTATTATAGGAAACACACACACACACACACACACACACACACACTGATCAGTCAGCTCACAGATACATACATGACTAGCATGGACATTATCATACATGTGTGTACATATACACTGTGCAAATAAGCACTACCAGAAACCAGAAATAGTCAAAGTATGTGTCTACATCTTTGTGTGTGTTTGTGTGTGTGTGTGTGTGTGTGAGAGAGAGAGAGAGAGAGAGAGAGAGAGAGAGAGAGAGAGAGAGAGAGAGAGAGAGAGAGAGAGAGAGAGAGAGAGAGAGAGAGAGAGAGAGAGAGAGAGAGAGAGAGAGAGAGAGAGAGATGTGTTCACATGGCTCTATCCTGTGATAATGCAATTGCAGTGTGACACATTTCAGTAGTCAGACTTGACTGAGTCATCAGACATGTGCATCAATACTCTGAAGGTTTTATTCAATTCCAAACCAATCATTCTGGTGTCACACACTTTTGGGTTAATATTCTTAACTGTGAGGCCCAGGGCTAGGCAAAGATAAATCAGTTTTTATGATGGGTTGTTATGGTTTTTATGGGACTGGGGTTGTGAGGGACTGATTTGGGGATCAATCACCAGCAGGTGTCTGCCGAATGTGGGGGTGCTGTAAGGATCGATTGGGGATCTGCAGCTGTGGCGATGGAATGGAGATATGTCAAGAGAGGGTTTGGTGATAGGTGTGCTTATGCCTGTGCCTGTGCATGTTTGTGTGTGTGTGTGTGTGTGTGTGTGTGTGTGTGTGTGTGTGTGTGTGTGTGTGTGTCTGTGTTTGACAGAGAGAGAGAAGGAAGGGAGCAACAGAGGGATGGGGTATGATGATGATGCATGTGTGTGTGTAAGTGTGAAATAGAGAGACAGAGGGTGAGGTATCTGGGCTGCAGCAGTTGATGGAGGGCAGCTGGACTTTGACCAGACCATCTCAGCTCTTAGCAGAGTTTCACCCTTTTCTCGCTCTGCCTCTCTTTCAATCCTCTTCTTTATCTAGATGGCACTTTGGAAAATCCCATTGTCACAGAACATTAACAAAGACAAAACCCCAGACAGGCAGCTGGAGATGACTGGCCACACGCAGAACATCCCTCACACCACACACTCTCACTTATTGACAATTTGCATGTTTTACTCTAGTACTCTACGAGAGGTGGCGGCACAGTGGCGCAGTGGTTAGCATGGTCACCTCACAGCAAGAAGGTTCTGGGTTCGAGTCCTGGGGTAGTCCAACCTTGGTGGGTCATCCCAGGTCGTCCTCTGTGTGAAGTTTGCATGTTCTCCCTGTGTCTGCATGGGTTTCTTGCGGGTGCTCCAGTTTCCTCCCACAGTCCAAAGATATGTAGGTCAGGTGAATCGGCCATACTAAATTGTCCCTAGGTATGCATGTGTGTGTGTGTGTGTGTGTGTGTGTGTGTGTGTGTGTGGGGGGGGGCTGTGATGGCCTGGCGGCCTGTCCAGGGTGTCTCCCCGCCTGCTGCCCAATGACTGCTGGAACAGGCTCCAACATCCCCGTGACCCTGAGAGCAGGATAAGCAGTTCAGATAATGGATGGATGGACTCTAGGAGAGGCAAGCAATGCAGTTGTGCACCAAAGACCGCAAACAATTTGTACACAGATGTACTATGCATTCATACTTTGAGGCAATCAAACACGCATACCTCACATTTTTTGAACCATAGATATTGTCAGTGTACCCACCCCCCCCGTCTGTGTTTCTCTCTCTCTCTCTCTCTCTGGACACTGTGTTTATACACATTCAACATCTCCCCTAACTGTCAGACGGCAGCTTCCTCTGTGCTGTCAGCGGAGCCGGGCCGAAACAAAAGACGCGACGAACAAGGCCCACAGTTTCTGAATCAAAGGAAGTTGGTGCTGATTACACTGCCCCTGCAGCAGCATTCCCATCCTCTAAACCCGCACACTGGCTGCCAGGTCCAAACCATGCGACCCAGCACTGAGCGAAAACCTTCACACAACCCCACCCTGAGCCTCTCTCCTCTTCCTCTCCTCTCCTCACCTCCGTCGCCTTTTCCTTCCCTTTGCTTTTTCTTTCCCTCTCGTCTCTTCTCACCTTCTGTTCCGTTTTATTCCTCTTGTTCCTCGTCACCTCTTCTTGTCCGTTTGAGTTTCATTTCTCCTCTTATTGTTTCCATGTCTCTGTGTTTTCTTTCCTCTCCTTTCCCCGTGCATCCTTACTCTTACTGTACTTTACCTTCACCTTCCCTTTCTCCTCTCCTCTCCTCCATACACAGACAGAGCAGCAGGCTCTCCGTGGTGCAGGAGGAGAACATTCCACCTTCTTCACACCCTTACCTCTCTATCCCTGATGAATGCCTTCACTTGGCTTGTTTACACGATAGGGAGGTTATTCATAATCAAGCTGAAGAGAATATGTACACACTGTGGACATCCCAATAGAGGGCAACGTATTACATTTCTGTTTGTTTGACAGGAGCGCTGTCTCTCTCTCCCCCCTTGACGTGAAGACCCCCATCCATTTACCAGAGGGTCGTGACCCCAGCAGCACTCCCCTCTCTCTCTCAAGTGCTAACACATATTAAGTAAATTAAGAGTCTCTTCAGGCCCGTAGGAGACAAACGAGCTTCTTAAACACTGGAGGAGTGGCGGTTTGATCTGGTGTCGGCCAGTGTTTACGATGCAACCGCGTCGGTCGTGTTTGTGATCTTACCCCTCTGAGTGTGTTTATACTGTGGCAGGGATGGCCCCTGTGTTTGAGCCAGGTGCTGAAGCTCTGTGTCTTCTGTTTGAAAGACAGAAAGAGAGAGAAACAGACAGACAGACAGATATATATATATATGTATATATATATGTGTGTGTATATATATATATATATATATATATATATATATATAGGGAGAGAGAGGGGGGGTGTCTGTGCATGAGTGTGTATATATGCGAGTGTGAACTTACATGCCTGTGTGTGTGTGTGTGTGTGTGTGTGTCTTGTCAAGACAGCATTACCAACCCTAGCTACTTCAGAGGTAGACCGTG
>JAJHIY020000589.1:0-25000 GCA_022114975.2 Lampris megalopsis
CACGACACGACGATGTTAGTAGTAGATATAATTGTTGTGTTGTAGTAGTAGTAGTAGATATATATAGTGTAGTAGTAGTATATATAGTAGTAGTAATAGTAGTAAATTTTGTAGTAGTAGCAGAAGCAGTAGCAGTAGTAGATATAAATGTGTTGTAGCAGTAGTAGTAGATATAAATGTTGGTGTAGTAGTAGATATACATGTTGGTGTTGTAGTAGTAGTAGTAGATATAAATGTTGGTGTAGTAGTAGATATACATGTTGGTGTTGTAGTAGTAGTAGATATAAATGTTGGTGTAGTAGTAGATATACATGTTGGTGTTGTAGTAGTAGTAGTAGTAGCAATAGTAGATATAAATGTTGGTGTTGTAGTAGATATACATGTTGGTGTTGTAGCAGTAGTAGTAGATATAAATGTTGGTGTAGTAGTAGATATACATGTTGGTGTTGTAGTAGTAGTAGATATAAATGTTGGTGTAGTAGTAGATATACATGTTGGTGTTGTAGTAGTAGTAGTAGATATACATGTTGGTGTTGTAGTAGTAGTAGTAGATATAAATGTTGGTGTAGTAGTAGATATACATGTTGGTGTTGTAGTAGTAGTAGATATAAATGTTGGTGTAGTAGTAGATATACATGTTGGTGTTGTAGTAGTAGTAGTAGATATACATGTTGGTGTTGTAGTAGTAGTAGATATAAATGTTGGTGTAGTAGTAGATATACATGTTGGTGTTGTAGTAGTAGTAGATATAAATGTTGGTGTAGTAGTAGATATACATGTTGGTGTTGTAGTAGTAGTAGATATAAATGTTGGTGTAGTAGTAGATATAAATGTTGGTGATGTAGTAGTAGTAGTAGATATACATGTTGGTGGTGTAGTAGTAGTAGTAGTAGCAATAGTAGATATAAATGGTGGTGTTGGCCGCTGTAGCTGAACAGCAGTCTCTTTCTCAACACTGGATCAGTGAACGTGGTCAGACTAGTGCAGCAGACCTGGATCAGACCTGTATGATATACATTCAGACCAGTATGATATATACATTCAGACCAGTGTGGTGTACATTCAGACCAGTATGATAACATTCAGACCAGTATACATTCAGACCAGTATACATTCAGACCAGTATGATATATACATTCAGACCAGTATGATATACACATTCAGACCAGTATGATATATATACATTCAGGCCAGTATGATAAGATTCGGACCAGTATAATATATACATTCAGACTAGTATGATATATATACATTCAGGCCAGTATGATAAGATTCGGACCAGTATAATATATACATTCAGACCAGTATGATAAGATTCAGGCCAGTATGATAAGATTCAGACCAGTATAATATATACATTCAGGCCAGTATGATAAGATTCAGGCCAGTATGATAAGATTCAGACCAGTATAATATATACATCCAGGCCAGTATGATAAGATTCGGACCAGTATAATATATACATCCAGGCCAGTATGATAAGATTCGGACCAGTATAATATATACATTCAGGAGCTTAGTGAGAATTCTTGCACCTCATTCATCCCTTTTCACACCCGGCGCCATTATGGCCTAATCGACGCACGCTGCGCTTTTTCTATAAGCGCTGAAACTGCCTGAACAAATGCAGGAGGCAAAAAAAGAAAAAGGAGGAGGAGGAGGAGGAGGTGTGTGTGTGTGGGGGGGGGGGGTAGCTATAGCCTCGCTCGGCTCCCCAAATCCATTCTCCTGATACAAAGCTCCACGCATGCGTGTCAGGGCAGCAGGGCCGCGGCGGAGCAGCGCATACCGCGGGGCTGGGACCCGGCGGGCAGCAGCAGATCGTTCCCACATGCTGCCCCGCCGCTCGGCCCTCCGGAGGTGTCAGGCCGGCCTGAAAGAATGAAGTGCCTCCCTATTGTGCAACCCAACTATTATGTGCTTAGCATTACCATGACAAAGATGCCACTCGACTTCTCCTCCATCCTTTCAGCTGGAGGGCCCTTGTCCCGTCCCTAATAAAACATTTTGCAGCAATCATTGATTTAAAGTTCCCCCCTGCAACCCACCCCACCCCACCCCCACCCCCTCCCCCCCAACACAGAGGGGTGGCAGAGTTTGGGGTCTTTCTGCATGAGGCTGGCGGTAAGTAAACACAGTAATAATAATAATAATAATAATAATAATAGTGGCGATGCATCACCTACAAGTGGAGGGAATAAAAGAGAACAGGTGGTCAGGTACAGTGGGGTGCGGCCTGTGAAGACGGGGGTACTCTGGCCATTTGGGGTGACATTTACAGTGGGGTGCGGCCTGTGAAGACGGGGGTACTCTGGCCATTTGGGGTGACATTTACAGTGGGGTGCGGTCTGTGAAGACGGGGGTACTCTGGCCATTTGGGGTGACATTTACAGTGGGGTGCGGCCTGTGAAGACGGGGGTACTCTGGCCATTTGGGGTGACATTTACAGTGGGGTGCGGCCTGTGAAGACGGGGGTACTCTGGCCATTTGGGGTGACATTTACAGTGGGGTGCGGTCTGTGAAGACGGGGGTACTCTGGCCATTTGGGGTGACATTTACAGTGGGGTGCGGCCTGTGAAGACGGGGGTACTCTGGCCATTTGGGGTGACAGGCTTGACCACAGCCTGCTGAATCGAGACACAGCCGGGCCATCAGGCCGTCTGTCAGCTGAGGAGGCTGACTTGCATTTTCAACTTGTTGTTATTCAAGCGATTTCTTTATTTTAAAAACACGAGTTCACGCTTGAGACTTGTAGGCCCTCACTGGTTTCACATGTTACCTAGTCACACGTTACCTATTCACGTGTTACCTAGTCACACGTTACCTATTCACGTGTTACCTAGTCACACTTTACCTATTCACGTGTTACCTTGCCACACGTTACCTATTCACATGTTGCCTAGTCACACGTTACCTATTCACGTGTTACCTAGTCACACTTTACCTATTCACATGTTGCCTATTCACATGTTAACTATTCACGTGTTACCTAGTCACACGTTACCTATTCACATGTTGCCTATTCACATGTTAACTATTCACGTGTTACCTAGTCACACGTTACCTATTCACGTGTTGTCTAGTCACACGTTACCTATTCACATGTTGCCTATTCACATGTTAACTATTTACATGTTGCCTATTCACGTGTTACCTATTCACATGTTACCTATTCACGTGTTAACTATTCACATTACCCATTCACATGTTACCTATTCACGTGTTAACTATTCACATTACCCATTCACGTGTTAACTATTCACATTACCTATTCACGTGTTACCTATTCACGTGTTAACTATTCACATTACCAAGTCACGTGTTACCTATAGTCACACGTTACCTATTCACGTGTTACCTAGTCACACGTTGCCTATTCACGTGTTACCTAGTCACACGTTACCTGTTCACATTTTGCCCATTCACGTGTTAACTATTCACATTACCTATTCACACGTTACCTATTCACGTTACCTATTCACGTGTTAACTATTCACATTACCTATTCACACGTTACCTATTCACGTTACCTATTCACGTGTTAACTATTCACATTACCTATTCACATGTTACCTATTCACGTGTTAACTATTCACATTACCTATTCACGTGTTGCCTATTCGCGTGTTAACTATTCACATTACCTATTCACGTGTTACCTATTCACGTGTTAACTATTCACATTACCTAGTCACGTGTTACCTATAGTCACACGTTACCTATTCACGTGTTACCTAGTCACACGTTGCCTATTCACGTGTTACCTAGTCACACGTTACCTGTTCACATTTTGCCCATTCACGTGTTAACTATTCACATTACCTATTCACACGTTACCTATTCACGTGTTAACTATTCACGTGTTACCTAGTCACGTTACCTATTCACACGTTACCTATTCACGTGTTACATAGTCACACGTTACCTATTCACATGTTGCCTATTCACGTGTTACCTAGTCACGTGTTACCTAGTCACACGTTACCTATTCACGTTGCCTATTCACATGTTACCTAGTCACGTGTTACCTAGTCACACGTTACCTATTCACGTGTTAACTATTCACGTGTTACCTATTCACGTGTTACCTATTCACATGTTACCTATTCACGTGTTAACTATTCACATTACCTATTCACGTGTTACCTATTCACGTGTTAACTATTCACGTTGCCTATTCACGTGTTACCTAGTCACACGTTACCTGTTCACATTTTGCCCATTCACGTGTTAACTATTCACACGTTACCTATTCACGTGTTACCTAGCCACACGTTACCTATTCACACGTTACCTAGTCACACGTTACCTATTCACGTGTTACCTAGTCACACGTTACCTATTCACGTGTTACCTAGTCACACGTTACCTATTCACATGTTGCCTATTCACATGTTAACTATTCACGTGTTACCTAGTCACACGTTACCTATTCACATGTTGCCTATTCACATGTTAACTATTCACATGTTGCCTATTCACGTGTTACCTATTCACATGTTACCTATTCACGTGTTAACTATTCACATTACCCATTCACATGTTACCTATTCACGTGTTAACTATTCACATTACCCATTCACGTGTTAACTATTCACATTACCTATTCACGTGTTACCTATTCACGTGTTAACTATTCACATTACCAAGTCACGTGTTACCTATAGTCACACGTTACCTATTCACGTGTTACCTAGTCACACGTTGCCTATTCACGTGTTACCTAGTCACACGTTACCTGTTCACATTTTGCCCATTCACGTGTTAACTATTCACATTACCTATTCACACGTTACCTATTCACGTTACCTATTCACGTGTTAACTATTCACATTACCTATTCACACGTTACCTATTCACGTTACCTATTCACGTGTTAACTATTCACATTACCTATTCACATGTTACCTATTCACGTGTTAACTATTCACATTACCTATTCACGTGTTGCCTATTCGCGTGTTAACTATTCACATTACCTATTCACGTGTTACCTATTCACGTGTTAACTATTCACATTACCTAGTCACGTGTTACCTATAGTCACACGTTACCTATTCACGTGTTACCTAGTCACACGTTGCCTATTCACGTGATACCTAGTCACACGTTACCTGTTCACATTTTGCCCATTCACGTGTTAACTATTCACATTACCTATTCACACGTTACCTATTCACGTGTTAACTATTCACGTGTTACCTAGTCACGTTACCTATTCACACGTTACCTATTCACGTGTTACATAGTCACACGTTACCTATTCACATGTTGCCTATTCACGTGTTACCTAGTCACGTGTTACCTAGTCACACGTTACCTATTCACGTTGCCTATTCACATGTTACCTAGTCACGTGTTACCTAGTCACACGTTACCTATTCACGTGTTAACTATTCACGTGTTACCTATTCACGTGTTACCTATTCACATGTTACCTATTCACGTGTTAACTATTCACATTACCTATTCACGTGTTACCTATTCACGTGTTAACTATTCACGTTGCCTATTCACGTGTTACCTAGTCACACGTTACCTGTTCACATTTTGCCCATTCACGTGTTAACTATTCACACGTTACCTATTCACGTGTTACCTAGCCACACGTTACCTATTCACACGTTACCTAGTCACACGTTACCTATTCACGTGTTACCTAGTCACACGTTACCTATTCACGTGTTACCTAGTCACACGTTACCTATTCACATTTTGCCCATTCACGTGTTAACTATTCACACGTTACCTATTCACGTTACCTATTCACATTACTTATTCACATGTTACCTAGTCACGTGTTAACTATTCACATGTTGCCTGTTCACGTGTTACCTATTCACGTGTTACCTAGTCACACGTTACCTATTCACGTTGCCTATTCACGTGTTACCTAGTCACACGTTACCTATTCACGTTGCCTATTCACGTGTTACCTAGTCACACGTTACCTATTCACATTTTGCCCATTCACGTGTTAACTATTCACATTACCTATTCACGTGTTACCTATTCACGTGTTACCTAGTCACAGGTTACCTAGTCACGTGTTACCTAGTCACACGTTACCTATTCACATTACTTATTCACATGTTACCTATTCACGTGTTAACTATTCACATGTTGCCTGTTCACGTGTTACCTGTTCACGTGTTACACGCGTTACCTATTCACGTGTTACCTGTTCACGCGTTACCTATTCACGTGTTACCTATTCACGTGTTACCTAGTCACAGGTTACCTAGTCACACGTTACCTATTCACGTGTTACCAAGTCACACGTTACCTATTCACATTACTTATTCACATGCTACCTAGTCACGTGTTAACTATTCACATGTTGCCTGATCACGTGTTACCTATTCACGTGTTACACGCGTTACCTGTTCAGGCGTTACCTGTTCACGTGTTACCTAGTCACGTGTTACCTAGTCACAGGTTACCTAGTCACACGTTACCTATTCACATTACTTATTCACATGTTACCTATTCACGTGTTAACTATTCACATGTTGCCTGTTCACGTGTTACCTGTTCACGTGTTACACGCGTTACCTATTCACGTGTTACCTGTTCACGCGTTACCTATTCACGTGTTACCTATTCACGTGTTACCTAGTCACAGGTTACCTAGTCACACGTTACCTATTCACGTGTTACCAAGTCACACGTTACCTATTCACATTACTTATTCACATGCTACCTAGTCACGTGTTAACTATTCACATGTTGCCTGATCACGTGTTACCTATTCACGTGTTACACGCGTTACCTGTTCAGGCGTTACCTGTTCACGTGTTACCTAGTCACGTGTTACCTAGTCACAGGTTACCTAGTCACACGTTACCTATTCACATTACTTATTCACATGTTACCTAGTCACGTGTTAACTATTCACATGTTGCCTGTTCACGTGTTACACGTGTTACCTGTTCACGTGTTACACGCGTTACCTATCCACGTGTTACCTGTTCATGCGTTACCTATTCACGTGTTACCTATTCACGTTCCCTATTCAGGCCCAGACAGCATCCGGATGTGGGCCACTTCAGGCAGTGATGCGGCACTGGCGGCCTTCTTCTGGTCCTGACCAAATGGATGTGAGCCTGAAGTGGCCCACATGTATCATAGTAAATATGGCCCAGATACGCCAAATCACATGTGGGCCTTTTTTGGGAAAGATGTGGCACATATCTATGTGGCAAATATGTGGCCCGAAATTGCTATGGCTTGGTTCTGGCCCGGATCTGGCAAACAGGAGCGGACCGTCCGAGTGCCATCATTCCACGCGGTATTGGGCCGGATGAAGTGTGGGGCGTGGGACGGGTCCGGGCCACAGCAGTTTTGTTGTCTGGGTATAATCTTAAAGGCTGAAGGAGGTGAAATGAGACCACACAACACTGTGATGACGAGAATTCACACACACGCGCACACACACACACACACACACACACACACACACACACACACACACACACACACACACACACACACACACACACACACACACACACACCAAAAGCCCAACTCGGGACAAACGTATTAAGGAAACGTGACCCTGTGGACGGCATTCTATCGCTACGTGTGAGTTGTGCGTCTAGCTCCGCGGGTTCAAGCCTGCGGGCAGCGCAGTCCCCCCTGTGACGTCACAAACCCCGAGCCCTGTGAGGGATTCGGAGGCGCAGCAACAAACAACTCGCAGGCCAGCACGTTGATATCAAGTGTCTTTATGCCCTCTATAAAGGAATAGCATGGAGGCATCGCATCGTACAGTGGGTTCAGACGTTTCTTTGTCCAGGCTACACAGTGATGACCCTCCTCATAGCCCCACACGTAAAGGTTTCTCTGAAAAAAATCTATAGGCTATACACATATACACAATGTACATACTGTGTTGAGAGAAAATACACATATACGTTCCCTTTAAAGCTGGAATTCCTACTTTCCTTATTCACGCGGACGTCTGGGTGCACGTGGCCGGAGAGCGTGTAATAAATTACTGTTTCGTTTACCTCCTGTTTATGTACAAGTCCGTACGTACGTACACGTCCCGGCCTGAAACACTCGCGAGAGCGGAGCCGCAGCTGCCGCCGCCGGGGGCCCCGCAGCTGCTGCCGCCGGGGGCCACAGCTGCTGCCGCTCGTAGAAAAATATGTGGTATCTCTC
This sequence comes from Lampris megalopsis, assembly GCA_022114975.2. Lineage (NCBI taxonomy): Eukaryota > Metazoa > Chordata > Actinopteri > Lampriformes > Lampridae > Lampris > Lampris megalopsis. The sequence continues at coordinate 8,167 of JAJHIY020000589.1, forward strand.
AGAAGATGGGCAGTGCACAGCGTCTACCGGTTACACACGTCCGAGAGCAAGTCCACTGCGACGTGGTGTCCTGGCACACCACCACCCTGCACCACCTCGTCCGTCCGGCCGGCCCAGCCACACCAGGCCGCCGCCACCTGAGGAGGGGCCCGTCTGACCCGGCTGGCCAGGCGAGGGTGCGGAGAGGACCGTGTGGTGTGGTGTGGTGTGTGGTGTGGTGGGGTGGGGTGGGGTGGGGTGTGGTGTGGTGGGGTAGGGTGGGGTGCAGCTCCTTCTGTAGTGCAGCGATATGAAGTCCAGAGTTGAATTTGCATAGTAAATCCCGGGGTGAGGCGATGATGGCCTTCGGAACTGGAGAAAATAAAGTCTCAATTCAAACAAAGCAGGCCTGCGCCAGGACCCCCCCCCCCACACACCCCCCCCTCACCCCCGGAGCTCCATCACAATGGCAGGAGGTCACGGACTGACACAAAGTTTAGATTGCTTTTGATCCCAACAATAGTTTTGGGGCAGATTATGAACTCGAGGGGTGGGGGATTAGAGGAGAGCCCACAGAGCCAAAATGGATGCCAGCGGGGTCAGAAGGCCGTGGGCGGCAGCGACGGACGAGCCCCGGCTGAGTTCGTCCGTCGCGGGGTCGCGCACCAAATCCTCGTCGTCCTCCTCGTAGTCCTCCAGCCCGCTGCCGTCGTCCTGCACGGGGGAGTCGAAGCAGAGGTTCTTCATGCTGGTCTTGACGAACTCGCAGATGGCGCGCTCCGTGCCGTCGCACACGCAAGTGTCCAGCTGCAGCGCTTTGGGGATCTTGCGCATGTCGGCGATGACGCTGCGGCAGGCGTTGGTGCACACGGCCCCGCTGAACAGCTTGCCACAGTGCACCAGGTAGCCGCGCATCGCCGAGCTGCACTGCTGGTCCCGCTCGCACTGGCGGCGCGCCTCCGTGCAGCCCGTGCTGCTGGTCCGGGGCAGGCACGGCTCGATGGCCCGCTTCGTGCTCGTGCAGACCGGGTCCTGGGCGCAGCTGCAGTCCTCCAGCGCCGGGCCGTTCTTGGTCAGGTTGAGCTGGACGAGCGAGGAGATGCAGTGGCTGGGGCACTTCCTCCTCTCGCCGTTTAAGATGGGGCTGCAGGCGTGCACGTACTGGCCGTACGCGTAATGGCACTCGGACTCCGCCTGGCAGTTGAGGATGGCCTGCCAGCAGATGAGCCGCCGGCCGTGGGACGGGGACGCCACCGCCAAGCAGCCCAGCAGCGCCAGGAGGCAGCCGGCGGGCCACATGGATGTGCGGAGGCTCCGCGTCAGAGTGTCAGAAGGTGCCATCGGTGCGGGGCTGCTGCTGCTGCTGCTGCTGCTGCTGCTGCGGGTTCGAACTCGGGGTCATAGGAGTGATGGCGAACGGCTCTACACGACTTCCATGGGTGTCGCGGGGGAGTCGGGTGCGTTAGTTCCGTATGCGAGGGTGTGCGCTGGCGTGGACTCGATCCCGTGTGGACATCCACCGTCCCGTCATACTTTCCCCCCGCAGCCTCCTCTTTATCCATACATGGTGCACGCGGACGCGGAAGGCGAGCCGTACACGCGCCGCGACTCAACAGCAAACTAGACACAAAGTTTCTCTTTACATTCCGACGGGACGAGCGCGACAGAGCCGGCCGCGGCTCCGCGAGTCCCTCTCGCGTCCTCCGCGCCCTCTCTCTCCCCCGACGCGGGCGGAAAGCCTGCGGATCTCGCCGACACGCCGACGACGCGCTCCTCCGCTCGTTTCAGCCGACCAACTTTAATCTCGCAGCGCTCTTCGGAACCCGCAGGAGAGCAAACAAATCCTCCAGGAGAGCAACAAGTCTGGTCTGGGCTGCGGAGCGTTAGTCTCTCTACTCCTTCTCCTGCTGCAGCCCCCCACCTCCACCCTCCACCTCCACCCCGCCCCCCCGGCGCACCGGCCGCGCCCATTGGTGGGCCGCTCGTTACGCAGCGGTGGGCGGGAGTTTGGGGGTGGGATGAAATGGTCTGTTAGGAAATACCAGTGAGAGGACACATCCTTCCATCCACCCCTCTACCCTCCATCCATTTATCCATCCTCCTTCCTCCTTACATCCACCCATCCACCCTCCCTCCATCCTCCTTCCATCCACCCATCCATTCCTCCCTCCATCCTCCATCCTCCTTCCATCCACCCTCCATCCATTTATCCATCCTCCTTCCATCCACCCTCCATCCATTTATCCATCCTCCTTCCATCCACCCTCCATCCATTTATCCATCCTCCTTCCAAGTCTAACCCGTGTTGTGTTCAAGTCTAACCTGTATTATGCTCAAGTCTAACCCGTGTTGTGCTCGAGTCTAACCCGTGTTGTGCTCGAGTCTAACCCGTGTTGTGCTCAAATCTTGCTCAAGTCTAACCCGTGTTGTGCTCAAGTCTTGCTCAAGTCTAACCCGTGTTGTACTCAAGTCTTGCTCGAGTCTAACCCGTGTTGTACTCAAGTCTAACCCGTGTGGTGCTCGAGTCTAACCCGTGTGGTGCTCAAGTCTAACCCGTGTTGTGCTCGAGTCTAACCCGTGTGGTGCTCGAGTCTAACCCGTGTTGTGCTCGAGTCTAACCCGTGTTGTGCTCAAATCTTGCTCAAGTCTAACCCGTGTTGTACTCAAGTCTTGCTCGAGTCTAACCCGTGTTGTACTCAAGTCTTGCTCAAGTCTAACCCGTGTTGTACTCAAGTCTTGCTCGAGTCTAACTCGTGTTGTACTCAAGTCTAACCCGTGTGGTGCTCGAGTCTAACCCGTGTGGTGCTCAAGTCTTGCTCAAGTCTAACCCGTGTTGTGCTCAAGTCTTGCTCAAGTCTAACCCGTGTTGTACTCAAATCTTGCTCAAGTCTAACCCGTGTTGTACTCAAGTCTTGCTCGAGTCTAACCCGTGTTGTGCTCGAGTCTAACCCGTGTTGTGCTCAAGTCTTGCTCAAGTCTAACCCGTGTTGTACTCAAGTCTTGCTCGAGTCTAACCCGTGTTGTACTCAAGTCTTGCTCGAGTCTAACCCGTGTTGTGCTCGAGTCTAACCCGTGTTGTACTCAAGTCTTGCTCGAGTCTAACCCGTGTTGTACTCAAGTCTAACCCGTGTTGTACTCAAGTCTTGCTCGAGTCTAACCCGTGTTGTGCTCGAGTCTAACCCGTGTTGTGCTCAAGTCTTGCTCAAGTCTAACCCGTGTTGTGCTCGAGTCTAACCCGTGTGGTGCTCGAGTCTAACCCGTGTGGTGCTCAAGTCTAACCCGTGTTGTGCTCGAGTCTAACCCGTGTTGTGCTCAAGTCTTGCTCAAGTCTAATCCGTGTTGTGCTCGAGTCTAACCGGTGCTGATCTCGAGTCTAACCCGTGTTGTGCTCGAGTCTAACCCGTGTTGTGCTCGAGTCTAACCCGTACTGTGCTCGAGTCTAACCCGTGCTGATCTCGAGTCTAACCCGTGCTGATCTCGAGTCTAACCCGTGTTGTGCTCGAGTCTAACCCGTACTGTGCTCGAGTCTAACCTGTGTTGCGCACACAGAGAGGACGTAAAAACATGTTCGCCTCACTGTAAACATGGATGCTTCACTTCACTTTGAGAACCCCTTATGACACATTCTTGCTTCATTAGAGGGGTTCAAAGGTCATTCAGGGGCGCTTAACCCCCCCTCTCACACACACATACAGTTTACAGCCACTGTATACTTGTTGATTGGAAGAAAATAATTACCGAAGATCTTTACAATGGTCCTCTGTTTATACATCGGCCATTACGGCTGATGTGTTGCACATTATTGCACTTCATTGTGTTGGTCTCCTGGTGTTAGTGTGTGAAATGACTGCAAGCTAAAATCCCATCATGTATAACAGAAGAAGAAGAAACCCATCCTACTCTATAGAAGCAGTCCCAGATGCAAAACTACTGTGGCCCGGACCCGTCCCACACCGACACTTCCATCACATACCGCACATACCGCATGGAATGATGACACTTGGGCGGTCCCCGAGTGTTTTGGGGACCGCCCAAACCATCTCCTGTTTGCCAGGACCATCTCCTGTTTGCCAGATCTGGGCCAGAACCAAGCTATAGCAATGCCGCATGTGCCACATATTTGCCAAAGGTGGCCCATATTTGATTTGGCATATTTGGGCCACATTTGCTGTTATACATGTGGGCCACTTCAGGCTCACATCCATTTGTCAGGGCCAGAAGAAGGCCACCAGTGCTGCATCATTGCCTCAAGTGGCCCACATGCGGATGCGGTCTGGGTGGGGGCAGCTGCAGCACCCGGGGACCAACTCCAGTTCTTCTTTTCATTGCCTGCTCAGGGGCACAGACAGGAGTATTAACGCTAACATGCATGTCTTTTTGATGGTGGGAGGAAACTGGAGCACCCGGAGGAAACCCATGCAGACAGGAGGAGAACATGCAAACTCCACACAGGACGGACCTGGGACGGCCTGGGGTTCAAACCCAGGAGGGCCTTCTTGCTGTGGGGCAACAGCGCTAACCACTGGGCCACCGTACCGCCCCAATTAGATTAGATTAACATGGTTACTTTCATGCAGTCAGGGCTTTAGTATAGAGCAGGTTTTGCTCTAAACTACCCCTGCCATTGTCAGGGGGTTTTTTGTGACGACGTTCCAGATTTCAAAATGTCATTTGTAATGTTGTTCATTTGGATAGGCCGCAAAATATAGTGACTTCCAGCGCTTTTGATTTACTTCATCCCAAAATACATAAAGAGATTACTTAGTTCAGACAGTGTTAGTATGGTCATCTGCCATCACCATGACCTTCTACACGATGACGCAGAAGACGACGCCGCCAGTGTTCATCATCTCAGATTCTATTCTGAATGTCAGTCGAAGCTTTGTCTAAAAGCACGAACACACCGCCATAACCTCAGGTTTTAGAATCAGATGATGACCTTTATTGGGCCGAGGTCAAAAGTGGAGAAGGTGGGGGCGTCCGGGTAGCGTAGTGGTCTATTCTGTTGCCTACCAAAACGGGGATCGCCAGTTCGAATCCCCGTGTTACCTCTGGCTTGGTCGGGTGTCCCTACAGACACAATTGGCCGTGTCTGCAGGTGGGGAGCCGGATGTGGGTATGTGTCCTGGTCGCTGTACTGGCGCCTCCTCTGGTCGGTTGGAGCGCCTGTTCGGGGGGGGATGCATTACGTCCCCCTGGTGAAACTCCTCACTGCCAGGTGAAAAGAGGTGGCTGGTGGCTCCACATGTATCGGAGGAGGCATCCCAGATAGCATCCGGATGTGGGCCACTTCAGGCAACGACGCGGCACTGATGGTCTTCTTCTGGCCCTGATGGCCTTCTTCTGGCCCTGATGGTCTTCTTCTGGCCCTGATGGTCTTCTTCTGGCCCTGATGATCTTCTTCTGGCCCTGATGGTCTTCATCTGGCCCTGATGGCCTTCTTCTGGCCCTGATGATCTTCTTCTGGCCCTGATGGCCTTCTTCTGGCCCTGATGGTCTTCTTCTGGCCCTGATGGCCTTCTTCTGGCCCTGATGGTCTTCTTCTGGCCCTGATGGTCTTCTTCTGGCCCTGATGGTCTTCTTCTGGCCCTGATGGCCTTCTTCTGGCCCTGATGGTCTTCTTCTGGCCCTGATGGCCTTCTTCTGGCCCTGATGGTCTTCTTCTGGCCCTGATGGCCTTCTTCTGGCCCTGGTGGCCTTCTTCTGGCCCTGGTGGCCTTCTTCTGGCCCTGATGGTCTTCTTCTGGCCCTGATGGTCTTCTTCTGGCCCTGATGGTCTTCTTCTGGCCCTGACCAAATGGATGTGCCATCATTCCACGCGGTATGTGGGCCGGATGAAAGTGTCGGTGTGGGACAGGTCTGGGCCACAGCAATTGTGCTATCTGAGGAGGTAGTCTGCAGCCCTCCCCCGACCAGCAGAGGGGGTGGAGCAGCGACCAGGACGGCTCGGAAGAGTGGGGTAGTTGGCTGGATACAGTTGGAGAGAAAAAGGGGGGAAAAATCCCCCTCAAAAAAAGCAAAAAAAGGGGAGTAGGTGAAACACAATAAAGGCACCTTATTTTTGTCGGTGTATTGCTGCGTGTACACGTCGGGTGACTTTCCGTGTGGTGAAACTGTGGACAGACATGCAGCAGCGAAAACCCAGCTCTCGCTCTCTTAGATGAAGAACAAAAGACGAATATAGGGCAGAGAGGGTGTGACTGCCACGAGCGATGGCGGGTTCACAGAGGGACTGGAAGTGACAGCCGACCACGCCATTATAATCACTTCAGATGTCATCTGTAATATGTGTTAACTGCACGGCATTTCCGGGACCAGAGACAGATATGGACGGAAAACTAACTAGGCATCCAAATATACTTCAACGCCTTCCCATTTTTCTCCTTAAAGTATTCTTTCGCAAGAATAGCAGCATTCTTTCATCATTCCTTTGGGGTGGTAAAAGGCCAAGGCCTCGCATATCCCTACTGCAGAGACACAGATCACAAGGGGGGCTTGGCCGACCCAAGCTCTTGTGTTACTGCCGGGCAGCCGACCTACATGAGGTTCTGCTCCGGCTGGACGAGCCGCAGAGCCACCGGTGCCAGCTGGAGGCTCCGTCCTGCTGTACTTCCTCTCTCAGAGCCTCGGTGTGCAGTAGTTTATCACTCTCACCCTCTGAACACTGCACCGACCCCACTTTCATTGCCACACCAAGTTAGACAGAAACGTAGATGGACTTCGCTTTCCATCTCGGCAGCCATTTGTAACATCTGCCTGTTTTCTTTTGCCTGCCCAGCTTGACTCTGGCCTCCGAGCCTGGGCTGCAGAGGGGGTGAGCGACCTCAGGGGTCTATGTATCCATGGTGTATTTGCAGAACGAGGTGATCCGTGTGACACATACAATATGCAACACTCGAGGCGTCTGGGTGGCGTGGCGGTCTATTCTGTTGCCTACCAACACGGGGATCGCTGGTTCGAATCCCCGTGTTACCTCCGGCTTGGTCGGGTGTCCCTACAGACACAATTGGCCGTGTCTGCGGGTGGGGAGCCGGATGAGGGTATGTGTCCTGGTCACTGCACTAGCGCCTCCTCTGGTCGGTTGGGGCGCCTGTTTGGGGGGGGGAACTGGGGGGAATAGCGTGATCCTCCCACGCGCTACGTCCCCCTGGTGAAACTCCTCACCGTCAGGTGAAAAGTAGGGGCTGGTGACTCCACACGTATGGGAGGAGGCATGTGGTGGTCTGCAGCCCTCCCCGGATCAGCAGAGGGGGTGGAGCAGAGACCGGGACGGCTCAGAAGAGTGGGGAGGAAAACTGAGGACTAAAAAAAAAAAGGGGGGGGAGTAAAATAGATAATAAACAACACTGAATGCTGTAGATACTTCCAACTTCATCACTTGGTTAAGACCCCCCCCCCTCTACATTCCCACTGATCCCACCTGCCTCGGGCACTGAGCACCTCCTCCTCCTCCTCCCTACAGCAAATATGGACCAAGGCCACGTTTCCAAACGACACATGCTGCCATGTTAGATGAAGAGGCCACCATACCTGAGATGAGCAGAGGTGGGGTCTCCGTTCTCCGATCAGTGGCGGGGGAGGCAGTGGGGAGGGTAAATGCCTCTCCATCGTGCTCCCCAGAATTCACCACAGTAAAACTAGAATACCTCAAATGTGCCCTGGCACAGCACACGTCTGCAGCAGGTTCTCTCAGACACCGGGGCACGGAAGCCATATGTTCTGGCCATGTCCGAGGCCGGCCGGGTTCTGGAAATCTTTCCGTGACACTACATGTGAGGTACGAGGGTCAACCTTTACCCCATCTCCTCAAGCCCAGCTCTTTGGGGTTCCTGGGGAAGACGCAGGTCTGTCTGTTAAACAGACCAGAGTCGCTGGTTTTTACTCTTTAGTTGCCTGCTGAAGAACAGCCCCACACTGGGAATCAGACACCCCCCCACAAACTACATCCTGGCTACGCAGCACCCCGGCTTGTTTACACCCGGAAAAAGACTTTTCATACCGTCAACCACACACACATCTGTCATTTCAACAACTCACAGACAGAGTGTGTAGCCGGACCACTCAGGTGAATGTGCTAACTTGACTCATTTGACTGACCCATCTTATGACACTACACCACCAACACCCCAAGCAGAACACAGGACCCCCCGCCCCACCCTGTGTGCAAGCTGCAATGTAGGCTGGAAACCCTACGGCCAGTCCCTCACATCCCTAGTCTCCGCTTTTCATTGTACCACATTATATACGTAAGTATACACACACACACACACACACACACACACACACACACTCACACACGCACATATATACATATACATATATATACATATATATACATATATACATATATATGTGTATATATATACACACACACACTCACACACGCACATATATGCATATACATATATATACATATACACACACTCACATATATGCATATACATATATATACATATATATACATATATACATATATATGTGTGTATATACATACACACACACTCACACACGCACATATATGCATATATACACATATATATACATATATATATGTATATATATGTGTGTATATATATACATACATATATGTATATAGTATATAGACACGCGTATACACACACATATATATATAGACATATATATGTGTATCTGTGTGTGTGTGTGTATATATATGTGTATATATATATATCTCCTTTCAGTTTTTTTATGTGTATAATTTCTATATGTGATTGTATGTATGTATGTATGTATGTATGTGTGTGTGTCACCTTGCCGTGGTGGAGAAGCTTGTGTGTACCAATGATCCCAAGAGCTATGCCGTCCGCAGCTTGGCTCCTGGTAGGATCGCCCAAGGCGGACGGGTCGAGGGGGAGGTTCCAGACAATGTGTGATCCAACAAAGACCTCAATGGCGGAACTGGTGGAAGACAATGCCAGTGAAGGCGGATGAAGACTGCAGCAGAAGGTGGTCCCCGATCATCTTGGTTCTCCATGCCACTGGACTCTGGCCACCCCCTGCCAAGGACCGTGTGGTGGCTGCAGGCGCCTCAGCCTGCTGTCACGTGTGGGTGTCCTCCTATGATGTGGCTCCAGGACCGACCTCTACACCCACCTGAGGACCCAGAGAGACCCAGAGGAAGGACGGTCACTCAACCCCGAGTGACTGCTGATGGTGTGTGTGTATGTATATGTAGGTATACATGTATGTATGTATGTATATGTGTGTGTGTGTGTGTGTGTATGTATGTATGTATGTATGTATGTATATGTAGGTATACATGTATGTATGTATGTATGTATGTATGTATGTATGTATGTATGTATGTATGTATGTATGTATGTGTGTGTGTGCGTGTATGTGTGTATGTATGTGTGTGTGTGCGTGTGTGTGTGTGTGTGTGTGTGTGCGTGTGTGCGTGTGTGTGTGTGTGTGTGTGTGTGTGTAGGGTGGAAGGGGTGGGGAGAAGGGGATACTGATTGGGGAAAAAATGAAAATGTGTGTAAATCTAGATGACACAACCTTTTCCAGAACTTCACGGAGCGCTATTGTTTAAAACGAGGGGAGGAATTCGGGGTTACCGGCCATGATTTCCTTCAGGTTGGGACAAACGCAGCTTCCCCTCCGGTTTGCGGAGTCTTCCTGTCTGGGAATCAGACACGTGGACGACCAAGACGAGCGGTAGAAAGCTGTGCCTTTATTTAACATCCGCCACTCTTAAATCCATTAAAGGGGGATTTCTATCAAACACACTGTTGTGGAAAGGACATATGTCAACGAGGACGCCTTCCTGGAGACAGACAGACACACAGACACACACACACACACACACACACACACACAGACAGACAGACACACAGACAGACACACACACACACACACACACACACACACTCACACACACACACACACACACAGACAGACAGACACACACACAGACAGCGGCAGGACACTCGGGCCTTTAATGCCGCCTGAATGTGAAGACATGCAGATTCTCCACAGCAAATGAATAAATACACAAGAGGGTTTTCCTAACGGCGGAGGAAGTTCTGCTGGCTCCCCGCCGCTACAACGTGTCTAGTACCGAGCTACAACGTGTCTAGTACCGCCGCTACAACGTGTCTAGTACCGAGCTATAACGTGTCTAGTACCGCCGCTACAACGTGTCTAGTACCGAGCTACAACGTGTTTAGTACCGAGCTACAATGTGTCTAGTACCGAGCTACAATGTGTTTAGTACCGAGCTATAACGTGTCTAGTACCGAGCTACAACGTGTCTAGTACCGAGCTACAATGTGTCTAGTACCGAGCTACAATGTGTCTAGTACCGAGCTGCAATGTGTCTAGTACCGAGCTACAACGTGTCTAGTACCGAGCTACAATGTGTCTAGTACCGAGCTACAACGTGTTTAGTACCGAGCTACAATGTGTCTAGTACCGAGCTATAACGTGTCTAGTACTGAGCTACAACGTGTCTAGTACCGAGCTATAACGTGTCTAGTACCGAGCTACAACGTGTCTAGTACCGAGCTACAATGTGTCTAGTACCGAGCTACAACGTGTTTAGTACCGAGCTATAACGTGTCTAGTACCGAGCTATAACGTGTCTAGTACCGAGCTATAACATGTCTAGTACCGAGCTACAACGTGTCTAGTACCGAGCTACAATGTGTTTAGTACCGAGCTACAATGTGTCTAGTACCGAGCTATAACGTGTCTAGTACCGAGCTACAATGTGTCTAGTACCGAGCTACAATGTGTCTAGTACCGAGCTACAATGTGTCTAGTACCGAGCTACAACGTGTTTAGTACCCAGCTATAACGTGTCTAGTACCGAGCTACAACGTGTCTAGTACCGAGCTATAACGTGTCTAGTACCGAGCTACAATGTGTCTAGTACCGAGCTACAACGTGTTTAGTACCGAGCTACAATGTGTCTAGTACCGAGCTATAACGTGTCTAGTACCGAGCTACAATGTGTCTAGTACCGAGCTACAATGTGTCTAGTACCGAGCTACAACGTGTTTAGTACCCAGCTATAACGTGTCTAGTACCGAGCTACAACGTGTCTAGTACCGAGCTACAACGTGTCTAGTACCGAGCTACAATGTGTCTAGTACCGAGCTACAACGTGTTTAGTACCGAGCTATAACGTGTTTAGTACCGAGCTACAATGTATCTAGTACCGAGCTACAATGTGTCTAGTACCGAGCTACAACGTGTTTAGTACCCACCTATAACGTGTCTAGTACCGAGCTACAACGTGTCTAGTACCGAGCTATAACGTGTGTAGTACCGAGCTACAACGTGTGTAGTACCGAGCTATAACGTGTCTAGTACCGAGCTATAACGTGTCTAGTACCGAGCTATAACGTGTCTAGTACCGAGCTACAATGTGTCTAGTACCGAGCTACAACGTGTTTAGTACCCAGCTATAACGTGTCTAGTACCGAGCTACAACGTGTCTAGTACCGAGCTACAACGTGTCTAGTACCGAGCTATAACGTGTCTAGTACCGAGCTACAACGTGTCTAGTACCGAGCTACAACATGTCTAGTACCGAGCTACAACGTGTCTAGTACCGAGCTATAACGTGTCTAGTACCGAGCTACAACGTGTTTAGTACCGAGCTACAACGTGTCTAGTACCGAGCTACAACATGTCTAGTACCGAGCTACAACGTGTCTAGTACCGAGCTATAACGTGTCTAGTACCGAGCTACAACGTGTTTAGTACCGAGCTACAACGTGTCTAGTACCGAGCTATAACGTGTCTAGTACCGAGCTACAACGTGTCTAGTACCGAGCTATAACGTGTCTAGTACCGAGCTACAACGTGTTTAGTACCGAGCTATAACGTGTCTAGTACCGAGCTATAACGTGTCTAGTACCGAGCTACAACGTGTGTAGTACCGAGCTATAACGTGTGTAGTACCGAGCTATAACGTGTCTAGTACCGAGCTACAACGTGTCTAGTACCGAGCTATAACGTGTCTAGTACCGAGCTACAATGTGTCTAGTACCGAGCTACAATGTGTCTAGTACCGAGCTACAACGTGTTTAGTACCCAGCTATAACGTGTCTAGTACCGAGCTACAACGTGTCTAGTACCGAGCTACAACGTGTCTAGTACCGAGCTACAATGTGTCTAGTACCGAGCTACAACGTGTTTAGTACCGAGCTATAACGTGTTTAGTACCGAGCTACAATGTATCTAGTACCGAGCTACAATGTGTCTAGTACCGAGCTACAACGTGTTTAGTACCCACCTATAACGTGTCTAGTACCGAGCTACAACGTGTCTAGTACCGAGCTATAACGTGTGTAGTACCGAGCTACAACGTGTCTAGTACCGAGCTACACTCGGCTACTGGTGACCTGAACAAGCCCTGGTACTGCCAGCGTCCCGCCTCCTGCACACCGGTCCCGGTTACACACCATGTGTCCTGCTCTCACAACTGACTTCTGTACAGCTGCTCGTTCATATTGTGACACGCCGACTAAATGATTCAACACAACACCAGCGACACAACAACATTCTCAAAGACACAACTCTTAATTCAGATGTAAAGAGAAGGGCATCTCGTTACTTGAACAGAAAACACAAAATGATACAAGGACTAACACAACACACAAACCAGAACAACACTTTGTGTCGTTTCACCTCATGCACTTGTGTAGTACATGAAACAAAACGACACATCGTTTCCCCCAGACCTCAGCAGTGCAACACAAAGACAACACACATCCTAAAACTACAAGAACACACATATCCACACTAACACACATACCCACACTAACACACATATCCACACTGACACACATATCCACACTAACACACATATCCACACTAACACACATATCCACACTAACACACATATCCACACTAACACAAATATCCACACTAACACACATATCCACACTAACACACATAGCCACACTAACACACATAGCCACACTAACACACATACCCACACTAACACACATATCCACACTAACACAAATATCCACACTAACACACATATATCCACACTAACACACATATCCACACTAACACACATATCCACACTAACACACATACCCACACTAACACACATATCCACACTAACACACATATCCACACTAACACACATATCCACACTAACACACATAGCCACACTAACACACATAGCCACACTAACACAAATATCCACACTAACACACATATCCACACTAACACACATAGCCACACTAACACACATATCCACACTAACACACATACCCACACTAACACACATATCCACACTAACACACATACCCACACTAACACACATATCCACACTAACACAAATATCCACACTAACACACATATATCCACACTAACACACATATATCCACACTAACACACATACACACTAACACACATACCCACACTAACACACATATCCACACTAACACACATATCCACACTAACACAAATATCCACACTAACACACATACCCACACTAACACAAATATCCACACTAACACACATATCCACACTAACACACATACCCACACTAACACACATACCCACACTAACACAAATATCCACACTAACACACATAGCCACACTAACACAAATATCCACACTAACACACATAGCCACACTAACACACATAGCCACACTAACACAAATATCCACACTAACACACATATCCACACTAACACACATATCCACACTAACACACATACCCACACTAACACACATAGCCACACTAACACACATATCCACACTAACACACATATCCACACTAACACACATAGCCACACTAACACAAATATCCACACTAACACACATAGCCACACTAACACACATATATCCACACTAACACACATACGCACACTAACACACATACCCACACTAACACACATATCCACACTAACACACATATCCACACTAACACAAATATCCACACTAACACAAATATCCACACTAACACACATACCCACACTAACACACATACCCACACTAACACACATATCCACACTAACACAAATATCCACACTAACACACATAGCCACACTAACACAAATATCCACACTAACACACATAGCCACACTAACACACATAGCCACACTAACACAAATATCCACACTAACACACATAGCCACACTAACACACATATATCCACACTAACACACATACGCACACTAACACACATACCCACACTAACACACATATCCACACTAACACACATATCCACACTAACACAAATATCCACACTAACACACATACCCACACTAACACAAATATCCACACTAACACACATACCCACACTAACACACATACCCACACTAACACACATATCCACACTAACACAAATATCCACACTAACACACATAGCCACACTAACACAAATATCCACACTAACACACATAGCCACACTAACACACATAGCCACACTAACACAAATATCCACACTAACACACATAGCCACACTAACACACATATCCACACTAACACACATACCCACACTAACACACATACCCACACTAACACACATATCCACACTAACACACATATCCACACTAACACACATAGCCACACTAACACAAATATCCACACTAACACACATAGCCACACTAACACACATAGCCACACTAACACACATACCCACACTAACACACATATCCACACTAACACACATATCCACACTAACACACATATCCACACTAACACCCATACCCACACTAACACACATATCCACACTAACACAAATATCCACACTAACACACATATATCCACACTAACACACATATCCAGACTAACACACATATCCACACTAACACACATATCCACACTAACACCCATACCCACACTAACACACATATCCACACTAACACACATATCCACACTAACACACATACCCACACTAACACAAATATCCACACTAACACACATGTCTAAACTACATAACAAATAAAAATCACCGTCCAGGAGAGCGAACCCCAGCCAGGATGACTGCTGGAGCTGCCGGTCTGCATGGGCTAGCAGTTAGCTTAGCCTGCCCTGCTTCTGCGTCCAGTCAGACCGCCCTCGGGGCTTCCTCCTCGGGCTCAGCTCCAGGCAGGGCCGTGGTCCCTGGGCCCACAAGACGCAACAGATCAGGCTCTCCCCGCCGATCCAGCAGCAGCTCTCCCCGCCGATCCAGCACCAGCTCTCCCCACCGATCCAGCACCAGCTCTCCAAGCCGATCCAGCACCAGCTCTCCCAGGCGATCCAGCAGCAGCTCTCCCCGCCGATCCAGCACCAGCTCTCCCCACCGATCCAGCACCAGCTCTCCCAGCCGATCCAGCACCAGCTCTCCCAGGCGATCCAGCACCAGCTCTCCCCGCAGATCCAGCACCAGCTCTCCCAGCCAGCAAACGAAGACAAGCTTAGACGCAGACGTGGACAAAGACGCTGCTGGCTGGACGGTGCTGGGTGAGGCCTCTGCAAGTGTGAATTCGTGCCGCCATCTTCCCACAAACAGCAACTACATCTGATTTTCTGATGTTTTCCGATGCTGTAAAAGGTTTGTTCACGCCGCTAAAAAGGCCGGACTGAAACAGAGTCAGACGTTCAATTACAGGTGGCTGAGAAAGGCCATGTACAAGTTACACTCCCATCACATATGGAAATGGCCTCCCTTCCACACGGTCACATAAACCACCCACTGGCTGTTTATCCCCACCGTGGGACTTTTGGCCCGTGTTGCACTGAATGAGCTGTGCTGTTAACTGCTGGTGTTTGTTTGTGTTTTGGGTGGTGTTTTTGGAAATGTGGATGTGTTTTATCTCTTGTGTTGCACTGCTGTGGGCTGGGGGAAACGAGACGTCGTCTCTTCCGCGTACTCAGCTACATGATAGAAATGACAGTAAGCTGTTCTCGATCCACGATTCAAATCAGGTCCACAACCGCTCACCTCTGGCAGCAGAAGTGATTTTCATTTTCATTTTAAATCCAAATGAAAAACAACCAACTGCTCCAGGACACCACCGCAGGCTGCCAAGTCTTCCGGAGGAACGTTGGGAAGCTGCAGGCTGTTTGCTAACGTTCCCCATACACACGTGCAGCCCACGTTAGCATGTGCTAGCAGCCCTCAGCAGCCAGGGGCACATGAAATGACTTCTCATTTCAGAAGAGATGCTGTGAGACGGACCCCTTCGAGATCATCAACCTCAACCCAACCTCGCCACCACGACACATGTGACTCATGACACATGGTGTGTGTGTGTGTGTGTGTGTGTACGTGTGTGTGTGTGTGTGTGTGTGTGTGTGTGTGTGTGTGCTCATCTGTGTAAAATGATAGCCCACATGTTGACACATGAGCAAGAGGAGGCAGTTTAGCTCTTGATGCTTGATGTGGATGAGAGAGAGAGAGAGAGAGAGAGAGAGCGAGAGAGAGAGAGAGAGAGAGAGAGAGAGCGAGAGAGAGAGAGAGAGAGAGAGAGAGAGAGAGAGAGAGAGCGGGGAAGGGCACAAAGGCTGTTTGTGTTTCAGACAACATTCTGATCTCAGGAATGTACCTTTAGGCCACAGCCGTGAGCTTCCCACCGCAAACAATGCACTCAATGTCAGTTACGGCTGGCTAGCGCAGACGCTGCTGGCGCTTCTCCGACGTCCCAACTCGTCCAAAATGATGGATACGGGGAACTCTATACCCCGGACGGGTCCCTCGGCTGCCATTCCCTCCAGCACTGGCAATGGAAACTCTGCGTTTCTTCCACAAAAGCTTTCCAAACACCGTCGCCCTCATTGTTCTGAGGTGCCTTCGGTAAGGCCTGCGCCGCCGTAACGTGAGACCGGCGCAGCAGCAGCGGCAGCGGCAGCGGCGGCAGCAGCAAGCTGCCCGGGA
>JAJHIY020000589.1:27500-30000 GCA_022114975.2 Lampris megalopsis
CGAACACAGGATGACTGCTGGAACCGCCGGTCTGCATGGGCTAGCAGTTAGCTTAGCCCGCCCCGCCTCTGCGGCCTGTCAGACCGTCCTCGGGGCTTCCTCCTCGGGCTCAGCAGCTCCAGCAGGGCCCTGGTCCTCGGGCCCACTGGACAAAGCAGACCAGGCTCCCCCAGCCGATCCCGCACCAGCTCTCCCAGCCATCAAACGAAGACACAACTTAGACGTAGACGTGGACAAAGACACTGCATGGACGGTGCTGGGTGAGGCCACCGCAAACATAAGTTGGCACCGCCATCTTCCCACACCGGAAGCAGAAAAACCAGAGGAGGAAATAGGGCAGTCGTCCATTGAATCAATCATTAAATCTCAATTCTATTATTTGTCTGATGTGCTAGACTATTTTTCTTCACCTGCAGTAATAAAAGGACCTTGCTAGAGCAACTGGGGTGCTAGCCTAATACGGCTGATGGGCCCAGTTAGCTTTGCATCGCATCCTTTGCAACGTAACTGCTGCACGTGTGCATATTGCGATACCAGTTCTGAAATAATATATTGGTGGGCCCTCTTCAGAAACTACGAGACTTTAGTTCCACTGTGATATTCATATTACTCATCAAAACGAAACGGAGAAAAGTCTTGTGGCTGCCATTAACTTGTGTCGCAGCTCAGCCCACACAGTCTGCTGAAACCTGAGTGGCAGATGAGGGAAATGTGGGAAATCCAAGCTGCCTCTCCTCTGCTAGCTTCAAAGGACAACTTGGACGGGTCGATGGCGTCATGATGACATCATCCGTTCAGAAAGCCACGGCTGAGGATTGTCAGGGATTGGTTATGGCGGGAGTTGGCCCTTAACTCAATTAAGTTGACAGGATTTGGTCGTAACCAATGGAAAGTACGCCACACTTCAAAATCCTCAAATTAAAAGCAGCTTTTACCGTTACTGCAGAGCAGGTCCGGTTGAATCGTTTTAACTCTTTCTTTAATAACCCATCCATCCATTATCCGAACCACTTGTCCTGCTCTCTGGGATGCTGGAGCCTATCCCAGCAGTCACTGGGCAGGGAGACATCCTGGACAGGCCACCAGTGCATCACAGGGACACACACACACACACACACACACACACACACACACACACACACATTCACAGCTAGGGACAATGTAGTGCGGTCGATTCACCTGACCTACATGTCTTTGGACTGTGGGAGGAAACCGGACCCCCGGAGGAAACCCACACAGACACGGGGAGAACATGCAAACTCCACACAGAGGACGACCCCAAGGTTGGACTACCCCGGGGCTCGAACCCAGGCCCTTCTTGCTTTGTGGTGACTGCACTAACCACTGCGCCACGGTGCCATCCAGGACTAGGAAGTCCCACGGAAAAACTACAATGACAACAACAAATGACGCCACTCAGTGGCGGCCATCCACGTAACGCAGATGTGACACGTCTCCTCCACTGACCAAGATACACATTCAGACATTTTTGCTTTGTTCTGAAGTGGAAAAAGACAAACCCCTGCTGGTTGGGAGTTCAGCACACTGGAGGATCAGTGTAGGATGTGTTGATGACACCATAGGACATCAACACCGTATCAGATGTGGCGTCACCAAATTTGGCACGACTATAAAACCAATCAAGGAATACTGACATCATTTAGCCCTCCCACCGGCAAGATCCAGCTCGTCAGTTATCAAACTGTGTCAAAAATTCACAAATCAGGGAGTCCGGGTAGCGTAGCGGTCTATTCTGCTGCCTACCAACACGGGGATCAACGGTTCAAATCCCCGTGTTGCCTCCGGCTTGGTCGGGCGTCCCTACAGACACAATTGGCTGTGTCTGCAGGGGGGAAGCCGGATGTGGGTATGTGTCCTGGTCGCTGCACTAGCGCCTCCTCTGGTCGGGTGGGGCGCCTGTTTAGGAGGGAGGGGGAACTGGCCCAGATAGCATCCGGATGTGGGCCACTTCAGGCAGTGATGCGGCACTGGTGGTCTTCTTCTGGTCCTGACCAAATGGATGTGAGCCTGAAGTGGCCCACATGTATCATAGTAAATATGGCCCAGATATGCCAAATCACATGTGGGCCTTTTTTGGGCAAAGCTGCGGTGCTCTGGGCAACATGTGGTCTGGATGTGACCCTGAAGTGGCCCGTGTGGTAAATGGTGAATATGGCCCAAATATCACAAAACAAATATGGCCACCTTTGGCTAATATGTGGCACATGCAGCATTGCTATGGCTTGGTTCTGGCCCAGATCTGGCAAGCAGGAGCGGACCGTCCAGGTGCCATCATTCCATGTGGTATGTGGGCCGGGTGAAGTGTCGGGTGTGGGACGGGTCCGGGCCGCATCAGTTTTGCTACCTGGGGAGGGGGGACTGGGGGGAATAGGTGATCCTCCCACGCGCTACGTCCCCCTGGTGAAACTCCTCACTGTCAGGTGAGAAGAAGCGGCTGGTGACTCCACATGTATGGGAGGAGGCATGTGGTAGACTGCAG
>JAJHIY020000589.1:35000-43777 GCA_022114975.2 Lampris megalopsis
ATTATACATTAACGACACCACTAGCGGCACGGTGGCACAGCGGTTAGCGCGGTCGCCTCACAGCAAGACGGTCCTGAATTCGAGCTCCAGGGCCGTCCAGCCTCGGGGGTCGTCCCGGGTCGTGTTCTGTGTGGAGTTTGCATGTTCTCCCCGTGTCTACGTGGGTTTCCTCCGGGGGCTCCGGTTTCCTCCCACAGTCCAAACACATGTAGGTCAGGTGACTCGGCCGTGCTATGTTAGGTATGAATATGTGTGTGTGTGTGTGTGGGGGCCCTGTGATGGCCTGGCGGCCTGTCCAGGGTGTCTCCCCGCCTGCCGCCCAATGACTGCTGGGATAGGCTCCAGCATCCTGGCGACCCTGACAGCAGGATAAGCAGTTGGGATAATGGATGGATAATGGGTGGATGTGGATGGATAATGGGTGGATGTGGATGGATAATGGGTGGATGTGGATGGATAATGGGTGGATGTGGATGGATAATGGGTGGATGTGGATGGATGATGGATGGATGGACGTCACTAGCATCAGCAGCACTCTGTTCTTCACCCACATGGCCAGGAGCTGGTTGTGCTGGGAGTGTGCAAGTCCCTGTTCAGTTGTCGGTGTCCAGGCCATCTGAGCCGTGACAGTGCAGCTGGGTTGACTTGAGGTGAACTCAACCGCTGACAGACTCATGTTCACCCGGTTCAACCCCAGACTCATTTGTCTGACGGGGTGGAGGGCGAGTGTGATGGGTTTTTTAACGTTACATGGGTAGTACTCTACAACACCTCCCTATCAACCACAGTACTGCGTGGTGAACAGGAATGCATCATTTCTCCACGACTATCTAACCATTAATTAGCATTTAGTAACCGCTGACTTATGATCCACTACTTTACTTGAAGAGGCACAAAAATACCAAGTCACGTGGAAGCAACAAGGAAGCTATGATGTGTTAGTGGCTACATGACATTTACTACCCGAGTCGAAGTTAATCAGGGACGATTTGTCAAGTAATTGCTCACTGTGCAAATTCACAGATATTCAGGAAGTAGTCATGAGATGCTGGTTCATTAATGTGGTCTGTAACAGTCTGTTGCGAGGGGAGCGATGGCTGAGTCGGGGTTATTCAGGGAGCACCTGTTAACTATTCACTACCTGACATTTCCTTCCTGATTTATGACGGCTGGTTCCGTGGGCTCAGCATTTTGTGTGTCGTGTTGTGAAGTGTTATAGACGTACTCGAGGGTGTCTGGCTGGGAGAGCTGGCGCTGGATCTGCTGAGGGAGCCTGGTCTGCTGTGTCCTGTAGACCCGAGGACCACGGCCCTGACCGGAGCTGTGCCCAAACAGGAAACACCGAGGGCGGTCTGACAGGACGTGGAAGCGGGGCAGGCTAAGCTAACTGCTAGCCCATGCAGACCGGCGGTTCTGACAGTCATGCTGGCTGGCTGGCGCTGGTTCTCCTGGACAGGGATTGTTTTGTTTAGTTTAGATATGTGTGTTAGTGTGGATATGTGTGTGTTAGTGTGGATATGTGTGTTAGTGTGGATATATGTGTGTTAGTGTGGATATGTGTGTTAGTGTGGATATGTGTGTTAGTGTGGATATATGTGTGTTAGTGTGGATATGTGTGTTAGTGTGGATATGTGTGTTAGTGTGGATATGTGTGTTAGTGTGGATATATGTGTGTTAGTGTGGATATATGTGTGTTAGTGTGGATATGTGTGTTAGTGTGGATATGTGTGTTAGTGTGGGTATGTGTGTTAGTGTGGATATGTGTGTTAGTGTGGATATTTGTGTTAGTGTGGATATTTGTGTGTTAGTGTGGATATGTGTGTTAGTGTGGCTATGGGTGTTAGTGTGGATATATGTGGGTTAGTGTGGATATGTGTGTTAGTGTGGATATGTGTCTTAGTGTGGGTATGTGTGTTAGTGTGGGTATGTGTGTTAGTGTGGATATGTGTGTTAGTGTGGATATATGTGTGTTAGTGTGGATATGTGTGTTAGTGTGGATATGTGTGTTAGTGTGGATATGTGTGTTAGTGTGGATATATGTGTGTTAGTGTGGATATATGTGTGTTAGTGTGGATATGTGTGTTAGTGTGGATATGTGTGTTAGTGTGGGTATGTGTGTTAGTGTGGATATGTGTGTTAGTGTGGATATTTGTGTTAGTGTGGATATTTGTGTGTTAGTGTGGATATGTGTGTTAGTGTGGCTATGTGTGTTAGTGTGGATATATGTGTGTTAGTGTGGACATGTGTGTTAGTGTGGATATGTGTGTTAGTGTGGGTATGTGTGTTAGTGTGGGTATGTGTGTTAGTGTGGATATGTGTGTTAGTGTGGATATTTGTGTGTTAGTGTGGGATATGTGTGTTAGTGTGGGTATGTGTGTTAGTGTGGATATGTGTGTTAGTGTAGATATGTGTGTTAGTGTGGATATATGTGTGTTAGTGTGGGTATGTGTGTTAGTCTGGGTATGTGTGTTACTGTGGATATATGTGTGTTAGTGTGGATATGTGTGTTAGTGTGGATATATGTGTGTTAGTGTAGATATGTGTGTTAGTGTGGATATATGTGTGTTAGTGTGGGTATGTGTGTTAGTGTGGGTATGTGTGTTAGTGTGGATATATGTGTGTTAGTGTGGATATGTGTGTTAGTGTGGATATGTGTGTGTTAGTGTGGATATGTGTGTTAGTGTGGATATATGTGTGTTAGTGTGGATATATGTGTGTTAGTGTGGATATGTGTGTTAGTGTGGATATGTGTGTTAGTGTGGGTATGTGTGTTAGTGTGGATATGTGTGTTAGTGTGGATATTTGTGTTAGTGTGGATATTTGTGTGTTAGTGTGGATATGTGTGTTAGTGTGGCTATGTGTGTTAGTGTGGATATATGTGTGTTAGTGTGGATATGTGTGTTAGTGTGGATATGTGTGTTAGTGTGGGTATGTGTGTTAGTGTGGGTATGTGTGTTAGTGTGGATATGTGTGTTAGTGTGGATATTTGTGTGTTAGTGTGGGATATGTGTGTTAGTGTGGGTATGTGTGTTAGTGTGGATATGTGTGTTAGTGTAGATATGTGTGTTAGTGTGGATATGTGTGTGTTAGTGTGGGTAATGTGTGTTAGTGTGGGTATGTGTGTTAGTGTGGATATATGTGTGTTAGTGTGGATATGTGTGTTAGTGTGGATATGTGTGTGTTAGTGTGGATATGTGTGTTAGTGTGGATATATGTGTGTTAGTGTGGATATGTGTGTTAGTGTGGATATGTGTGTTAGTGTGGGTATGTGTGTTAGTGTGGATATGTGTGTTAGTGTCGATATTTGTGTTAGTGTGGATATATGTGTGTTAGTGTGGATATGTGTGTTAGTGTGGCTATGTGTGTTAGTGTGGATATGTGTGTTAGTGTGGATATGTGTGTTAGTGTGGGTATGTGTGTTAGTGTGGGTATGTGTGTTAGTGTGGATATGTGTGTTAGTGTGGATATTTGTGTTAGTGTGGATATATGTGTGTTAGTGTGGATATGTGTGTTAGTGTGGATATGTGTGTTAGTGTGGCTATGTGTGTTAGTGTGGGTATGTGTGTTAGTGTGGATATGTGTGTTAGTGTGGATATGTGTGTTAGTGTGGGTATGTGTGTTAGTGTGGATATATGTGTGTTAGTGTGGATATGTGTGTTAGTGTGGATATGTGTGTTAGTGTGGATATGTGTGTTAGTGTGGCTATGTGTGTTAGTGTGGATAAGTGTGTTAGTGTGGATATGTGTGTTAGTTTGGATATGTGTGTTAGTGTGGATATGTGTGTTAGTGTGGATATATGTGTGTTAGTGTGGATATGTGTGTTAGTGTGGGTATGTGTGTTAGTGTGGGTATGTGTGTTAGTGGGGATATGTGTGTTAGTGTGGATATGTGTGTTAGTGTGGATATATGTGTGTTAGTGTGGATATATGTGTGTTAGTGTGGATATGTGTGTTAGTGTGGATATGTGTGTTAGTGTGGGTATGTGTGTTAGTGTGGATATGTGTGTTAGTGTGGATATTTGTGTTAGTGTGGATATTTGTGTGTTAGTGTGGATATGTGTGTTAGTGTGGCTATGTGTGTTAGTGTGGATATATGTGTGTTAGTGTGGATATGTGTGTTAGTGTGGATATGTGTGTTAGTGTGGGTATGTGTGTTAGTGTGGGTATGTGTGTTAGTGTGGATATGTGTGTTAGTGTGGATATTTGTGTGTTAGTGTGGGATATGTGTGTTAGTGTGGGTATGTGTGTTAGTGTGGATATGTGTGTTAGTGTAGATATGTGTGTTAGTGTGGATATATGTGTGTTAGTGTGGGTATGTGTGTTAGTGTGGGTATGTGTGTTAGTGTGGATATATGTGTGTTAGTGTGGATATGTGTGTTAGTGTGGATATATGTGTGTTAGTGTAGATATGTGTGTTAGTGTGGGATATATGTGTGTTAGTGTGGGTATGTGTGTTAGTGTGGGTATGTGTGTTAGTGTGGATATATGTGTGTTAGTGTGGATATGTGTGTTAGTGTGGATATGTGTGTGTTAGTGTGGATATGTGTGTTAGTGTGGATATATGTGTGTTAGTGTGGATATATGTGTGTTAGTGTGGATATGTGTGTTAGTGTGGATATGTGTGTTGGTGTGGGTATGTGTGTTAGTGTGGATATGTGTGTTAGTGTGGATATTTGTGTTAGTGTGGATATTTGTGTGTTAGTGTGGATATGTGTGTTAGTGTGGCTATGTGTGTTAGTGTGGATATATGTGTGTTAGTGTGGATATGTGTGTTAGTGTGGATATGTGTGTTAGTGTGGGTATGTGTGTTAGTGTGGGTATGTGTGTTAGTGTGGATATGTGTGTTAGTGTGGATATTTGTGTGTTAGTGTGGGATATGTGTGTTAGTGTGGGTATGTGTGTTAGTGTGGATATGTGTGTTAGTGTAGATATGTGTGTTAGTGTGGATATATGTGTGTTAGTGTGGGTATGTGTGTTAGTGTGGGTATGTGTGTTAGTGTGGATATATGTGTGTTAGTGTGGATATGTGTGTTAGTGTGGATATGTGTGTGTTAGTGTGGATATGTGTGTTAGTGTGGATATATGTGTGTTAGTGTGGATATGTGTGTTAGTGTGGATATGTGTGTTAGTGTGGGTATGTGTGTTAGTGTGGATATGTGTGTTAGTGTGGATATTTGTGTTAGTGTGGATATATGTGTGTTAGTGTGGATATGTGTGTTAGTGTGGCTATGTGTGTTAGTGTGGATATGTGTGTTAGTGTGGATATGTGTGTTAGTGTGGGTATGTGTGTTAGTGTGGGTATGTGTGTTAGTGTGGATATGTGTGTTAGTGTGGATATTTGTGTTAGTGTGGATATATGTGTGTTAGTGTGGATATGTGTGTTAGTGTGGATATGTGTGTTAGTCTGGATATATGTGTTAGTGTGGATATGTGTGTTAGTGTGGATATGTGTGTTAGTGTGGATATATGTGTTAGTGTGGGTATGTGTGTTAGTCTGGATATATGTGTGTTAGTGTGGATATGTGTGTTAGTGTGGATATGTGTGTTAGTGTGGATATGTGTGTTAGTCTGGATATATGTGTGTTAGTGTGGATATGTGTGTTAGTGTGGATATTTGTGTTAGTGTGGATATTTGTGTGTTAGTGTGGATATGTGTGTTAGTGTGGATATGTGTGTTAGTGTGGGTATGTGTGTTAGTGTGGGTATGTGTGTTAGTGTGGATATGTGTGTTAGTGTGGATATGTGTGTTAGTGTGGATATGTGTGTTAGTGTGGGTATGTGAGTTAGTGTGGGTATGTGTGTTAGTGTGGGTATATGTGTGTTAGTGTGGATATGTGTGTTAGTGTGGATATGTGTGTTAGTGTGGATATGTGTGTTAGTGTGGATATATGTGTTAGTGTGGGTATGTGTGTTAGTGTGGATATGTGTGTTAGTGTGGATATGTGTGTTAGTGTGGATATATGTGTGTTAGTGTGGATATGTGTGTTAGTGTGGATATGTGTGTTAGTGTGGGTATGTGTGTTAGTGTGGGTATGTGTGTTAGTGTGGATATGTGTGTTAGTGTGGATATGTGTGTTAGTGTGGGTATGTGTGTTAGTGTGGGTATGTGTGTTAGTGTGGATATGTGTGTTAGTGTGGATATGTGTGTTAGTGTGGGCATGTGTGTTAGTGTGGATATGTGTGTTAGTGTGGATATGTGTGTTAGTGTGGGTATGTGTGTTAGTGTGGGTATGTGTGTTAGTGTGGATATGTGTGTTAGTGTTGATATATGTGTGTTAGTGTGGATATATGTGTGCTAGTGTGGATATGTGTGTTAGTGTGGATATGTGTGTGTTAGTGTGGATATGTGTGTTAGTGTGGATATGTGTGTTAGTGTGGATATATGTGTGTTAGTGTGGATATATGTGTGTTAGTGTGGATATGTGTGTTAGTGGGTATGTGTGTTAGTGTGGGTATGTGTGTTAGTGTGGATATGTGTGTTAGTGTTGATATATGTGTGTTAGTGTGGATATATGTGTGTTAGTGTGGATATGTGTGTTAGTGTGGATATGTGTGTGTTAGTGTGGATATGTGTGTTAGTGTGGATATGTGTGTTAGTGTGGATATGTGTGTTAGTGTGGATATATGTGTGTTAGTGTGGATATATGTGTGTTAGTGTGGATATATGTGTTAGTGTGGATATATGTGTGTTAGTGTGGATATGTGTGTGTTAGTGTGGATATATGTGTGTTAGTGTGGATATGTGTGTTAGTGTGGATATGTGTGTTAGTGTGGGTATGTGTGTTAGTGTGGATATATGTGTGTTAGTGTGGATATGTGTGTTAGTGTGGATATGTGTGTTAGTGTGGATATGTGTGTTAGTGTGGCTATGTGTGTTAGTGTGGATATATGTGTGTTAGTGTGGATATGTGTGTTAGTGTGGGTATGTGTGTTAGTGTGGATATATGTGTTAGTGTGGATATATGTGTGTTAGTGTGGATATGTGTGTTAGTGTGGCTATGTGTGTTAGTGTGGGTATGTGTGTTAGTGTGGGTATGTGTGTTAGTGTGGGTATGTGTGTTAGTGTGGATATGTGTGTTAGTGTGGATATGTGTGTTAGTGTGGATATGTGTGTTAGTGTGGGTGTGTGTTAGTGTGGATATATGTGTGTTAGTGTGGATATGTGTGTTAGTGTGGATATGTGTGTGTTAGTGTGGGTATGTGTGTTAGTGTGGATATGTGTGTTAGTGTGGATATGTGTGTGTTAGTGTGGGTATGTGTGTTAGTGTGGGTATGTGTGTTAGTGTGGATATGTGTGTTAGTGTGGGTATGTGTGTGTTAGTGTGGGTATGTGTGTGTTAGTGTGGGTATGTGTGTTAGTGTGGATATATGTGTGTTAGTGTGGATATGTGTGTTAGTGTGGGTATGTGTGTTAGTGTGGATATATGTGTGTTAGTGTGGATATGTGTGTTAGTGTGAATATGTGTGTTAGTGTGGATATGTGTGTTAGTGTGGATATGTGTGTTAGTGTGGCTATGTGTGTTAGTGTGGATATATGTGTGTTAGTGTGGATATGTGTGTTAGTGTGGGTATGTGTGTTAGTGTGAATATCTGTGTTAGTGTGGACATGTGTGTTAGTGTGGATATGTGTGTTAGTGTGGATATGTGTGTTAGTGTGGATATGTGTGTTAGTGTGGGTATGTGTGTGTTAGTGTTGATATATGTGTGTATTAGTGTGGGTATGTGTGTGTTAGTGTGGGTATGTGTGTTAGTGTGGATATGTTTGTTAGTGTGGGTATGTGTGTGTTAGTGTGGATATATGTGTGTGTTAGTGTGGGTATGTGTGTTAGTGTGGGTATGTGTGTTAGTGTGGATATATGTGTGTGTTAGTGTGGGTATGTGTGTTAGTGTGGATATGTGTGTTAGTGTGGATATGTGTGTTAGTGTGGATATGTGTGTGTTAGTGTGGATATGTGTGTGTTAGTGTGGATATGTGTGTGTTAGTGTGGATATGTGTCTTAGTGTGGATAGGTGTGTTAGTGTGGATATGTGTGTTAGTGTGGATATGTGCGTTAGTGTGGGTATGTGTGTGTTAGTGTGGATATGTGTGTTAGTGTGGATATGTGTCTTAGTGTGGATATGTGTGTTAGTGTGGGTATGTGTCTTAGTGTGGATATGTGTGTTAATGTGGATATGTGTGTGTTAGTGTGGTAGTGTGTATGTGTGTTAGTGTGGTATGTGTGTTAGTGTTCGTGTGTGTGTTAGTGTGGGTATGTGTGTTAGTGTGGGTATGTGTGTTAGTGTGGGTATGTGTGTTAGTGTGGGTATGTGTGTTAGTGTGGGTATGTGTGTTAGTGTGGGTATGTGTGTTAGTGTGGGTATGTGTGTTAGTGTGGGTATGTGTGTTAGTGTGGATGTGTGTTAGTGTGGATGTGTGTTAGTGTGGGTATGTGTGTTAGTGTGGGTATGTGTGTGTTAGTGTGGGTATGTGTGTTAGTGTGGGTATGTGTGTTAGTGTGGGTATGTGTGTGTTAGTGTGGGTATGTGTGTTAGTGTGGGTATGTGTGTTAGTGTGGATATGTGTGTGTTAGTGTGGGTATGTGTGTTAGTTTGGATATGTGTGTTAGTGTGGGTATGTGTGTTAGTTTGGTTATGTGTGTTAGTGTGGATATGTGTGTGTTAGTGTGGGTATGTGTGTTAGTGTGGGTATGTGTGTGTTAGTGTGGATATGTGTGTTAGTGTGGGTGTGTGTGTTAGTGTGGGTATGTGTGTTAGTGTGGATATCGTGTGTGTAGTGTG
>JAJHIY020000590.1:0-30000 GCA_022114975.2 Lampris megalopsis
CACGACACGACGATGTTGATGCATATCATATTATAGGTCATTCACATCACGATAACGATACATATCATGATATAGGTCACTCATATCACAATGTGTCTGTGAAAGTTCGCATTCATCCAGGTCATAGTTATCCAAAGGAATTGAATCAAGTGCAACTGGACTTGGTTATATATCGGTTAAGACGTTTCGCCTCTCATCCAAGAGGCTTCCTCAGTTCGTGCCTTTCTGACTAGACCGTATTAGCTTGGTCTAGTCAGAAAGGCACGAACTGAGGAAGCCTCTTGGATGAGAGGCGAAACGTCTTCACGGATATATAACCAAGTCCAGTTGCACTTGAGTCAATTCCTTTGGATACATATCACAATAATGATACATATCATGATACAGGTCATTCATATCACGATAACGACACATATCGCGATATAGCACATTTTCTGTAAATTCAATGAATAAATAGTTTATATAAAATGACCACATGGAAAGGCCTATTGCTTATTACATTTTGAATTATATCCTCAACAAATAAAAGGTACTTATTCATATTTGATAATTTTTCTCCTTTTATTTAGAACCTTTGCACAAATTCTCAATAAGCATGTAACAAAATATAAAATGTTAATGTATAAAATATAAAAAGGTAAATAGAAAACGACAGTTGTTATCTCCTTCAATCTTTGCGATTCTTTGACATGTGTTGTGCAACGTCTGTGTCCTGGGGTTTGTTCTGAGCACTCGACTGCTTTTGTGGCTCTCATCTGTAGACTCTCCCCGTACTGTCTTGACACTATTCTTGCGTAGGTGGTAAAAGAGGCTAGTGGTGTTTGAGTCTGTTGTGGGGCATATTTTGCAAAGTACAGTTTTCTGGTCCGTATCAGACTTTTTGTACCCAATCCATGTCCGCACGATAGAAGTAGCCCCTCTTTTAGGTACAAGCTCCTTGTTTGGTCCTGGCTGGCTGGAATCCTTCTGTTCGGAATTACCCCGTTCTGCGTTATGTTCACTGTCCTCCGTGTTTGTTTGTGTTGCCTTCATGCACATTTCCTGCCTGCGTCCGTGCTGTGCAAAGAGCGGTAAGAGTCGTCCAAATGACGAAAAATATTGCTGTAAAAAGTGTGATTTGCGACACAACGAAATAAACGATAGACCTTAATATGAAACGATAGATGCTTTCTATCATCACATGATATATATGGTCATATCACACAGCCCTAAGGTGTACATGTGCCTTGTTCTAGAGGATGCTGCTTGTGTATGTGACTGTACATTAAACAAAGCTACAGTAAATGTATGGACCCTTATACCTGAAATCTGAGTAAGCCCAATGTACATATAACATATCTATAAAGAAACAGAAGTGTAATGTAATCGATGAAATGTAGTCTTAAAACACACCTGAGGCTAATTTGCATGTCAATTGGCCTTTCTTTTTAAATAATCTGTACGGGCTAGCATCACTATTCATTCAGACAGAATCAATATAGAGGTCCTCTCCTGTCTTGTTGAGACGTGTGTAGTTTATCGATTAACTCCTCATTAAGCTGCTGCCTGACTTGTCTTTGATAGGCTGTTCTTCTCTCCACTGCTGAATACAGCCTCTTGTGGTTTGAAATGGTCTGATCCTGATAAATACAT
This sequence comes from Lampris megalopsis, assembly GCA_022114975.2. Classification (NCBI taxonomy): domain Eukaryota; kingdom Metazoa; phylum Chordata; class Actinopteri; order Lampriformes; family Lampridae; genus Lampris; species Lampris megalopsis. The sequence continues at coordinate 1,633 of JAJHIY020000590.1, forward strand.
TCTAGTATACTTTTCCTTTATTATTAGTTGACCACATACCCATCAAAAGTGAGCATCAAATGGCCGGTGTGAATCCCTGTGTTACCTCCAGCTTGGTCAGGCATCCCTACAGACACAGTTGGCCGTGACTGGATACAACTGGGAAGCAAAAGGGTGGGTGGGGGGCGAGCATCAAATGACGAGGAGCAGGTTATCCTATTGGCCAATTTGTCCACATTTAACAACAGAGGTATTATCACCTAATTCCTCTCATACTTCTCGTTGTGGAATATGGAGTTCACAAGGTACGATATGAGATAGAGATGTGAGATCATTTATGCTGGCAAGAGCGATGGATTCTGAACTCCCTACACACCTCCAAACACAAATCCAAAGTTTACCGTAACACTAACAGGTAGTGCTAATTAGCTCCTACAAAAGCAGAGACCTCAAAGGCAAATCTGGAGCACTCCCCTACTCACCATAAAAGCTTTTCTAGCAACACATGGCGGACAGCGTACACACACTTACTATGGCTGTCTGGATAAAAAAACAACAACAAAAAGTCGAACCAAATACGTTCCAGCTCTCGGGAAATGCTTTCAGAGACGAATTTCAAAAGACAAAGCAACCTGTGCTGTGGCGTCACATAGCGTTGGCTTGGGACAGCATGAAAACACAAGCTAGCTAACAAGCTAGCTAACAAGCCTCATTTTACCAGCACTGCTCTCACCACTGCTCTGCACCACTTCTGCTTAAATCCTGCAGACAAGGCCACATAAAATCCATAGCAAAGAAGGTTCCATGGTCAGGAAAGACGTGAAAAGACTTGTTAGACCAGTTTCTTTGCTGTCTCTGAGACGACTGTCGAGTTATGATTCACAATCGATCAGTGTATTCAAAGTGAAAATGCAGTAAAACAGAGAGGTACACATCTATTGATCTGAGAACCACAGGTAGAAAAGAACAACACTCATATACCTCCGCTTCTTCTTCTAGTAATAGTGGTAGTATGTGGTAGTAGTAGTTGTTATTGGATTTGTGGTACTAGCAGTTGTAGTGTTGGTAGTCATAGTAGTATTATAGATTGTAGTAGTAAGAGTAGTGTAGTAGTAGCAGGAGAAGTAGAAATAGGAGCCATAGCAGTAGTTGGAGTAGTTTTATAAGATGTAGCAGTGGTAGTGGAAGCTATAGTAGTTTTACTAGTATTCATAGAGCTGGAGGTGGCAGAGATGAAGATGATAAGATTTTCATTGGGAGTGATGAAGGAGGACAGGATTAGGAACGAGTATATTAGAGGGACAGCTCAGGTTGGACGGTTTGGAGACAAAGCAAGAGAGGCAAAATAGAGATGGTTTTGAGAGAGACATGTGTGGAGGAGAGATGCTGGGTATATTGGGAGAAGGATGCTGAATATGGAGCTGCCAGGGAAGAGGAGAAGAGGAAGGCCAAAGAGGAGGTTTATGGAGGTGGTGAGGGAGGACATGCAGGTGGCTGGTGTGACAGAGGAAGACGCAGAAGACAGGAAGAGATGGAAACGGATGATCTGCTGTGGCGCCCCCTAAAGGGAGCAGCCGAAAGTAGTAGTAGTAGTAGCAGCAGCAGCAGCAGTAATAGTAGTAGTAGTAGTAGTAGTGTCTTGGTGCATGCTCAGTAATCCAGGTAAGAAAATCACAGAAGGTTGAATCAGTTCATCTGGACACAACGTTTATTGACAGATACGTTTCATCACTATGTGTGAGGTCACTATACGTGAGGTCACAATGCGTGTGTGTGTGTGTGTGTGTGTGTGTATGAGTGATGAAATGTATCTGTCAATAAACATGTCCAGATGAACTGATGAACATTTGTAATTTGTGATACTGGGCTGTACAAATAAAACTGACTTGACTTAACTAGTAGTACTAATAGTAGAGGTCATGGTGGTACTATTGGTGGAAGCAACAATCCTAATAGCATTAGTAGTAGACAAGATAGTATCATAAGTAGTAGTAGTAGCAGAAGTGGTATAGTAAATAGTTGTAGTAGCAGCAGTCAGTACTTTAAGTAGTAGTCAAAATATTCTCCATCCATCCATTATCCAGGCTGCTTATCCTGGTCTCAGGATGCTGGAGGCTATCCCTGCAGTCATTGGGTGGCAGGCAGGGAGACACCCTGGACAGGCCGCCAGGCCATCACAGAGCCCCCCCTACCCCCCCCCACACACACACACCTAGGGACAAGTTAGTACGGTGAGTCACCTGACCTACGTGTCTTTGGACTGTGGGAGGAAACCGGACCCCCGGAGGAAACCACACAGACACGGAGAGAACATGCAAACTCCACACAGAGGACGACCCCGAAGGTTGGACTACCCCGGGGCTCGAACCCAGGACCTTCTTTCTGTGAGGAGACCGCGCTAACCACTACACCACCGTGCCACCCCCAAAATAATATTACAAGTTGTAGAAATTTTATCATAAACAGTAGCGTAGCAATAGTACTGGCTGTGATAGAAGCAGCTATGGAGTATAGAAATAGCAGTATAAGAAGTAATAGTTGTAGCTGTACTTGTAGTACTAGTAGTAATGGTTGTAGAAGTAGTAGTAGTCGAAGTAGTATAAGCAGTAGAAGCACTTGTAGTAGTGCCAGCAGCAGTAATACTAGCAGCAGTGTACTAAGTCTTGTCACTTTAATCATACTTTATACACAGTGGCACATAGTTACACACCTGAGGTATTTGTCATTTTCTAGCTAACCACTAAGTACTGTGTAAGTACTGTGTAAGTACTGTGTAAGTACTGTGTAGACCTCCGCAACACAACACCTCCTCCCTGCAGCACAGCCCAGTGGCTCTGTGATGGATGCAGCGCCTTTTACTGAGCTGTATGAAGCCACTGACCTCACACTCAAGACCCCCAAACACCCCCTACCGTGAATACACACACACACACACACACACACACACACACACACACACACACACACACAAACACACACACACACACACACACACACACACGCACACACACACACACAACCAGAATAAAGCAATCCAGCTCAGTGGTGATGAATCAAACCCCGCTGAAATGCCCATTTTATTATGGGTGCTGTGCATGTACAAATACACACCTACACATGAATAAACAACCTACATACTCGCACACACAGTTGGCCACACACACACACATACACACACGTACACTTCGATACACAAACAAACACAGCTGCAGATTGGAGACAAGACAAATGAAGACTGCGTGTCGTCTACCAGGCGGTGCAGACAGACTCTTATGAAACATGCATGGCATGTATGCCCAGGCCACAAACTCACACACCGATATACACACCTACACACACACACACACACACACACACAGAAGTATAAACACACACAGTGCAGAAAACACCGATTCTTGCTTGCCTGGCATGCTCCATCATCTTTGACAGGCAATTATTTGATCACATTGTGAGTACACAAACACACACACACACACACACACACACACCAAAACCTATAAAGGCATGGCCTACACACAGGAAAGAAATGTATAATCACATCTATTGCGAGTCCATGCAAACACACACACACACACACACACAGACACACAGACACACACACACACGTTAATAATTCATGGGCCTGGTTAAGAGGAAAGCTTTCCCTGCTTATTAAATTATTGAGGAGCAACATGTACACACTCTCCACCTGACCTGGGGGACGGGGGCGGGGGCGAAGGAGACGAAAAGTATGCAAGGAGGAGCAGGAGAGAGAGCGAGCCGGAATTAACGTGTGCTGAGCGAGGGATGAAATGTGTCGGGGGGGGGGGCAAATGGATGCGAGTGAGTGAGGGAGGAGGATGACGAATGGGTGCTCAACGTGAGAGAGGAGCAGCTCGATATGAGGGAGAGAGGAGCAGCTCGGTATGAGGGGGAGAGGAGCAGCTCAATATGAGGGAGAGAGGAGCAGCTCGATATGAGGGAGAGAGGGGCAGCTCGATATGAGGGAGAGAGGAGCAGCTCGATATGAGGGAGAGAGGAGCAGCTCGGTATGAGGGAGAGAGGAGCAGCTCGATATGAGGGAGAGAGGAGCAGCTCGATATGAGGGAGAGAGGAGCAGCTCGGTATGAGGGAGAGAGGAGCAGCTCGATATGAGGGAGAGAGGAGCAGCTCGATATGAAGGAGAGAGCAGCAGCTCGATATGAGGGAGAGAGGAGCAGCTCGATATGAGGGAGAGAGGAGCAGCTCGATATGAGGGAGAGAGGAGCAGCTCGATATGAGGGAGAGAGGGGCAGCTCGATATGAGGGAGAGAGGAGCAGCTCGATATGAGGGAGAGAGGAGCAGCTCGATATGAGGGAGAGAGGAGCAGCTCGATATGAGGGAGAGAGGAGCAGCTCGATATGAGGGAGAGAGGAGCAGCTCGGTATGAGGGAGAGAGGAGCAGCTCGATATGAGGGAGAGAGGAGCAGCTCGATATGAAGGAGAGAGCAGCAGCTCGATATGAGGGAGAGAGGAGCAGCTTGATATGAGGGAGAGAGGAGCAGCTCGATATGAGGGCGAGAGGAGCAGCTCGATATGAAGGAGAGAGGAGCAGCTCGATATGAGGGAGAGAGGAGCAGCTCGATATGAGGGAGAGAGGAGCAGCTCGATATGAGGGCGAGAGCGGCAGCTCGATATGAGGGAGAGAGGAGCAGCTCGATATGAAGGAGAGAGGAGCAGCTCGATATGAAGGCGAGAGGGGCAGCTCGATATGAGGGAGAGAGGGGCAGCTCGATATGAGGGAGAGAGGAGCAGCTCGGTATGAGGGAGAGAGGAGAGGAGCAGCTCGATATGAAGGCGAGAGGGGCAGCTCGATATGAGGGAGAGAGGGGCAGCTCGATATGAGGGAGAGAGGAGCAGCTCGGTATGAGGGAGAGAGGGGCAGCTCGATATGAGGGAGAGAGGAGCAGCTCGATATGAGGGAGAGAGGAACAGCTCGATATGAGGGCGAGAGCGGCAGCTCGATATGAGGGAGAGAGGAGCAGCTCGATATGAGGGAGAGAGGAGCAGCTCGATATGAGGGAGAGAGGAGCAGCTCGATATGAGGGAGAGAGGAGCAGCTCGATATGAGGGAGAGAGGAGCAGCTCGATATGAGGGAGAGAGGAGCAGCTCGATATGAGGGAGAGAGGAGAGGAGCAGCTCGTTATGAGGGAGAGAGGAGCAGAACAGAATGAGACAATATCAGCCAGACCTAAATAAACCCAGAGAGGCTTTAAATTGAAACTGAAATGGGATGGAGAGAGAGAGAGAGAGAGAGAGAGAGAGAGAGAGAGAGAGGGGGGAGAGAGAGAGGGAGAGAGAGAGAGCAGTGCTGGATGGATGGATGGCTGAGCAGCAGGCTTTGTATTTCTGCTCTATACACCAACTGCCACTCAGCCGCCCGGCGCCTTTGTTGCCAGGGCTTTGGGTGGAGTCATAGCACACACAATATTCATTCCAGGTGCAATTACTGTCTGTAACGCCCCCCCCCCACACACACACACACCCTTACCCCTCCACAACTACACCCCCCCCACACACACACACCCTTACCCCTCCACAACTACACCCCCCACACACACACACACCCTTACCCCTCCAAAATTATACCCCCCACACACACACACACCCTTCCCCCTCCACAACTACACCCCCCCCCCCCACACACACACACCCTTACCCCTCCACAACTACATCTCCCACACACACACACACACACACACCCTTACCCCTCCACAACTACACCCCCCCACACACACACACCCTTACCTCTCCACAACTACACCCCCCACACACACACACCCTTACCCCTCCACAACTACATCTCCCACACACACACACACACACACACCCTTACCCCTCCACAACTACACCCCCCACACACACACACACCCTTACCTCTCCAAAATTATACCCCCCCCACACACACACACCCTTACCCCTCCACAACTACACCCCCCACACACACACACACCCTTACCCCTCCACAACTACATCTCCCACACACACACACACCCTTACCCCTCCACAACTACATCTCCCACACACACACACACCCTTACCCCTCCACAACTACACCCCCCACACACACACACACCCTTACCCCTCCAAAATTATACCCCCCACACACACACACACCCTTACCCCTCCACAACTACAACCCCCACACACACACACACCCTTACCCCTCCACAACTACATCTCCCACACACACACACACCCTTACCCCTCCACAACTACACCCCCCACACACGCACACAACCTTCCACAACCACACCCCCACACACACACCCTTACGCCTCCGAAACTACACCCCCCACACACACACACCCTTACCCCTCCACAACTACACCCCCCCACACACACCCTTACCCCTCCAAAACTACACCCCCACACCCTTACCCCTCCACAACTACATCTCCCACACAACCAACCTTCCACAACTACACCCCCACACACACCCTTACCCCTCCACAACTACACCCCCAACACACCCTTACCCTTCCCTTCCACAACTACACCCCCCACACACACCCTTCCACATCTACACCCTTACCCATCCACAACTACACCCCCACCCCCCCACACACACACTTACCCCTCCACAACTACACCCCCACACACACACCCTTACCCCTCCATAACTACACCCCCAACCCCCACACCCTACCCCTCCACAACTACATCCCCCACACCCACACCCCCTTAACCCTCCACAACTACACCCCCCACCCCCATCCCCTTACCCCTCCACAACTACACCCCCACTCCCCAACATGGCAGCCTGACAAGTTGCCTGTCTTTGGGGATGTAAAAGCAAACAAAACACACACACAAACACACACATACACACACACACACACATAAAACCGTTATTCCATATATTCCATATATATCCATCCATCCATTATCCAAGCCGCTTATCGGAATTCAGGGTGTCTCCCCATTTGCCACCCAATGACTGCTGGGATAGGTTCCAGCATCCCCGCAACCCCACGAATGATATATATTATTTATATTATATACTATTATTATTTATATTACTATACATATTATCATTTATATTTATTATATTAAATATTTTATTAATATTATTTCTATTTATTTATTATATAGATTTTATTAATATCATTCTTGTTTATATTATTTTTAATATTTATACTATTATTATATATATTTATTATTATTATTATTATTATTACTGGATAATGTTACTGCAGGTACCCCCACCCTTATAAACTATACAGTGACTGCTGTATTGTTACCAGTAACATTATCCACCTGCAGTCACTGTATTGTTTATAAGGGTGGGGACACCTGCAGTCACTGTATTGTTTATAAGGGTGGGGACACCTGTAGTCACTGTATTGTTTATAAGGGTGGGGTACCTGTAGTCACTGTATTGTTTATAAGGGTGAGGTACCTGTAGTCACTGTATTGTTTATAAGGGTGGGGTACCTGTAGTCACTGTATTGTTTATAAGGGTGGGGTACCTGTAGTCACTGTATTGTTTATAAGGGTGGGACACCTGTAGTCACTGTATTGTTTATAAGGGTGGGGACACCTGTAGTCACTGTATTGTTTATAAGGGTGGGGACACCTGCAGCCACTGTATTGTTTATAAGGGTGGGGGTACCTGTAGTCACTGTATTGTTTATAAGGGTGGGGACACCTGCAGTCACTGTATTGTTTATAAGGGTGGGGACACCTGCAGTCACTGTATTGTTTATAAGGGTGGGGACACCTGCAGTCACTGTATTGTTTATAAGGGTGGAGTACCTGTAGTCACTGTATTGTTTATAAGGGTGGGACACCTGTAGTCACTGTATTGTTTATAAGGGTGGGACACCTGCAGTCACTGTAGTGTTTATAAGGGTGGGACACCTGTAGTCACTGTATTGTTTATAAGGGTGGGACACCTGTAGTCACTGTATTGTTTATAAGGGTGGAGTACCTGTAGTCACTGTATTGTTTATAAGGGTGGGACACCTGTAGTCACTGTATTGTTTATAAGGGTGGGAACACCTGCAGTCACTGTATAGTTTATAAGGGTGGGACACCTGTAGTCCCTGTATTGTTTATAAGGGTGGGGACACCTGTAGTCACTGTATTGTTTATAAGGGTGGGACACCTGCAGCCACTGTATTGTTTATAAGGGTGGGACACCTGTAGTCCCTGTATTGTTTATAAGGGTGGGGACACCTGTAGTCACTGTATTGTTTATAAGGGTGGGACACCTGTAGTCACTGTATTGTTTATAAGGGTGGGACACCTGCAGCCACTGTATTGTTTATAAGGGTGGGACACCTGTAGTCACTGTATTGTTTATAAGGGTGGAGTACCTGTAGTCACTGTATTGTTTATAAGGGTGGAGTACCTGTAGTCACTGTATTGTTTATAAGGGTGGAGTACCTGTAGTCCCTGTATTGTTTATAAGGGTGGGGACACCTGTAGTCCCTGTATTGTTTATAAGGGTGGGACACCTGTAGTCACTGTATTGTTTATAAGGGTGGGACACCTGTAGTCACTGTATTGTTTATAAGGGTGGGACACCTGTAGTCCCTGTATTGTTTATAAGGGTGGGGGTACCTGCAGCCACTGTATTGTTTATAAGGGTGGGACACCTGTAGTCACTGTATTGTTTATAAGGGTGGGACACCTGTAGTCACTGTATTGTTTATAAGGGTGGGACACCTGTAGTCCCTGTATTGTTTATAAGGGTGGGACACCTGTAGTCACTGTATTGTTTATAAGGGTGGGACACCTGTAGTCCCTGTATTGTTTATAAGGGTGGGACACCTGCAGCCACTGTATTGTTTATAAGGGTGGGACACCTGCAGCCACTGTATTGTTTATAAGGGTGGGACACCTGTAGTCACTGTATTGTTTATAAGGGTGGGACACCTGCAGTCACTGTATTGTTTATAAGGGTGGGGTACCTGCAGTCACTGTATTGTTTATAAGGGTGGGACACCTGCAGTCACTGTATTGTTTATAAGGGTGGGGTACCTGCAGCCACTGTATTGTTTATAAGGGTGGGGACACCTGTAGTCACTGTATTGTTTATAAGGGTGGGGACACCTGCAGTCACTGTATTGTTTATAAGGGTGGGGTACCTGCAGTCACTGTATTGTTTATAAGGGTGGGACACCTGTAGTCACTGTATTGTTTATAAGGGTGGGGACACCTGCAGCCCCTGTATTGTTTATAAGGGTGGGGTACCTGCAGTCAGGTGAGACTGAAGAGGTCACTGATGAAACGTTTCTCTCAATAAAGGTTGTGTCCAGATGAGCTGATTCAGCTTCCTGTGTCATGGATGTGAAGCACAGCTTCTGCTGGAATGTTTTGTAAACAGAACAAGAAGGGACGACTGTGTTAGGTTTGTAATTAGGTCTAGTAGTGACTGAATGTTTTTACTGAGTACCTAACGCTGCATATTATTTACGTCATATGCAGGCTGGACGCTTGTCACTGACATTATAAAACAGATGCTTCTGCAGCGGTTCAGCAGAGCTAAAGTTAGCTCATCTGAATCACGTTTTAAGCTAACCGACAACCAAGGGAAGCAAACTGGCACCCCAGGAACGCTTCAAAACTCTCATCTTAACCCTTTATCTAAAAACGGATTTGATGCTGTTTCTGTGAAATCCTACCATGAATGAAACCACATGGACAATACCGAGTGACAGAATACGAGGGAGAGACAGAGAGAATAGTGGTGGGCTGGGTGGCAGAAAAATGGAGATACACTATCTGTCTCTTGCTACAACAGCAGCCATTTTTAGATGCACTCACAAACACTTTCATGGGAGTCACAACAGCCCCGCCTCCAAATCCACACGGACGGGGCAGTGAAACATGAGACTAAATGCCAGTTTGTGAATGAGTGTGTTAGAAACCAGGTCCACGAGGTGCTTCACAACTATAAAGGTCAAATAAACCACCAGCTAGCAGGTCCTCACACAAGCGGTGGCTTCCACACTGCCCTGGAAACAAGCGGAATAAAAAACAGAGGCACATGTGGGCACACAAGGAGAGAGGGAACCAGCTAAAGAAGGAGCGGAGCGGTGTGAAAGGCAGCAGGGTTGGTACACTGGACCAGAGAGGGAGAGAGAGAGAGAGAGACAGAGGTGCACTTCCTCCTTAAATGTGACACATGTGAAAAACAGCGCCGGGCTTTTGTCCAGGAGCTGGAACATGTGACTCCAGAGTAGCAGGACATGGAGGACGCAGGTAAGCTGCGGGGGGTCCTGGGAGGGGGCAGCAGCGAGCATTGCAGCAAGATTTATATTTTCCTGCCACCACCTGAGAGACAGTGGGGGACGGCACCTGTTGCTCCTGTTGTTGTTTAATATCATAATCATTGTTGTTGTTGCTGTTATTATTATAATCATTGTTGTGTTGTGTTGTTGTTGTTTTACATGCTTTGGCAATATGTACACAAACGTATGTCATGCCAATAAAGCACATATTGAACTGAATTGAATTGCATTGAATTGAGAGAGAGAGACGGAGACAGCGAGTGAGTGAGCGAGTGCTGTAGACAGCGAGTGAGAGAGAGAGATGGAGAGAGAGAGAGAGAGAGAGAGAGAGAGAGAGACGGAGGGAGGGAGAGAGAGAGAGAGAGACGGAGGGAGGGAGAGAGAGAGAGACGGAGGGAGAGAGAGAGAGAGAGAGGGAGGGAGGGAGAGAGAGACTAGGGAGAGAGAGAGAGAGAGACGGAGGGAGGGAGAGAGAGAGAGACGGGGGGAGGGAGGGAGAGACTAGGGAGAGAGAGAGAGAGAGACGGAGGGAGGGAGAGAGAGAGAGACTAGGGAGAGAGAGAGAGAGAGACGGAGGGAGGGAGGGAGAAACCTATTTTTTTTCTATTAGTGTATGTCAGCACCGCAATGAACAGCCACACCACCACAATTATAGTACAGCACCTATGAAGGCTGTGCCCTCCACACCAGCTAGATACCACACACACACACACACACACACACACACACACACACTTGTGCTAACAGACAAACACACACACTTCCTCACAAAGAGAGAAACACACAACAAATTAAAAAATTCATATGCTTCCACAGCCAAGCCAAAACCAATTTTCCCAAGTTCTCTTACACGTTGTTTATTACCCATAATTACCCACACCCCCTCTGCATAATTACCCACACCCCCTCTGCATAATTACCCACACCCCCTCTGCAGACCCACATCTCTCCAGGACAGCCCGGAACCAGGCAGCTCTCATAACTTAGTATGAAGTACATCGACATGAAAGGTCCGTCATTCAATTCTGCACATCCCCTCCCTGCACAAGCATTCACACAGTGTCATGCTGTGATGCAGCGCACAACAACATGACACTATGCTGCACAAAGTACACACAACCAGGATCTGTAACCCACACACAATTCACACACAACCAGGATGTGTAACCCACACACACCACACACACAACCAGGATCTGTAACCCACACACTACACACACAACCAGGATCTGTAACCCACACACTACACACACAACCAGGATCTGTAACCCACACACTACACACACAACCAGGATCTGTAACCCACACACTACACACACAACCAGGATCTGTAACCCACGCACAATTCACACACAACCAGGAACTGTAACCCACACACAATTCACACACAACCAGGATCTGTAACCCACACACACTACACACACAACCAGGATCTGTAACCCACACACTACACACACAACCAGGATCTGTAACCCACACACACTACACACACAACCTGGATCTGTAACCCACACACTACACACACAACCAGGATCTGTAACCCACACACAATTCACACACAACCTGGATCTGTAACCCAAACACTACACACACAACCAGGATCTGTAACCCACACACCAGACACACAACCAGGATCTGTAACCCACACACTACACACACAACCAGGATCTGTAACCCACACACACTACACACACAACCAGGATCTGTAACCCACACACACTACACACACAACCAGGATCTGTAACCCACACACTACACACACAACCAGGATCTGTAACCCACACACACTACACACACAACCAGGATCTGTAACCCACACACAATTCACACACTACCAGGATCTGTAACCCACACACTTCACACAAACAAATGTGAAATGTGTGAGGGAGCATTATTTGAATACTAGTTTTGGTTTAATATTACACTTTACATCCCCCCCCTTTGTTTCTCCCCAGTGGTACTTGGCTAATTACCCCGCTCTTCCGAGCCGTCCCGGTCGCTGCTCCACCCCCTCTGCTGATCCGGGGAGGGCTGCAGACTACCACACGTCTCCTCCCATACATGTGGAGTCACCAGCCGCTTCTTTTCACCTGACAGTGTGGAGTTTCACCAGGGGGACGTAGTGTGTGGGAGGATCACGCTATTCCCCCCAGTTCCCCCTCCCCCCTGAACAGGCGCCCTGACCGACCAGAGGAGGCGCTAGTGTAGCAACCAGGACACATACCCACATCCGACGTCCCACCCACAGACACAGCCAATTGTGTCTGTAGGGATGCCTGACCAAGCCGGAGGGAATACGGGGATTCAAACCGGCGATGGCCGTGTTGGAAGGCAACAGAATAGACCGCTACGTTACCGGGACACCCCTTATTACACTTGATGTTACCAAACAGTTCAAAGTGATGAACCTCAGTTGGAATCTTAAACACGGTCTCTTTGTATATGTAAACCTACATAGCCACCATCCATCCATTATCCAAGCCGCTTATCCCAGTTGGGGTCGCAGGATGCTGGAGTCTATCCCAGCAGTCACTGGGCACCAGGTGGGGAGACACCCTAGACAGGCTGCCAGTCCATCACAGGGCCCACACACACATTCAGTATAGCCGATCCACCTGACCTACATGTCTTTGGACTGTGGAGGAAACCGGAGCCTCCGGAGGAAACCCACACAGACACGGGGAGAACATACAAACTCCACACAGACGATGACCCGGGACGACCCCCAAGGTTGGACTACCCCGGGGCTCGAACCCAGGACCTTCTTGCTGTGAGGCAACCCCGCTAACCACTGTGCCACCCAATATATATATATATATATGGTTTTGTTTGATTTCATAAAGGGGGCTAATAATTTTGACCTTAACTGTATATGGTGCATCACTGTTAGCATCCACAGTTAGCAAAACAATGTTGACATGGTCTCAATACTGACACATCGTATTTCCATGTATGTACAATGTCTACTACTGTCTTCTGGAGACGTTCTCCATCATTTCCCTCTTTTCCAGAGCCAAACATTACATTCTGAAGCAGGCTGACTCCATACAACACATTTACAGAGAGACCACCGTGGAAAAAAGAAAAATATAATACCCACAATCCCCTGCTAGGTCCTACATAGACCATAATTACAGGGTGGCCACTCTTGTCGCCAAAAGCCCCATTATGTGCAATTCCCCCGGGGTGGATTTCAAAACATTTGGGATAGACATGAAAGCCCCCGTAGACTCTAATCCTATGGTTTTTTAGCATCGACCACAGGAAGTTGGGAGATGTGAATGTGCTGCGGACCACAGCGCGGCACTTCTGAACAGGACCAGAGACCGGCGCAGAGGGCCAGGCGGCACAAAACACCAATAATCTATCCAAAATCTAATTTTCCATCTGCGCCCCTCGGGCCAGGCATTTCTTTTGTGAATGACTTGTTTTGTGTGATGTGTAGTGTGTGTGTGTGTGTGTGTGTGACTATTACCTCTGTGTGCTTACGCTAATCATCTGTATTTCAAACCTCTATGTGTGGCTGCACTATGAATGTGTGTGTGTTTGTGTGTGTGTGTGTGTGTGTGTGTGTGTGTCCTTGTTGCCTGATTCATGCAGCTCTGCTGTCATGTGTCACTGCTAGTGTTGGGGAGAGGGAGTGAGAGCGAGTGAGAGGGAGAGAGTAAGAGAGTGAGAGAGGGAGAGAGTAAGAGAGTGAGAGAGGGAGAGGGAGAGGGAGAGGGAGAGAGAGTGGGGGGTGGGGGGTGGGGGGAGAAAGGCAGACAGAAACCTTACGTGTGAGGATTAACGTCATAGTCTCTGCAGAAGCGATTTCCATTTGGCTGAATGGCGAGGTTAATCGTATTACCTGGGAGAGCGGCAGGTAATAACACACCACAACACCGCCACGAAACAGGACAAGGAGAAACACAGGAGGGAAGGGCGAAGAGACCCAGAGAGGAACGAGACAGACAGACAGACAGACAGACAGACAAAATGAGAGAGACAGAGAGAATGAGAGAGAACAAGAACGAAACAGAATGAGAGAGAGAACAAGAGAGCAGAAGAGAGACAGAAAACAAGAGAACGAGAAAACGAGAGAGAATAAATGTTGTTGCTGCTGCCATGTTTGATGACAGTGTGTTCTTTTGTCTTGTACTTTGTTTCTTTGTTGTTGTGTGTTTGTTGTAGTGTGTTTGCTGTAGTGTTTGTTGTTGTGTGTTTGTTGTAGTGTTTGTTTTCAATGGCGTTTTCCAATTGATGTTTGGCTTTTCTTTTCTTTTCTTTTTTTCCATATTTGGACACTTGCTTTGGCACTATGTACACTGTTAAGTCATGCCAATAAAGCCATTTGAACTGAGCTGAGCTGAATAAGAAGGTGGGCAGGAGGCCCCTATATTACTGCCTTGGGAGGGACTGTAATGTTTAATGTGGATGAACAAGCAGAGAATGTTCTGGACAGGGAGCCTTGGGCGCTGGCATCGACATGTACGACTTGCCACCAAGTCTGGCTGGCCGGCCGGTGGGGACACAGAGGGCCACACTGCATTACATTAGGAAAGACAGAAAAGTCTGGAGGATGGGAGGAGAGGGGGAGAGAGAGAGAGAGAGAGAGAGAGAGAGAGAGAGAGAGAGAGGAAAGCAAAAAGAGACGCGTCCAAAAATGCGTACAAACACACACACACATTAATACAGTACAATGTGCCCTCGCTCACCTCTGAGAGGATCACATGACTTGTATAATCTCCATTTCTGTAATTGATTTAATTGGTGGAGACACTGATGCGACTCTGACGTTACATTTGTACTTATTTTGAAGGAAAAATGTATCAATTAAACAATTTTCTACAAGCTGCATGTGGCTCAATTATCCAAAGTGATGAAATGAACATAGAAATGGAGAGAGGCAGACAGACAGAAACAGAGACAAAGACAAAGAGACGGCTGTCCAAACCTTACCAGAGATGAAGACAGCGTGTGGAGAGAGAGAGACAGGCAGAGAGCAAGAGAGACAGAAAAAAACAGACAGGGAGAGACAGAGAGACAGACAGAGAAACAGAGAGAAAGAAAGACAGAGAGAGAGAGAGCAAGAGAGACAGACAGAGAGACAGAGACAAAGACAAAGAGACAGCTCTCCAAACCTTAACAGAGATGAAGGCAGTGTGGAGAGGGAGACAGACAGACACAGAGACAGACAGACAGACATAGAGAGAAAGAGAGAGAAAGGGAGAGAGACAGAGAGAGAGACACACACAGACACACAGACAGGCAGACAGAGAGACAGAGAGAAAGACAGCAAAAGAGAGAGAGAGATAAACAGTCCAAAATAAAAACAGCATTTTTGCATGCTTCATTGATTTCAGAAAAGCTTTCGACTCTATCTGGCACCGAGGATTGTTTTATTAAGTTATTGAAAGTGGTGTAGGGGGTAAAACCTATGACATCATTAAATCAATGTACACAGAAAATAAGTGCGAAATAAAAATCGGTGATAAAAGAACAAATTTCCTCTCCCTAGAGCGTGGAGTGAGACAGGGATGCTGCTTGAGTCCAACTTTGTTCAACATTTACGTCAACGAATTGGCAAAAACTCTACACCAATCAGCAGCACCCGGCCTCACTCTACATGACTCAGAGATCAAATTCCTGCTCTATGTAGACGACCTGGTTCTGCTGTCTCCTACTGCACAGGGCTTACAGCAGAACCGGGACCTGCTGGAGCAGTACTGCCAGACCTGGGCCCTGACGGTAAACATGGAAAACACCAAAATCATGATTTTTCAAAAAAGATCCAGCTCTCAGAGAATGAAATATACATTCACAATCGGAGGAAACCACATTGAACATTCCCAGAACTATAATTATTTAGGGCTAAAAATCAGCAACACAGGAAATGTTAAGCTGGCAGTGAACGCACTGAAAGAAAAAGCACGCAGGGCTTTCTATGCCATAAAATGACACATGTTTGTAGACATTCCAACTAGAATCTGGCTGAAAATATTCCAATCAGTAATCGAACCAATTGCCCTCTATGGCAGTGAAGTGTGGGGTCCAATTACAAATCAAGAATTTAGCAACTGGGACAAACATCCAAGAGAGACCCTGCATGCGGAGTTCTGCAAGAACCTCTTACACGTCCAGAGGAGAACAACAAACAAAGCATGCAGGGCAGAATTAGGCCTATAGAGCTCCGGAGGTCACGTGACTAGTTTTGTTTACACAGCCATTTTGGCAGGAAGAAAAGCGTGTGCACTGAGCAAAAATGAATGGTGCCAGCTTCGATTTCAAGCCGTCAGAGTTCACTGCGCATTTTAATTCCAAAGACATTGAACGCTATATTGCGGAACTTGACAGATTAAACATTACTGACCCTTATAATGCCCCCGAGGAGCTTTTCACGAGTATTGAAACAGCCGGAATGGGCAACTTTCCAGACCTGCAGTATCCAGACATCTACAATTAGCTGATCAACTTTCCCTCGTCCTACTCTGGAGAGTCTTTGAAAGCCTACAAAAGCCTGGAGGGCTACAAATGGGACAAAATCTGAATTCGTGAAAAATATTCAGCTTTGGAGTCTACCCACTAAAATTGCTTTCTTGTCACTGGAAGGGTCACTTCATGTTAGTTAAAGTTAGCATAAGCAGTGGGTGGTGTAATGTAATCATGTCATAACTTGTAGCGTTAGCTAGTCTGTATCTTCCATTTACCAAGACTTAACTACATTATCACTGTGTGAATGAATTTCAAAAGGCACCACCTCATACATTAAATTATACCTTACGATAAACAGCTGTTACTGTAAAACGCTTTGTTCAGCAAAGCGTTTTAAATGGATGGGACGTAGCCGGTTACAGAGGGTTATCACTCTTTTTTCCTAAAACACAAATAAATAGAAAATATCCAGTCACGTTTTAGTGAGCAACAGGCTTAGTTCTTTTATCTTAGCCTTTGTTAGCCCCGCAAAATCCACGCCATAATGCACAGGTCGAACTTGCCTTTTAGTATAATAAAATTGTCAGAAACCGTAATAAAAGCCTGATAAATAAATAATACATTAACGTTAGGAAGTGTTGTATTCTGTAGCTGATATGAAGTGGTCACTAAACAAGCGGAATCCATTGCTTGTGGGGTCCCATCGCTCAGTTTTCTTCTGTTTGCTTCTAGCACGTTTTATGGCAGCAATCCGTTTATGTCGTCTTTCGGGATCTTTAGGAATCTGTTAAATGCTCTCCCTTTTACTTGTCCGCGATTGTTCTGGCATCCTGGTGCACAACAGCTATCCACCATATTCACTGTATAAATACAGCAGGTGAAGAGACTTACTGCTAGCTAGCAGGCCCGCTTTCCTGCCAAAATGGCGGTGTTTTGATTTCGACTATTGCATGATGTCAACTACTGGAGCTCTATATCCATGACTGATCAACATACAGAAAAGGGCAATCAAATTCTGGCAACATTTGAAAAACAATGAACCCCACTCATACCATTACAAAGCCTTGCAATACTAAGAGTTGACGAAAATCAGTCCCCTCACTCAACTGGTCCTGACGTTCAGTTCACTAACAAACACTAACATTTCACAACCTCAGGACCAGAACATCAGAATCCATTAATTCATAACGCAACAAAAACTAAATTATATTACTTATTGGGACACACAAACTACAAACCAACATAACATGCAACGCTATCTGGCCCTAAAAAGACAGTACACTGTAGCAGAATATCTGCACACAGTGACTGATACCAAACTGAAACCACCTTGATGAAGTACAGACTCAGTGAGCACGGCCTGGCCGTAGAAAAAAGGCCGACACAGAAAAACATGGCTGCCAGCAGAAGAGAGGTAGAGACAGAGCTGCACTTCATCATCACCTGTCCTAAGTATAACCACATTACAATCATTACTACCCAAACACTGAACACATCCACCCAAACTTCAGAAGCCTCCCTGACATCAACAAACTAGCCATCCTACTGGGAGAGGAAAAGACAAACTAGCCATCCTACTGGGAGAGGAGAAGACAATCTAGCCATCCTACTGGGAGAGGAGAAGACAAACTAGCCATCCTACTGGGAGAGGAGAAGACAAACTAGCCATCCTACTGGGAGAGGAGAAGACAAACTAGCCATCCTACTGGGAGAGGAGAAGACAATCTAGCCATCCTACTGGGAGAGAAGACAATCTAGCCATCCTACTGGGAGAGGAAAAGACAAACTAGCCATCCTACTGGGAGAGGAGAAGACAAACTAGCCATCCTACTGGGAGAGGAGAAGACAAACTAGCCATCCTACTGGGAGAGGAGAAGACAAACTAGCCATCCTACTGGGAGAGGAGAAGACATACTAGCCATCCTACTGGAGAGGAGAAGACAAACTAGCCATCCTACTGGGAGAGGAGAAGACAAACTAGCCATCCTACTGGGAGAGGAGAAGACAATCTAGCCATCCTACTGGGAGAGAAGACAATCTAGCCATCCTACTGGGAGAGGAGACAATCTAGCCATCCTACTGGGAGAGGAGAAGACAAACTAGCCATCCTACTGGGAGAGGAGAAGACAAACTAGCCATCCTACTGGGAGAGGAGAAGACAAACTAGCCATCCTACTGGGAGAGGAGAAGACAAACTAGCCATCCTACTGGGAGAGGAGAAGACATACTAGCCATCCTACTGGGAGAGGAGAAGACAAACTAACCATCCTACTGGGAGAGGAGAAGACAAACTAGCCATCCTACTGGAAGAGAAGACAAACTAACCATCCTACTGGGAGAGCAGAAGACAAACTAGCCATCCTACTGGGAGAGGAGAAGACAAACTAGCCATCCTACTGGGAGAGAAGAAGACAAACTAGTCATCTTACTGGGAGAGGAGAAGACAAACTAGCCATCCTACTGGGAGAGGAGAAGACAAACTAGCCATCCTACTGGAAGAGGAGAAGACAAACTATAACTATAACATACAGTTTATAACTTGTATGTTATAAACTGTAATGTACTGTTTTGTACCACCTTGTGCTTAGCCAATACTGTGTCACAGAATATGGTCATGCCAATAAAGCCCCGTTGAACTGAACTGAATTGAATTGACAGAGACAGAGAGAGAGAGACAGACAGACAGACAAACAGAAAGAGAGCAAGACAGACAGACAGACAGACAGACAGACAGAGCAACACATTACAGAACCAGGAAGACAGAGAGAGGGAGCGATCGAGCAAGCAAGCAAGAGGGGGAGAGAGAGGGAGAGACAGAGAGAGAGAATGTCAGGAAGAGAGATGGGCACTGACAGAAACACATACAGATGCAAACGAAAGCCCGACAGAGACGGCCGAAGAGCAAAGTCCGGGGAAGGCAGACACTGAAAGAAATAACACAGCACTGGAGCGAGACCAATTCTGTTTCCTCAAGTGCTTCACCCCCCCCCCCAATCTGTTCTTTAAACACCTACTGACAAGGAGGGGCATGTGATACTGGCATTCGGGGAGCACGGGTGTGATTAGCACATGGAGCCGCTGAGACAACATCATGGAGCCTGATCTGCATGAAGAGGTGCTATGGGGACACTGTGAAGGGCCCCGGCTCCCCGCTTCAATTACCTGCACTGTCACTGCCTGCAGAGCAGTCAGCCGGGACAAATAACATTATCTACTCCAGAGGAAAATCATTCCACACCACTTCTTTGTGTCAGTGCTATCTTTTATCACTTCAAAGTTGCTGGGTTTGTTTTAATTATCAGAAAGCAGTTAAAGCACAGAGGCATGGCGAGGTGGGGGGGGGGGGACGGACAAAAACAAGGACACAATCACAGATAAGTAGCACAACTGTTGTGTGACTTTCCTGTGAATGATACGGGATCACTGGGAGATTCAGCATCATCTGGCGGTCACAATGGTTCATTTTCACACCGCAAATCCCAGCACTCCGTTCGGAACGAACCTGATCCCCAACACGTGGAGAACGTTCGCATCACCATTTTCCACAGTCGCAGATAATCCATATCAATAATTTAATTAAAGCTACTTAAATGTTGGATAATACTTAGCTTTATTTCTTAGCGCTTAGCGTTACTTCTTAACATTTTAGCTTCCAAATTCCATACCCAAGTCCCTTCTTCATGTCTTCTTTGTGTCCGAATCTGCACATTTCCTGTGTGAGCGCCATTCCATCTAGTATATCAAACCCACAAGCACCAGTGAAAAATAGCATATAGAGAAACAATTACCGAGTGTTAACACATTAAATGGTTGTTGCTACAAAATGCCAGCAGGAAAAGGTATTAAATATGTTTTTAATTTAAAAAATTTACAGACTACATATTTCAGTTTGTAATTCCAAGTAGAGCTTTTCCTGACAACGTATTTTCCACCGATGAGCCAAGCAACACAAGGTAAAACTAAGAGCCATGTGACGGTAGGGAAGCCAGAGAACGAGGGGGAAAGGCGGGGTAGTAGCTCAACTAAATGGAAAAAAACATATTAAAAAAGAAATAACGGGAGTTGTTGGTCCAAAAACTCTTATATACAAATAAGGAAGAAAGAAAAGAGGTAAATTCGGACAGATGGGGTTCATCAGCACGGCCGTTGCAAAGAAACTGCAAAAACCAAGGGATTCTTCACCTCCGATGACGTAATCTTACTTTTTCACCTCAATACAACACGTGTGTTAGTTTGACAGGTGTGTGTGTGTGTGTGTGCTTATGCTAATCATCATTGTGCTTATGCTAATCATATATTTCAAATGTGTGTGTGTGTGGTAGGATGTACTATCACTCACTATCACTCATAGCAGGTGAATCACTCTCTTTCTCGCGCTCTCTCTCGATTTCTCTCTCACGCTCCCTCCCTCTCTCGCGTTCTCTCTCCACCAAAAAGACAAAGACATGGACACACACACACACACACACACACACACACACACACACACACACACACACACACACACACACACACAGCAGTGTAATCAGCCGAGCTGATTGTCAGCCCTGACAGCGGTAATGAAGACCACTACGTGGGCCATGTGAGCGGCTGCAGACCGGCAGCGCGTCACTGTGAGCGGCTCAGCTCTTCACCTCGTGTCTCGTCACTGTGAGCGGCCTCAGCTCTTCACCTCGTGTCTCGTCACTGTGAGCGGCCTCAGCTCTTCACCTCGTGTCTCCGTCACTGTGAGCGGCCTCAGCTCTTTACCTCGTGTCTCCGTCACTGTGAGCGGCCTCAGCTCTTTACCTCGTGTCTCCGTCACTGTGAGCGGCCTCAGCTCTTCACCTCGTGTCTCGTCACTGTGAGCGGCCTCAGCTCTTCACCTCGTGTCTCGTCACTGTGAGCGGCCTCAGCTCTTCACCTCGTGTCTCCGTCACTGTGAGCGGCCTCAGCTCTTCACCTCGTGTCTCCGTCACTGTGAGCGGCCTCAGCTCTTTACCTCGTGTCTCCGTCACTGTGAGCGGCCTCAGCTCTTCACCTCGTGTCTCCGTCACTGTGAGCGGCCTCAGCTCTTCACCTCGTGTCTCCGTCACTGTGAGCGGCCTCAGCTCTTTACCTCGTGTCTCCGTCACTGTGAGCGGCCTCAGCTCTTCACCTCGTGTCTCCGTCACTGTGAGCGGCTCAGCTCTTCACCTCGTGTCTCCGTCACTGTGAGCGGCCTCAGCTCTTCACCTCGTGTCTCCGTCACTGTGAGCGGCCTCAGCTCTTTACCTCGTGTCTCCCTCACTGTGAGCGGCCTCAGCTCTTCACCTCGTGTCTCCCTCACTGTGAGCGGCCTCAGCTCTTTACCTCGTGTCTCCCTCACTGTGAGCGGCCTCAGCTCTTCACCTCGTGTCTCCCTCACTGTGAGCGGCCTCAGCTCTTCACCTCGTGTCTCGTCACTGTGAGCGGCCTCAGCTCTTTACCTCGTGTCTCCGTCACTGTGAGCGGCCTCAGCTCTTCACCTCGTGTCTCCGTCACTGTGAGCGGCTCAGCTCTTTACCTCGTGTCTCCCTCACTGTGAGCGGCCTCAGCTCTTCACCTCGTGTCTCGTCACTGTGAGCGGCTCAGCTCTTCACCTCGTGTCTCCGTCACTGTGAGCGGCCTCAGCTCTTCACCTCGTGTCTCCGTCACTGTGAGCGGCCTCAGCTCTTCACCTCGTGTCTCCGTCACTGTGAGCGGTTCAGCTCTTCACCTCGTGTCTCCGTCACTGTGAGCGGCTCAGCTCTTCACCTCGTGTCTCCGTCACTGTGAGCGGCCTCAGCTCTTCACCTCGTGTCTCCGTCACTGTGAGCGGCTCAGCTCTTCACCTCGTGTCTCCGTCACTGTGAGCGGCTCAGCTCTTCACCTCGTGTCTCGTCACTGTGAGCGGCTCAGTTCTTTACCTCGTGTCTCCATCACTGTGAGCGGCCTCAGCTCTTCACCTCGTGTCTCCATCACTGTGAGCGGCTCAGCTCTTTACCTCGTGTCTCCCTCACTGTGAGCGGCCTCAGCTCTTCACCTCGTGTCTCCGTCACTGTGAGCGGCTCAGCTCTTCACCTCATGTCTCGTCACTGTGAGTGGTTCAGCTCTTTACCTCGTGTCTTCGTCACTATGAGCAGCCTCAGCTCTTCACCTCGTGTCTCGTCACTGTGAGCGGCTCAGCTCTTCACCTCGTGTCTCCGTCACTGTGAGCGGCCTCAGCTCTTCACCTCGTGTCTCCGTCACTGTGAGCAGCTCAGCTCTTTACCTCGTGTCTCCCTCACTGTGAGCGGCCTCAGCTCTTCACCTCGTGTCTCCCTCACTGTGAGCGGCCTCAGCTGTTCACCTCGTGTCTCCGTCACTGTGAGCGGCCTCAGCTCTTCACCTCGTGTCTCCCTCACTGTGAGCGGCCTCAGCTCTTCACCTCATGTCTCCCTCACTGTGAGCGGCCTCAGCTCTTCACCTCGTGTCTCGTCACTGTGAGCGGCCTCAGCTCTTCACCTCGTGTCTCCGTCACTGTGAGCGGCTCAGCTCTTCACCTCGTGTCTCCGTCACTGTGAGCGGCTCAGCTCTTCACCTCGTGTCTCCGTCACTGTGAGCGGCCTCAGCTCTTCACCTCGTGTCTCGTCACTGTGAGCGGCCTCAGCTCTTCACCTTGTGCCTCCACGATGGCACGCCGCAGCACGCTTTATGCATGACTTGCTTATGTAATGGCTCATTTGGATAAACGGCAGATCTCCGAGTGTGTGTCAACACACGTTTAATTGAGCAACACTAAAACCCGCCCTTGGTTGTCCTGAGTCACAAGATGCCCCCAGACTCAGCAGCCTGGTGACAAGTTACAGAGGGAGAGTGGTCAGTAATAAATACCCTGTAATGGTATGCATCATGCTGGGAGATATGGAAAATATTATCACAATTTTCCCCCTTTTTCTCCCCAATTACACCTGGCCAATTACCCCACTCTTCCGAGCCGTCCCGGTCGCGGTTCCACCCCCTCTGCTGACCCGGAGAGGGCTGCAGTCTACCACGTGTCTTCTCTGATACATGTGGAGTCACCAGCCGCTTCTTTTCACCTGACAGGGAGGAGTTTCACTAGGGGGACGTAGTGTGTGGGAGGATCACGCTATTCCCCACACTTCCCCCTCCCCCCTGAACAGGCGCCCCAACTGAACAGAGGAGGTGCTCATGCAGCGACCAAGGGCCTCATGTACCAATCGTTACTATGGGCAAATTTGCTCTTACACACCCATGGGATTTTTCAGCCCTCAAGATTAAACAAACTTTCTGCAGCTCTACTGAAAGTAAACGCTCATCTGTCACACACTGACGGCCTCTCAAAAGCCCAGTCGATCAAAGCTAGAATGAAAAAAAGAAAGAAAAAAAAAAGACTTTGTTTAAATACATCAAAACGGAGCCGGTGATGGAGGTGACGGTGTCTTAACAGGGCGGTGTCAAGCTGCAATGACAGATTAGGCCTTTAGACAGGATAAAGAGCGTATGAATTAATAATGCAAGAGCGCCGAACCAGGGAACGACGGGAGACGGATTGGGTGTGGTCAGAGCAAAGACAGCATGGAGAGCTGGGGGGTGGGGGGTGGGTTGACAGTGAGTATACATATATGTATTTATATATGCAAAGAGATGCGAGATAAAGGGGGAACAGGTTTGAAAGGGTGGGGTGGAGGTGAGTCGTGGGTATAAAATATTCAAAATCTGCCCAAGTGATTGACGAGCACAAAGGAGTCACACTGTCCACATCTGCATTCCCCTTCGGCGCCCGAGGAGGCGAACGTGGGAGGAGATCGGGAGGGGGAGGAGCAGGAGGAGAGGGTAGGTAGGGGGCGGGGGTCAGCATCAGCAAACCCCCTCCAACAATCTGTTAAATCACTTGAGGATTTTAGCCACACTCCGCCGTCCACTTCAGGGAAGCTAATTCAGCTGGACGATTTTCTCCGACCAATCAGTAAATGTCAAGCTGCTGAACAATCAGAAGGGGTCAGCGGTTGCCATGGAAGCCGGAGCCTGCCTGCGGATAGAAAACGACGGCCCGTCTCCCAGCAATGGGAACTGTAAACCAGAGAGAACCAGATTCAATTAGGCTGCCAGAGAATGTGTGTTACCCCAGAGTCATTCATACATGTATGACGTGCTCAGGTCCAGCCACGCTGTTATTCATCCTCTCACCGGTGTTACTGGTCTCCGTACAGACCTGCTACCTGCACGCCCTCTAGTGGTCACATTGTCTTTTGGAAGGGACCGTTTCCTGACACCTGTTCCTCTCCCCAAAACGATATCCCAAGACAAAAAATAGTCGTCCTTCTTTCTGAGTATGCTGCTTTGTTCTTTTTGTATTTAATTTCCCTCCCCCCCTTTTTCTCCCCAATTGTACCCGTCCAGTTACTCCACTCTTCGGAGCCATCCCGGTCTCTGCTCCACCCCCTCTGCTGATCCGGGGAGGGCTGCAGACCACCACATGTCTCCTCCTATTCATGTGGAGTCACCAGCCGCTTCTTTTCACCTGACAGTGAGGAGTTTCACCAGGGGGGCGTAGCGCGTGGGAGGATCACGCTATTCCCCCCAGTTACCCCTCCCCCCAAACAGGCATCCATACCGACCAGAGGAGGCGCTAGTGCAGCAACAAGGACACATACCCACATCCGGCTTCCCACCCGCAGACACGGCCAATTGTGTCTGTAGGGACGCCTGACCAAGCCGGAGGTAACACGGGGATTTGAACCGGCGATCCCCGTGTTGGTAGGCAACGGAATAGACCACTAAGCCACCCGGGCGCCCCTTTTTGTATTGTCTTATGATCAAATTCCTTGTCCTTTATGTGCAGGAAGTCGAGTAATATAATTTATTACAGGTACGTCCCGTCTGGACGGGCAATGCCGGGGACTCTACTCTTCTACCCAAGTGACAAGTATAGCCGCCAATACTTCCAGTGTTTTCCATCAAACTCACAGGCGCTCGTATAAATTCATTCCTGTCTGGACAGACACCAAGGTCATTCTAGTCACATTTGTTTAAAGCAATGTTGTCCCTGACATGTTGACAGGTCAATTAATCGATGCAGTCTGTGCAGTTTTTCCACGTCAAATGTGGTGCAAACAGGTGCACAACCCTCATTCCCTCTCCCACATGGACGCCACACACTTTCCAACGGGCCGAAACCTCGCGCCAAAACGCCAAAACGCCAAGTGTTTTTCTTGTGTGGCGTCTTGTTTTGGCTCTGTCTGCATGACATCCACGTCGCTGTTAAGAGTCCGACTGACGTGCAAGCGACTTCTACATCCTGGCATGTTTGACCGTTTTACCCCCCCCCTTCTCCCCAATTGCATCCGGCCAATTTCCCCCTCCTCCGAGCAGTCCCGGTTTCTGCTCCACCCCCTCTGCTGATCCGGGGAGGGCTGCAGACTACCACGTCTCCTCTAGTGGGGCAGCTTAGCATAAAAATTGTGCATTTTGTGATAAAAGCGTCAAACTTGGTACATATGTAGCTTAATACATTTAGAAGAAATGTGGATATGGAGCCACTGAAAATTAACCCCGTAGTGGCCATGGCATGCATGGGCGTTATTGGATCGCTTTTAGCGGGGCTGTGGCCTCCCTACATTTCATATCAGCCATTACGACAAGACAGAGGAGAATGTTACCTTTCCAGAGATACCAATATTATGGTTCTGGTCCAAACAGAACCAGAGATATGCCATTTTACATATCGGATGGCACCAATGCATGTTGAAAAAACTAAGTTCCCAGTCCCTGTTCAGACATTATTCATCTATACACCATGTATAGACACTTACACCTAAACACTCCTCTATTCATCTATACACTCTGTGCAGACATCTATACCTAAACACTCCTCTATTCATTGATTTCACCGGCCAGCAAATCTGTGTGTGTGTGTGTGTATGTGTGTGAAACCAGGCACCTCTCATCACCTTGCTAATACCATCCCTACAGTGAAGCATGGTGGTGGCAGCATCATGCTGTGGGGATGTTCTACAGCAGCAGGAACTGGGAGACTAGTCAGGATCGAGGGAAAGATGAATGGAACAAAGTACAGAGAGATCCTTGATGAAAACCTGCTCCAGAGCGCTCAGGACCTCAGACTGGGGTGAAGGTTTACCTTTCAACACGACAACGACCCTAAGCACACAGCCAAGACAACGAAGGAGTGGCTTCGGGACAAGTCTGTGACTGTCCTTGAGTGGCCCAGCCAGAGCCCAGACTTGAACCCCATTGAACATCTCTGGAAAGACCTGAAAATAGCTGTGCAGCGACGCTCCCCATCTAACCTTACAGAGCTGGAGAGGATCTGCAGAGAAGAATGGGAGAAATACCCCAAATATAGGTGTGCCAAGCTTGTAGCTTCATACCCAAGAAGACTTGAGGCTGTAATCGCTGCCAAGGGTGCCTCAACCAAGTACTGAGTAAAGGGTGTGAATACTTATGTACATGCAATATTTCAGCTTTTTATTTTTAATAAATTTGCAAAGATTTCTACAAAACCTTTTTCACTTTGTCAATATGGGGTATTGTGTGTAGATTGATGAAAAAAAAAGGAATTTAATCCATTTTGGAATAAGGCTGTAACAAAACACAATGTGGGGAAAGTGAAGGGGTGTGAATACTTTCCGGATGCACTGTATGTACCAAGTTTGGTGCTTTCATCACAAAATGCACAATTCTTATGAATATTGGAGCTAAGCTGCCCCACTACTCCCATACATGTGGAGTCACCAGCCACTTCTTTTCACCTGACAGGGAAGAGTTTCACCAGGGGGACGTAGCGCATGGGAAGATCATGCTATTCCCCCCAGTTCCCCCTCCCCCCTGAAGAGACGCCCCAAACCACCAGAGGAGGCGCTAGTGCAACGACCAGGACACATACCCACATCCGGCTTCCCACCCGCAGACACGGCCAATTGTGTCTGTAGGGACACCCGACCAAGCCAGAGGTAACACGGGGATTCGAACTGGCGAGCCCCGTGGGTTTTACTCCTCTGACAGTAAATTTAAAAACCGTCGGGCTCAATGACTTTAACTACTAAGGACCCATGAAAACTCTGAATTACCCACATCCCCCTGCAAGACTAATCCCGTCTGAATGGGGCTTTATTTGGCAGACAACAAAGCCAGGTTCCCTCAGCTCTACGCTCCCTCACTGGATTTCCCTTCTTGTTTTCACGCCATGTTCAAGCCACTCAGCACACCTCCTGCCTCTCACTTACGACTTGGGAAGTTGCCATTTCTTGTTCTCGTTTCCATCTTCTTCGTTGTTTATCATGTGTTATAAAAGTCTGAGGGAACAGACACGATCCCCAATAAAGCTCCACTTGAGCAAAATATTCAACTCCAGCCAGCCATATTTACTGACAAAGTCATCTTAACGTGTTCATCCAGAGGACGCCGGCAGCGTGACAAACAGCCACACCGCCCTGACGCTTCATCTTCCCACTTCCCACCTTCAGTCAGAAATCGGGCAACTGCGACGGTCCTAAGCGCCTCAGCTTGTTCTTGATCTTGCCCCCAGTGTAACGCCATTGACAGCTCCAACCAAAACCCTCTAAGGTGTGAGCAAAACCAATTCACTGTTTCTGCAAGAATGTTGAATAAGGAGGAGGAGGAGGAGGAAGTGGAGGGAGGAAGGGAGTATTTAGAGGACGATCATCGAAAACAGCAGCCTTTTATTGCAATCCATCCCCCAGAGATGCTGGCGG
>JAJHIY020000590.1:35000-43492 GCA_022114975.2 Lampris megalopsis
CCACAACCGTCAACACGCTTTCAGAGGTTTTTGAGAGCTGTTGGATCCTGATGACATATTTTTTTAAAAATTAATAATAATTGCATATGATTAATACAAACTTGGTGTGCAAAGAGCCTCAATATTTACTTCCACCATCATCTAATCTGGAAACCGCTCCATGAGCAGGTGGTTAGATGGCCCTCCTTAACGTATACATGAGGTCTTTAACGTACACACACACACACACACACACACACACACACACACACACGTGTGTGTGTGTGTGTGTGTGTGTGCGCATGGGCATGCCCTCTTTATGTGTGGTTACATTGGAGTATTAAATGCAGGACCCCCACCCGTCTAGCTCCGGTGCACGTGCATGGCACCTTCACCGCGCTCTGCAAACATGTGCGGCAGAGTTGGGCTGAAAATCCAATTTTCCCTAAATAAAACCACCTTTAGCAGCGGTCTGGGGAAATCAACTGTTAATCCTCACCGTCTGTGTCTTGTGGCTTAGAGCCGTGTCAAGACCTAATCTAGAGGCATCTGTCTCACGCCGGCCACACACGGGGCCTGTCTGTGGTACCCACAACCTGTCTGGTTGGTTTCATTTTTTCTAATTTATTCTTTTTTATTTATTATTAATTATTATTTATTTTTAACATTTATATTATTTATTTATATTTATTCATTTACATTTATGTATATTTATTTATGTACATTTATAATATTTTATATTTCTATCATTTCATATTTATCTATTATTTATTTGTAACATTTCTTTATATTTATAATATATACAACAAAGAAGAAGAAAATCAGGAGGGGGAGACATCGAACCAGGTCCACAAATATCAAGGGACAGTCTACGGAGTCGAACGAGAAATCAAGGGTAATGAATATCTCTAAATGTACACTGACACAAGACTCTGTGAATATGCTATCAAAAGGACTAACCTTTGCCCCTGTGTGTAATGCCGGTGAATTTAAAACAAAAGTGGACCTTTTTAGAATCTATAGGAATCTTCATTTAAAAGTGTGGTACCATCAGAATAATAAACACTTAAACAGCACACCTAATGTGAACTCTAATTCCACTTGTGGTGCCAAGACACTCTTTAAACCTAAGTCTAATTTCATGCCAATGTGCACCAATCCCACTTTGATTGCTTTTACCAAAAAACTCTCACATGATATGGATGAAATGTTTTGTAATAGACAGAAAAAAGTGAAAGACAACCTTACAAGAAATGAGAGAGAAGCACTTGAATCTTTGACAAAAAAAAAATGAACAAATTATTATTAAGCCTGCTGATAAAGGCGGTGCAGTGGTGGTAATGGATAAAAGTTACTATGTCACTGAAGCTCAAAGGCAACGGGGCAATAGTGTCTACTATGAACAACTGAAAAGAAACCCAACTGAGGCAATGAAAACTGAGCTAAGGGCCATCTTATCTCATGGTAAAGACCAGAATTGGATCTCAGACAATGAATTTGCATTTCTGATGAATGAGAATCCACAAATGCCATGTTTTTACATGCTGCCTAGGATCCACAAGAATCTGGAGCACCCTGAGGGAGACCAATCATCTCAGGCAACGGATCACTGACAGAGCCGTGTTCCCAGTTTGTGGACTGTTTTATAAAACCTTTAGTGCGGGATCTCCCGTCTTTCATTGAGGATACCACTGATGTTTTATGCAAACTGATGAATATCAACAATGCTACGGACTGTTTCATGGTGACTTTGGATGTAGCCTCTCTTTATACTAATATTGACCACCAGGAAAGCCTGTTAGCTTTACAGCATTATTTGTCATTCCGGTCTGATAGTGCACCACCCAACCAGTTTTTACTCACTCTGACAGAATGGACTTTACACAATAACGTCTTTCTTCTCCAGGACTCTTTTTACAGACAGCTTAAAGGCACAGCTATGGGTGCGTGTTTTGCGCCGAATTATGCAAACCTTTTCTTGGGTCACTGGGAAGAAACATTCACATACAATCAACTAAATAATAATTTTGTGATAAGATTGTATTTTGGGGTCGCCTTAATGATGACATCCTTTTAATTTGGTCAGGAAGTGAGGGTGAACTCTTACAATTCCATGATTATATCAATGCGACAAATTCTAACATCAACTTGTCAACTGACTATTCCAAAATGTCTGTAAACTTTGTAGACTTATCGATTTCTATTGATGGGAGGAGTGGCTCTCTACAAACCACTATATCTAGAAAGAGTACAGACAGGAACACTTTACTCAGATCTGACAGTTCCCATGCCTAGGGACTTAAAGACAACATTCCCTTTGGACAGTTTCAGCGTTTGAAACGCATTTGCAGCAATGGTTCAGATTTTGAAAAACAGGCCAAAGACATGAAATTGAGATTTTGTGAAAGGGGTTATTCCCCAATTTTGATTGATGGCGCAGTAAAAAAAAAGCCCAGTCTCAAAATCGGTCTGACTAAAGAAAAAGAAGAAAACTAATATGGTTAAGAACAATCCCAGACCATGCTTCATCACACAACACAGCCGCTGTGCCTCCAGGATGAAACACATAATCAGGTCCAATTGGAAAATGATTAATAGTGATCCACTTCTAAAGGAAATTTTCCCAAATCCACCTATGACAGTGTTCAGAAAAGCCCCTTCTATAAAAGACAAACTTGTCAGGAGTTACCTGCCAGGCTCCAAAGAAAAAACATGGTTGCATAAAGACCTTTGGGGGACTTATAAGTGCGGGTCATGTAAACACTGTGTGGGTGTCATTCAATGCAAGACATTGCTTGAGCTGAAAACCCCAAAAGAACATAAAACCAATGGTTTTATCAGTTGTAATGCTGAGTTTGTCGTGTATCGCCTACAGTGCCCATGTGGGTGCTTTTACGTAGGTAGGACAAAGAGGAAATTAAAAGAACGTTTTTCTGAACACAAATATGCAATAAGGATCAACAATGAAGATTATCCAATGGCCAAACACTATAGAGAAATGCACCATGGCGACCCTTCATCCTTAAGAGTCCAGGGTATTGAGATGATACAGAAATCTGTACGTGGGGGATTGAAAAAGTTGCTGCAGAAGGAAACTGTTTGGATCTGGAATTTTAAGGCAATGGAATATCCTGGTTTGAAGGAGGAGATAGACTATAGGCCTTTTTTGTAAAAATGTCTAATTTATAGTCTACTGTTTTTCTGAGTCACTGTGAACATGTACCTTTATTGTGCTATAGTTGTGGGTGTGTGTACACTTAATCTGTGTTTTTGTGTTCTTTTTACAGTGAACTGTGTTTGGCATGTGACTGCTCTCTAGGATCTGTGTGAGGGGCGGGTCTTAGTAATTGGTTGCTTCCGATCCAATCAAGCAACTAACACCTGTGCTCTGTGCTGCACAAAAACCATTCACTCCTGTTTTGTCTCACTATGCCCTGAAGAAGGCCCAAGCCGCTACGCGTGGGCATTTTTAGGTCCTTTTTGGATATGTCTAAGTTCCAATAAAGACATTTTTAATTACACGGAGTGCCTTGGTCGGAAAGATTTGTTCTCTTTTTCTCATCCAATATTTATTATTAATTTATTCTAATTTATTCGTGCATTTGTTGTTCTTTCTTTCTTAATGTGTTCTAAATTCAGAATTAGCGGTGCATATTTACCCGTCCTTGCAGAAGGCCCCACCCTTCACAGATTAAGGTTTCAATACATGTCCCAACGTTGTGCGTTATTTGATCTGTAATAACGAACGTTCACACAACAGGTGTTCAAATCGCCAGTATTATCTTACAACACATGATTTAGACACAAATTCAGCCATTCTTGTCGGAGTGTGTCGTTTCTGAGGTTGGGGTGTGTATGTGTGGCATGCCGAGCTGTCTGATTGGAAGGCGATGTGGCGTGTATTTGTGGGCCGCTATATTTCTGTACGCTATGGAATATGCACACTGTACTAAATGTTTCTTTTCTCCTGTACGCCTCCCTCCCTGCAGCACATCTTCTCCTCTCCCAGTATCCATCTTCTCCTCTCTGTCTCCATCTTCTCGTCTCCCAGTTTCCATTTTCTTCTCTCCCAGTCTCCATCTTCTCCTCTCCCAGTCTCCATCTTCTCCTCTCCCAGTATTCATCTTCTCCTCTCTCAGTCTCCAGCTTCTCCTCTCCCAGTCTCCATCTTCTCCTCTCCCAGTCTCCATCTTCTCCTCTCCCAGTATCCATCTTCTTCTCTCCCAGTATCCATCTTCTCCTCTCTCAGTATCCATCTTCTCCTCTCTCAGTCTCCATCTTCTCCTCTCCCAGTCTCCATCTTCTCCTCTCCCAGTCTCCATATTCCTCTTCCTGGTCTATCTCAGACGCACAAATACACAAACACCTAGTTGAGGGATGCTTTACCATCCAACCACAACAGCACTGCATCCAATCTGCCTGTTGTGTGTGTGTGTGTGTGTGTGTGTGTGTGTGTGTGTGTGTGTGTGTGTGTGTGTGTGTGTGTGTGTGTGTGTGTGTGTGTGTGTGTGTGTGTGCACCTGCATGCTTCACTGTATTTGTATAACGTGTTATTGCACACAACTGCACCTTTGCTGCAAGAGTGTGCAAGGGTTTGCAATTCCCGAATGTGTGTGTATGCCCATGGATGCCTTCAGTGTGTGTGTGTGTGTGTGTGTGTGTGTGTGTGAGAATGTGACACCGTTCAGTCACAACAATATTGTGCTGATCTGCTGGGCAGCAGTGATGTCCTTCTAGGGGATTAATCTGAACCAGACAAAATCAATCTTCCCTCTCTCTTTATCTCTCTCTCTCTTTCCGTTTCTCATTTTCTGAACACACAGACTGTAAATATAATCTATTTTTGCCCGTCTGTGCCCGTCTGTCAGTTGGTGTTTGTACTAATCAGTAATTCCGTCAGTGTGTCAGCCAGTCAGTCGGTCTCAGGCAGTCGTTCACACAGTTATTTGGGGATTTAGTCAAGCAACCATTTTGTCAGTCTGTCACTCTGTACCGCATCATCCAGTCATTCATTCTGACAGCCAGACACTATAAGTCAGTCACTCTGTGAACCAGCCAATGTGTTGGTCAGTAAGTCAGTCATTCAATCTGACACACCGACTGTCAATCAGTCAGTCAAACATAGTCAGTCAGTAGGCACTTTCAAACATATATTCCCTCAGATTAACGCAATACACCACTTGCCATTTTCTTGTAAAGGAGGAACTTCTGTTGTTCACACAACTCAGTCCTTAGTGTTATTTTACCATGCTTTGACTCTTCACACACCAACACCAGCACTAGCACCCCACAGTCCTCGCTGGCCGGTTCCCACATATTATGTTCAGGTTTTGTGCCGTAGTGTTTAAAAATTGCAGATGAAGATGCCGTTCAGTGCTGACAACTACTTTCTTCATCCGCTCCGATGTTAAGGAGCGCCTGTATGGCACAATCTGTCCAATCTGTCCATTTTCTCCCACTGCTAACAGCCTTGGGACAAAATACTTGATTTTCAATAACAGAGTTGTCCAGATTAAAACAGAATCTCCGCGCGCCACATTTTAAACGCTGGGAATGAAAAATGGTCCCGGACTTTTTGACTCAGACGGGCACACCAACCCAACCCCCACCCCCTACCCCCAGCCAGCGATACATCACCACCGACACAAACCACACCACACTTTATGTAAACAAGATTACTGAAGAATATTTATAACAATAACTCTAGTAAAATAGATGTAAAATAGAACAAGGGGAACGTGTTGCTCCTAGGAGGAGGCTAGGAGGAGCACATTTTGACACAATGGCACTGGCAGCAAGGTGGCCAGAATCTCTGGAACCATCTGACCAGTAAAAGAAGTGATAAAGGAAGAAATGAGGTGGTAAAAAGACTGGTGAGTAGGTTTAGCGAATTTGGGGGGCAGCCGGGAACCGCCACAGCCCAGACGTGAACCTGGGTCTCCCACACCACAGGCAACTATGTTAACCAGTCGACTAAAGGGTCCGACCCATTAACCAAGAGCTAGCGAGTCTAGTCATTCATGAACATTACATAGGCAAGTCATCCATCCATCCATACCACTTATCCTACTCTGTCAGAGAATAAAATAAAAAATTAACATATTTCCTACCTCCTTAAATGAGCAATTTCTGTAGCAGCTCACTTCTCTCAGCAACGCCATCTATAACCAGGTCACTGTCCAGAGCCATTAAAACGCCTCGCTCAGTAGCCATGAGCATAAAAGCCTCCAGGTGCTATTGAGATGGAGTGCTCCTGAACTTGATGAATTTCAGAGCAGAGAAACTCCGCTCCCAAGCTACCTAGGTTACTGACAGGGTCAGCGGGAACTTGTAAGCAAGGCCCAGGGGGTGGTATGCGTGGATCAATAGGTTGTACTGACTAAGAATACGGTAGCTACACACTGGACAGTCCTTGCAACATGAGCAGCTCTTGTTCATCATCTCTACCTTGTCTTAATTTCTTTCAGGTCCATGATCTTCCATAGTCCTGGTTGTGTATTCTTCAAATCCCAATTGTTTTAACCTAGTCCACTGTTCTGCCAGACTCATGAGCTAAATTGGCCACCATTGCTCTGCTATCAAACTTGATCAAACATTTGCTTGGTTCTTGAAGGGCTGTCTGTGGAAGGCCACTGGCACTGGATGTTAGCTGACTAAAGTTATTAGGGTCCAGAAGAGCCACGTCGACATACAAAGTGCCATTACTCAGAAATCGCCGATGGGTCCTATCTATAACTGTATCCAGAATCTGATTATGGACACCAATCCTGTACGCACTCTCTGCCCAGTAAAGGTCTCATGTTGTGCCATCTATCCAGGCATGTTTTGCTTCCTCTCCACGCCACTTCCGTTGCCTAAATGCGCGCGCAATTTTTGATGACGTCGGCTGTAAAAGGGTCTACGCGTTCAACATTTCAACAGTAGCAAAGACCCGAACATGATTTGAAACATAAAATTACCGACTAATGCTACTTAACTATTAATCTGTGCACCTTCATTTTTTGTCTCCTTCTATGTATTATTTTGCTTCTATTGATTGTAAAAAGATAAACTGATTGTACAAAATTAAATGTTCCGCCCCACCCAGGCTGTGATTGGTCTGTTCGCGAAAAGTGACACTGACGAGCGCTTGTTTCAACAAAAGGCACCCAGTATAGCTAGCTAGCCAGCTAGCCAAACCCAGCATTGCTTATCTTATCCATACTGCCTGGCGTCTTGCCGCTGCAGCTGCCAGGCCTTGACTAGCAGGTGAACTGGTATCGCTGGGCTCAGTGGGCTGCTCTCTCTGCGTCGGCGTGAATTTGGAAAAGGTCTCGGTCCATTTTGTTTGTTGTTTTCTCGGTCGAGACCAAGTCAATAATTGCGATAGAGACTTTATTAAGCTTTTGCCGGTTTTAATGAATCGCCGTCAGGCAACACGCCAACACTCTTCCGGCTCGGGCTTTGAAGTGAGTGGGGCCAGTTCTGTCTCTAGGCTAATTACGCGTGGCTTACCTTTGCCTGCATAATGGTCGCTCAACACTTTTAGCGCTTTCCGTCCGTTGTCCACTGCTTTTATCGTCCGGAAGCCGAAGCAGCTCTGCCACCTCAGATCTCAGTTCATAATTCTGTCCACCTCCGTCAAAAACTAGCCGAGACCAGCAGCTACTCGCCTCGGCGGCTCGCCTGCTCATGGTGCGAGTGTAACCGGTTATTTTCTTGCCCGGTGCGGGATTCGATACGGGGTGAACTGCGCCACAAGGCGACATCGCTAACCGCTCGGCTAAAGGGTCAGACCCGTTAGCTAGGGGCTAACGTGTCTTATTAGTAGCTTACAGTCGTCACCCTCTCCCGGAAGCGCGCCTTCGCGCTTTGTTATTCCCGCGCTCCGAAGAGACTTCTGAGGATCTGCACACTTCCGGATCCCACCGCTGCCACCAGTGTAACAGAGGGGTTGTAGATGTCGCCTATACTGTGTGAAACTATAAAATAACAAATACGGAGGCTCCACTCTCACACGAGGACCACGTTATTTGGATTCTTCCCCCCAACAGAAATCCACAGCAACAACACTGCGTACAGCACTTCCGCTCTCTCTTCAGCCTTCAAAATAAGAGCTCAAGGCATACACTGAGGCAACAGCTTATAACAGGAACTTAAAATCCCTAACAGGCTAAGTCCAGAAAAATAGGTTACACTAGTATAGCATGCTAACTCTCGTCAGACACGCTGTACGACGCGACTTTTCTCTCGGCGGTAAATCGCTGGGTGACTCTGGGCCCAAAACCTGTTCGCAGAGTTGGATTACACAGCGGTTCTGGAGTGTAACCGACCCACTCTGGACCGAAAAAAACAACCTCGGAGGAATAAGACACAGCGCGGCTTCAGTCCTGTCTCGACCGGAACACGAGCGACAAGATGGCGGCCGGTAGTTCCGCGGCAGACGTTTTCGCCGTTCGAAGGGGGCGGGGCTTCCAAACGAAACACGCCTTCTTCATTCGTCCAGGGGCGTAGCACAAACTTCTGGGCCCTAT